>VDFB02379711.1:138990389-139112945 GCA_007258455.2 Sequoia sempervirens | reverse complement strand
TACATTTTTAGAAACTAGACTTCATTCTACAATTTATAAAAATAAATTTTTAAAAAAATCTATTAGTTTAAAAAAATTTAGGGGGAGCACGGCCAAAATTCTGCTTTTTAGGAAGTGCCCACTTAGAAAATTAATAAAAAATCAAATATTCATTAAAAAATTATCAGAAAAAATCTTGTCCCTACTACATACTATTATCTAACTTCTGATTGAAGCGATTTTAAAAATATTACAAAAAAGTTCACTGTGCTTAGGTCACACAAGAGTTGATATGTTATGTTTTTCTCACAAAAACAACAACAATTTGTGTGCATCCCTCTTTTGAACCCCTTAATCTCAACCATTTTCAAAATAAATTAGTAGTTTATAAAGTAGACTCAGAGCACTACGGTCCTTGTTTTTGTTCCATCTAAATTTTTTGAGTGTAGCTATCCTCAATTTCATGTCCAAGGTCATTATTTCCTAATTTCAGAAAAAAAGTGGCCACTTAAGCCCCTTTTTTGGGAACCATCTTGGCGCACTTACCCTTTCAGCACCTACCTTTTGATTAATGATCAATTTGTCTTTTGTTTTCTACTTTTTAATCTCTGTATTTTTGAGAATCTAACTGGTTTTCTCTATTGTAGGTTGGAAATCGAAAACAAAGAAAGGAGAAGCATGAAGAGGATGTTTCATCAAATCAAAGTGTTTTTGAACACTTTAGTGTTTGCTTAACACTTTTTAAGAAATTGTTATCACTTCTTCCTTAGGACACTAATTTCATTTGGGTTTAAAAAGAATCTTTCCATTTCTTACAAAAGGCTAAAATGAACATTAGGATCACAATATACTAGAGTTTGTTTCTTTGGATAAAAATTGAACAAAATGTCTATCATTTGTCTTTTGGTGCTTAAAAAAGAACTCACATTTTTCTTTGTGGATTTAAAAAGAACAAGTGCAACTTTGTTTTCGTGAAGGATTACTTAAACTAAATTCATTGAAATAGGACGTATGCGCTTCTCTCGTGCTTTATAGCAATCTTGAGAATCAAAAGGCCTTTTTCATGTTTTTAGGTTGAGACAAAGTAATCACCTCCACACTTCAATTTGGGTTTTAAAATTGAACAAAATCTTGTGCGAGTGTGAGTGGGGGCATTATTGCGTATATTCTCTCTTTTTTTTGCCAACAAGGATTGATCGAGTTACGAATATTGTTCCTTATTCGCTTTTGTTTATCCTAGAGGGCCTACCTCGGGGAAAAAGTACTCACCCAAGGGAATGACTCAACCGGTATATAAATGTGGGTATTGCAGTAAATGCCAATATCACGCGGTTGATTTTGACAAGATGGATCCAAAAAGGGACTCTTGCCGTATGGGTCAATCTCCAAAAATGGAAAGTCCTTATTAAAACCCATGTGCTAGAATTTTCCAAAATTGTTTTATCTATTTGTTGGTGCAAGAACAGTCGTTCTGAAGCTACCCCACATTTTTACGGTCTTTTAGTAGAAATGGAAAACATGCCATGGGAGTTTCATGGGTGTTGATGCTTGGCTGCCCCGTATAAGTGAGTGTTGTGGAGGGGAGCCAGTGGGGTCAAGCATCTAACCATTCGCTAAAGATAAGCATAGCTGGACTTGTCCAAGTGGGAATCCAACAAATATTGTCTTACACATCCATAGGATTGTACTTATTCTTGGATTACAAAATGCATTGCTTGATTGAAAAAATCTTGAAAACAAACACTTAACATCATTATCCAAATTTCAAACCCTTTTGGAGACAAATGCAATTGACTCGATCCATATGTTATTGCTTGCCCTTGGGATTCACATCCTTAGAGGTTTCTAAACATTGGATTACATCTCTTTTTATCTACTTAAGTAAACAATAGGAAACCCCTTGCCTTGAGTTCATCAAATTTCCACATAACATATCTTGTGGGGTTTGAGGAAATTAAGACATTGGACATCTTAGTTTGAAAGCTTAATCAAAGAAAGTGTTTTTCATAAAATAAAGCCATTAAGCAAAGCTAAAAAAAAATGAAATTTCATATGTGTTGAAGCCCTAAAAAGTCCAAAGTCCGAAACAAAAATCATTGGTGGGAAATCTGAAAATGTGTGTTCAAATGGAATCATTTCTTGGTTACAAAGGTCTCTAGGAAGCATTTGCATGCTCTTCAATACCTAGGTCTAGGCAAACAAAGTGTCTTTTATAGGCTCATCTTAGGATCAAAGTAAATCAAAATCTTTTCATCCATCCTTCATCCATCAAAACAAGAATCATCTCATCATCACCTTTTGGAAAATCTTGGAATCATCCTTAATTCTAGGCTTTTTGGAAAAATCAAAATCATCAAAATCATTGAGACTAAATCCTTGAAAACTTTATCAAAATCACCTTTGGCTAGGTATGTGTAGATGCATCCTTTTGCATATTCTTAGTCAAAGTTATCAAAATCATCTTGTTTAGCTTGGTATATGTAGATGCATCCTTCTTCGTATACTTGGCTAAACTATCATCTTGTTTGAATAGGTATGGGTAGATGCATCCTTCTCCCCGCACATATTCAAATCATCATCCTTTGAACAAATCTATCCCTTAGATCATCATCCAACATCTTAGGGTCTTTTTGTTCAAAATCAAAGGAAATCAAAACCAAAATCAAGGACAAAACCCAAATCCAAAATCAAATCAAAATCAAAATCTGAAACATATCTGAAAGTCCAAAAAGCCTAGTATCTCCTTCAAGATTTATCAAAAGCCAAAAAAATCCGCATCATCCATCCCTTGCATCATGATCATATCACCTTTTGATCCTCAAGATATCCTAAAAATTTTCTACTTTGGGCATAAAGTAAAGATCAATCCTAAGAATCAAGAGATTCATCTCTCCTATTCTTGAAAACTGATCCTTGTTTTATGGTTCAAACTAGATCTCAATACAAGAAGAGTATGGAAGCCAACAAAGAAACACCTGCTTCAAGTGATCTTAGCCAAACAAACGTTGAAATGAATCCCACTAAATCAAGCAATCCTTTGACCATCTCATCATCACAAAATCCGCAAGAGGAAAACCAAGGAGAGGATCTTACATTTGGAAAGTCTCATGAAGAAATAACTAAAATGCTCCAAAATCCAGAGAACCATAAAATCATCAACATCATGACGAGGCTTAACCCTTCGTTATACATGCTTGAGCTAGCAAAACAAGGGGCCAAGTTACCTTTAGATTTCGGTGTGAGTACCATAGTGGAGACATTATTTCCTCCAATCTTATCCACCATTCCCATCTCATCTACACCAACATCCCAAAGCATCACGCAAAAAATTTAGTAGATCATGACATCGTTTGCTCCAAACCAACCCAATGTTAATAAGGGAAATGCATTTCTCAATGCTATTCAAAAACACCCCCTTGTTAATAATCAAAACTTGGATGAAAATACCATCTTGGAACAAAACATACTCGAAAACCCATTACATAAGAATGTTCCTCTCACTTTCCATCATGATCCATCATCATCATTTTTTCACGCAACACCTCAAACTTCTCTCTGAACAAATTCGCAAGAGGAGGGAGATATGTTCTGACCAGGGGGCATATTCGACACCACAAAATTCTTGCAAGAGCTCTCACCCCTCACATTTCCACCTCTTCCACCATTTCCATTATCATCCACACCAATCCTTGGTTTAGGGCTTCCTCCTTTACCAAGTATCAATCAAACCAACATCCTAAATATCAATCAAAACATCACACAAAACTTGTCATCAATATCGCAACAACAGACGACAAATGCACAAGAAATTGCAACATCATCAAACACCCCCCTAACATCACAAAGCATGGTCTCCCAAGGACCAACCACATCAACACCACCATCTATCACTCAAATCACCAACATGATATCACCACTCACCACCTTCACAAATGCCATTTTGAATCCACCACCACCCCCACCATCACCAACTTCCACCACATCAAGCCAATGCAACGCGACATTGCAAGTTGCTTTTCAAAGGGGATTCCAACAAGTGAAAAAAAAAGCTGCAGAATTAGCTGCTCAACAAGCCGCCCAAGCTACACAAGCCTCATTACAAGTGCAACATGCCGCACAAGCCCAAGCTTTATTGCAACAACAACAACAACAAGCCACCCAAGCCGCACAAGCATTGCACGCACAAAAGGTCGCTCAAGCACAAATTTTATTACAACAACAAGTGGCACAAGCACAAGCCCAAGCACAAGCTCAAGCTCAGGAAAATTCCCAATATCAAACACAACAAGCACAACTTCTTGCACAAAGACAAGCAACGCAATTGCAAGCATATTAGTGAGCAATAAAGCAATACCAAGAGCAACAAGAAGTAGCCCAATTGGCATCCCAACAAAAAGTGTTGTTGGAATAGTAACAAGCACAACAATAAGCATTGTTGGAACAACAACAAGCACAACAACAAGCGCAATATCAAGCACAAATCTTAGCGCAACAACAGCAAGATCAACAACAAGCGTTGTTCATACAACAATAGGTGGAAGCCTACTTAGCTCGGTAGAACATACACATACCATTGAACAACACATCAAAAAACCCACCCATCCAACCCATAATCAAAACACCCCCAAAAATTTTCATCCCACCCCCTGATCTGCAAAATGATGTGATGACACAAATAAGGTTGCTCTCGCAACAAGTGCTCAATCTTCATACAGGGCGAACAATAAAGACCCCAAGCAACTTGTGTCTATATCCATTTGACAGGAGCCTGGTAATGAAACCGTTCCCTAAGGGATTTGAGATCCCTAAGTTTGAAAAATATCGAGGGATGGAAAACCCTGAAGATCACATCAGGGAATTCCAGGTTCATTGCATGGAAGTCGCATACGACGATACTTATCTGATGCAGCTATTTCCTAGAAGTTTGGTAGGCCACACTATGGAATGGTTCTCCTGTCTATCTTCAGCCATTAGAAAATTTCAATAAATCATAGATGCATTCATTAAGAACTATGCATGTAACATTGCAATGGATGTTAGTCTAGAAGAACTCTCAGCTCTGAAACAAGGTAAGGGTGAATCATTCACTTCATTCTTACAACGATGGTGATCCAAGGCTAATCAGAGCAAGTGGACCATGCCGGAGGAACAAAAATTTTTCACAATCATAGCCAACCTTGACGGCCTCTTGGAATTTCATCTCAAGGTTCAAGGAATCACCACATATGACCAATTGATCCCCAAGGTGCTTAGTATCGAAAGAGCTCTTATGACTCAACCCGCGGGATCAACATCATACCCTGAACAAAAAAACAACTGCCCACCATCCAATTACAATGATAAACCTCGTACGTGGGCAAGGAACAAAAACATTACTAATGATGGTGTCGTCGATGCTAAGGTGGTCATTAGTGCCCCTCGCCAAAATACACCCACACCACAAATCCAAATCCAACACTAAAACAATCATCACGCAACACAACAACCGAACAACAATCCAACAATCAACAATCTTAATGATCAAAGGGGAACACCTCAATGCAAGAGTTATTCCAAATGAAAATACACCACTTTAGGGGAACCACTTGAAGACATAATGAAAAAATTGATAGACGATAAACTCATCAAGCCTCCCACATTTGAGAATTACCAAGAACCGGATGTGAAACCTCCTTGGTATAACGAGAATCAACTCTGCGAGTTCCATAAAATCAAAGGCCATACCACAAACAGTTGCATGAGATTAAAGAACATCATTCAAGATCTCATCGATAAAAGAATTATAAACATGTAACAACCCACTTGAAACCGGGATCTTAAGATATATACGAATCATGGCAATAAAGGGAATAACAATAACAAAGATAAAGGGAAAGGCACCTACTCAAACGTAAATCATGTGTATGAAATAGTTGTCGCCTCACTAGATGAAAATTGCATGGTCATTACTATCAAGGTTGCCTATGCCAAAGATTGTGGAGTCACCACAAGAGGCAGAAAATTAACCATTGCAAGATCATCCTAGCCAAACAAAGTCCCTACATCTAGATCCATTCCTAATGGCTATAATGTCCTAGATCAGCTCAAGAGAACGCCAGTGCAAATCTCCATCATGGAGTTGCTAAAAATATTGTCTTCCCATAAGAAAATCCTAGAAGAAGCATTGGCCTCATCCACTATCCCCGCAAATCTTGATGTGGAGCAATTCCAAGCTATGGTCAGAAATATCATTACGCCTAATCTTCTTACATTCTCTAACCAGGATTTCCCTGCTCAACCATCTCACAACCGTGCACTTCACTTGGAAGCCATAGTACATAAGAGAAAAATCAAAAGGGTCTTGGTGGATGGAGGGGTGGGTTTGAACATATGTTCCCTAAGTCTCATCAAGCAATTGAAAATATCAGAGGATTCCATTGACAAAGGAAAGAATATCACGATAAGAGCATATGATGACCAAGAAAGAGTGTCTTAGGGCACAATCAAACTCCCTATTCAAGTAGGGTCCACCATCATGGAAACCACTTGTCAGGTCTTGGACCTCGACTTTTCGTATAACATCCTCTTAGGATGTCCATGGATCCATGAGATGAAAGTAGTAGCATCAACTTTCCACCAATGTGTGAAATTTACACATAACAAACAAGAAGTTACCATCCATGGAGATCCTAAACCATTCTCCTATTGCAAAAATCTTGAAGAAAAGTATTACAAAATCCCCCAAGTACCAAAAAATGATGAGGGTCCATCCACACCATACATTGATCCCACCACTCTCGTGTCCACTTCTACGACAGAGACACCTGCCACTCTCACCATTCCCACCATCTCTGACATCAAGCTCATTATCCAAGATAATGGCTATGGCAACTACAAGCTCCCTAATAACACTTTTGTGGTAGGAGAGTTACCACAATCTCCTAGATCACGGGGATGACCACAAATAAATGAAGCCTCCACATCCCAAACGTCTCCTGAAAAACTATCCTGAATTCACAAGTTGGGGAGATCTTGGACGAGAAGTTATTGAGGCAGATCCATCTCACATGCTATATCAAGATGAAAGATCAGTAACAGACTTACCAATGGATGACAAAAGCAAGGGCCTACAAATGATGCTCGCAATGGGCTACAACAGAAATAAAAGACTGGGACAAAATGACAATGGGATCATAATACCTATCATGCTAGAGACACAACTAATAAAAAATCTTGACCTTGGATGTACCCCTCCAATTATAACCATACGAGGCCGAAGTCCTCTAGTTAGAATAGTTAATAATCCTCCTCAGCCAACCCCAACAGAATTACGTCTACTAGTATCTACAGGTCGTGTCATCGACAACTTTACATTTGATATAACTGACATTTGTAGTAGTAGTGATGACGAGGATACCATGACCAACTTACCTGGGTTATTTGAGGATACCACCCTTTTCATGATTAGCACCATATCTTTCGAATCTGACCATCAAAATCATGACATCTATCTAGTCTATACCCAAATCATCGACTATGACCAACGAGGACTGTCAGTTCTTGATACATTCAAAAATGATGAGGCACTCTCAAAATTCATGGGGTTGCGGGATAACATTCTAGATGGGGACCATAAAGCAGGGTTCTTAATAGAGTTGGAAACACATGCCTATTGTGGGGAAATGATTGAATCCTTCAGTCGCAAAAGTGAGAAATTAAGAATAATATCCAAGTCCTTGAGTGAAAACCACACTGTGGCACTTTCTGACTAGAAAAAAGTAAAAAGAAAGGACACATCCAATAGTGAAAACCTCTCCGAGGTGCCCGAGGATGGGGGATTCAATCTTCCTTTAAGAGCTATTCATCGGGAAAAGTAAGTAGTCTTGGAAGAAAAATGCAATCTGGTCAACCTAGGAACAGAGGAGATCCCACATATCACATTCTATGCGGAATCACTACTATCAAAAGAGCAAGAGCTCCTAGCAAAATTCCTAAGAGAAAGACAAATAAACTTTGCATGGAGTTATGTTGACATGCCAGGATTTGATCCAGAGACTGTGGTTCACCACTTAGCAGTGTATCCAAAAGCAAAGCCTGTCAAATAGAAGCTTCAAAAAATGCATCTTCAGATCACCCTACTAGTCAAAATGGAGCTAAAAAAGCTATTAGACACAAGATTCATCTGACCGATAGACTATCTAGAATGGGTATCAAACTTGGTACCTATTTCAAAACCTGACAGAAATATCAAAATCTGCACAGACTTCAAAGATTTGAATAAGGCATGTCCAAAAGATGACTTCCCGCTTCCCAACATCGACATGATAGGAGACATGATAGTGGGACATGAGATGTTGTCACTAATGGATGGATTCTTAGGATATAATCAAATCATGATAGCTAAAGAGGACCAGCATAAAACAACTTTCACTTGTCCATGGGGGACATACTGTTGGAACATGATGCCATTTGGCTTAAAGAACGCAGGAGCAACATATCAAAGGGCTATGACATTGATATTCCACGACATGATCCATAAGACGGTTGAAGAATATGTTGACGAAATTATAGCTAAGTCCAGAAAGAGAAAATATTACATAGCAACCCTAAGTGCCATCTTTGACAAACTAGAGGAGTACAAGGTTAGACGAAACCCAAAGAAGTGCATCTTCAGTGTACAATCAGGAAAATTCCTAGGATATATAGTGTCAATGAGGGGCATCGAGGTGGATCCAGCAAAAGTAAAAGCAATCCTTGGGATGGAGGCATCAAAAACATTAAAGTAACTAAGAGGTCTCCAAGGAAGATTCCAATCCATTCAAATATTCATAGCACAATTGGCGGACAAATAGAACCCATATTCTCACCCACTCCACAAGGGAGTAGCATACAAATAGGATACCAAGTGTGAAGAGGCATTCAACAAAATCAAGGAATACCTACAGACACCACCAATCTTAATGCCACCAATCCCAAGAAAGCCATTGATTCTATACGTGTTAGCAACAACAGCAGCCCTTGGAGCTCTCTTGGCTCAGCACGACGAAAATGGAATAGAAAGGGCCATTTATTACATCAGCAGGACAATGGCTGGTCATGAGCTAAACTATTCATTCATCAAGAAAGCATGTCTCGCAGTAGTGTTTGCATCACAAAAATTAAGACATTACATGTTGGCACATAAAATAAAACTCATCACCAAAATTGACCCTCTCAAGTATCTACTATCAAAGGAAATGCTCACAGGAAGAATGGAAAAATGGGTGATGATATTATCAGAATATGACATCGAATATGTGGAAAGGAAAGCAATCACGGGCCAAGTCATTGCAGACCAATTGGTAGAAGCACCAATCTATTCCAAGAACCCTCTTGTCTCAGAGTTTCCAGATGAATCCATTTTTAATCTCAACGTAGCTAACCACTGGAAACTATACTTCGATGGCTCATACACACAACATGGATCAAGAGCTGGTGTTTTCTTTATCACACCACAAGGGGATTGCATACCAAGGTCCTACAAACTGGCATTTCCCTGCACCAACAACATTGTGGAATACGAGGCTTTAACCATAGGTCTCAAAATAGTAGTGCAGTGGAACATCATAGCTCTCAAAGTATATAGAGACTCCCAATTGATCATAAATCAAGTCAATGATGAATATCAGACCAAGGACGACAAGCTCACTCCATACAAAAAATTGGTGGAGACTCTCAAGGAATCCTTCATCGAAATTACATTTGAGTAGATTCCTAGAACCAACAATAGAGTAGCAGATGCCATGGTAACAATTGGATCCTTACTGGACATCCCCAACAATATTCCAAATATATGAATTCTTGATTGAGCAGCTTCTCATGCCCGCATTCGAGGTACTAGAATCAAAATATGTGTGCAAAATAATTGGTCCTGGCAATCCTTGGTATCATGACATTTACACATACCTTCATATAGGAGTCATACCTGCCGACTTACCCTCGAACCTAAAATGAACCTTTGTTAAAAAGGCATCCAGATTTGTCATCCTAGGAGATACCCTATATCGTAGAAGCATAGAAGGAACCCTACTATGTTGTTTAAACGCTGAGGAGGCATTAACCACTCTAACTGAAGTACACAATGGTGTCTGTGGTTCACACTAGAGTGGAATGACCATAGCTAAGAAATTGCTAAGGATGGGGTATTATTGGCCCACAATGGAAAGAGAAGCACACGATCATGCTAGAAGTTGTCTACAATGTCAACAGCATGGGACCTCATCCATGCTCCAGCCCAAGAGCTTCATCCTATCATCACACCATGGCCCTTTTCGCAGTGGGGGCTTGATCTCATTGGAAAAATCATGCCCACTTCATCTAACGGCCACAAATTCATCATAACCGCAATAGAGTACTTTACTAAGTGGGTGGAAGCCATACCCATGACGTATATAACTGGGAAGCAGATTTCTAAGTTCATCCTAAACTATCTCATTTGTCGTTATGGTGTTCCACAAGCCATTATCTCAGATAATGGGACACCATTCAAGAATCAAGAGGTTCGTGACTTATGCGAAAAATTCAAAATCCAACATCGCTTCTCCACCCCATACTATCCCCAAGGCAATGGCCAAGCAGAAGCTATAAACAAAACCATTATGAAAATCCTCAAGAAAATAGTCAATGACGCAGGTCATGATTGACATTTGCAGCTTAATCCCGCCCTCTGGGCCTATTGAACCAGTATCCGCACACCCACTGGTGCCACCCCCTTTTCCCTGGTCTATAGATCAAAAGCAGTACTCCCCATAGAGATCGAGCTCCCATAACTCAGGATATCACTGCAAAACCTCATCACTGACGAAGACTACCAAGTGTCAAGATTGAATGAGCTAGAGCTACTAGATGAGTGATGTATAGATGCCTTGAATCATTTGCAAGTCTATCATAATAGACTCAAAAGGAGCTACAATAAGAAAATCAAAAGCAGGACTTTCCAAGTCGGAGAACTGGTATTAAAAGAAAATCAGAAGAATGTCCCAAACCCAAGCAACAAAGGCAAGTTTGAACCTAATTGGTTGGGACCTTTCATTATCATAGCAAGTTATAGGTCAGAGGCATATCAGTTATCAACACCCGAAGGGGAACCTCTGCAAGAGCCCATGAATAACTCTCATCTTAAAAAGTTTTATGCCTAAATCTTTCAAGGTATAGAACCAAAAAATCCAAAAAAAAAAATCAAAAAAGTCCTAAAAATGGTTACAAAAACCTGGCAAATAGGCATCTTGGTGGCAACAAAAAAATCAAAAAAGAAAAAAGTCCAAAAAAATAAGAAAAAGGATAAAAAATAGTAAAGAAAAAAAATCGTCCTCTAGTGAAAACCACTTTGGTGGCACTTTGGACAAGTACCTTAGTGAAAACCTGGCAAATAGGCGCCCTGTGTAAATAAGCACTTTCCATCCATTAGGATCTTTTATGGCTTGTTCTACATCATTCATCCATTACGCTTCCATCATCCATCGCATTCGGATCTGCAACCATCACTCATCCACTCGCATCCGCACCATAGCTTGGTATTGTTTTCATATCATAATCCCTCCTAGTACTACTCAGCTCATCCTCAAGGTCAGTGTGTCCTGCCTTTATCAGAGTAGTCTATTGCATCACGCTGGGGGCATGTTCTTATCGAATCAGATTCGTGTATATCCTTAAAAATCATAAAATCAGAAAATCCAAAAAAATGATAAAATCAGAAAATCCAAAAAAATCATAAAATCAGAAAATCCAAAAACATCATAAAATCAAAAAATCCAAAAACATCATAAAATCAGAAAATCCAAAAACATCAAAACATATAAAAATCTCAAAAACATCATAAAATCAGAAAATCCAAAAACATCAAAACATATCAAAATCCCAAAAACATTCAAAAATCATCAAAAGCCTAAAATAGGGTCATCTTGTCGAACTACGTTGTCTCTGAGCTTGAACATAGGCAAGGTTGATCTTTGATCATCCCCCAAGACATTTAGGTCAGTCCTATAGGGTCCGTCATAATAAACTGACATCTCATCATGTATATCATCATCTGTAAATCGGTCAAATTGTCAGTCAAACTACGTGGTCTCTGTGTGTATAACATAGGCAAGGCTCATCTGTTGATCAGCCCCCGAGGCCCCTAGGATAACGTCAAAAACATTCAAATATTTGAAACAATCCATCTGTCTCATCTCGCTTGCACCCATAATAACATCACTCATAATAAACGATCGTCATCCTCAATCTTTGGTAAGACAATCGAAAACAAGTCTAGTGGGATAAAAATGAAAACTCAAAACATCAAGTCTTAGGTCTAAGTCAGTGCATAAGCAAGTTGGTCATCTCTTCGTATCGGGAACTCATCATCCAAATTGGTCCCATATCAATCATCATTTAGAACGCTTTGGATAAAAGAAATGACGTGCCGCCATCCATTAACATGTCCTAGGATGAATCCTTCCTACAATGGGCATGATCTTTTGGAAATAGTTTTGGTTCTTATCCTTAGAAAAACACATCCTCTTTCCATTAGCGGTATTGAAGAGCATCAGTTTATTTGTTTACTTGGTCTTTATCTTTTGAATTATCTTATTTGCACTCATTCCAAGGACCTCTCGATGATATCCGAATGAAGGATTTAGAGAAATAGGAATGGGGAAACAATTATTATCCTTTTGTCTTCTATACTTGTTTGACGTTCTTGTAATATAACCTTGGTGAATACTTGCTTTGTTCGGTATGTACGGAGGAGGTGTTGGACAACTTGTTGACTATTGCATTGAAAGGTTCACCTTTCCATGTTGTGGTCGAAGGTGTTTGAAACTTCGAAGGTGCATCCTAGCAAGGTTTCTATATGTCAGGTGTGAACAAGGATACTCCTATCCGATTGTCAAGTCAAAGTCCATCACACTAGGTACAACGCCATCCTAGTTTTCTATACATTGATGCATCGTACCACATGTGTTATCAAACATAAGGAAATCGACCCTTTGAAAATCCCAATTCCTTGGCAAGTAATCATCATCATCATCATCATCATCATCATTTTCATTTACATCATCTTGTGTCTTGTTGAAATAACTTCTTCTCTTCTTGCTCACTGCACTAACAAGGTACTATGACAATTCATCATCATCACCATCATCATCATCAATCCTACATCCACAAACCATTACCATATTGCATCACCATATCATATAGGAAACATATGTATTGCATTTCCATTATCACATAAACATGTCATTATAAGCATTCTTTATAGATAAGCACATTCATTGCATCCATTTCTTGCATCTATTACATAAATCATCACATAAACATCTGAATAAACATTCATTTGCATTTCATAACTATTTCACATCATCACATACTGCATAATCACACACAATAGGTACATAAAGCATTATAAATAATTCATTTGCATACATAATGGCATAACATCATAACATCGTCACATCACATTACGCTTATATTACATCACGCATCATCATACCACTTTACATTAACATATCATTGCATCATATTAAATGCATCACATACATTACATCCTCATTTAATATGTTTAGGATAATGACATTTGTTATTCTAAGCATCTTAAAAAACCATCTCATTTACATTACATAAAACCATCTCATTAGCATCATATCACGACCATCGCATTACATCATCCATATCATCTCATAAATAGCATCATAAATCATTCATTGCATAAATCATTCCACATAAGCATAAATAGTCCATCACATACAAAACGTACATTTATCCATAATCTGTTCATATATAAGCATGATCCACATAAAAGTTCACGTATATACCATATCATTTTGCATATTACATTCCACATCACATATCACATCACCATTTGCATCAACATAAAATAGATCATCATATAGAAAACATCATTGCACATCACATTTGCATATCATAGGTCAACATAATATAGAGCTGTCAGTCATAATCATAATGCATACATCATTAGAAATAAATGCATCCAAAAAAGCATCATTGCACAACATATAGAAATAAATCATCCATGCATAAATAACGAGTACACATTGCATCACATCAAAATCATCATTGGCTCATATATATATTATCATCAATAATGCAACTATCATAGTAAAAAGAATAAATCGGATCACTATACATATATGACAATCAGTACAAAAAGCCCATCGGGCTATCAAAAAGGAGCCCATAAGGCACAAGACCATCATAGCATCTCGATCACGCTCTGTGCCTGTGTATGCTGCCCTCACCCCTGTCACCATGATCCTCTGCTGGTCTGTGGCTGGCCCACTCTGAGTACTCTGGGACCCGCTCTGCTCTGGGTACGGCCTCATGATAATACCTCTAATAGTACTCAGCCTCTCAGACAGAATCCCTGTAAGACCAAACTAACATTGTACCCTGGGAGGAGGAGGCTGTCATACTCTCTATTTGTTGTCTCCTGCCTAGCTCAGTGACTACCTATAGCTCTGCAGCTTGTCTCTGCTGTACGGCCTAATCCCTCTCAGCCCTGAGCTGCTCTCTCTTGGCCCTCGCCTGATCTCTCTCAACTATCACGGCCTGGACCTGAGCCTGTAATTGTGTAATCAACACATCCCGAGGATCCACCTGACCCGCTGGCTGTACCTGTGGCTGCACCCAAGGTTGATCCTCACCTCGTGGTGGTACACCTGGTGGCTCCTGCTACTGGTCTGGCATCAGAACATCTCCCTACCCTGGCTAGACTAGCGGTACAACTAGATGATCCTGTCGAACCTTAGCCCTCCGACCTCATCCTCCTCCTTTGGCTCTGACTCTCTGTAGATCCAGAATTGCACCTGGAATCATCAACCGAAGTGGAGGCCAGAAGTAATCCCTGTAGGCCTAAGTTGTGCCTAGATTTTTGAGCCCCTAATCATAAGCCCATGGCTAGGCTACCAGCTTCCTAAAGCTATCCACCACCTCTGAAGCAGGAATATACTACCCCCAAGACACCTGTGTCATGGAGCGGGCGAAGATGGCTACATAATCATCATCTGGGCGATCCTGAGGCTCCTCGAACTGACGCTGCACATGCCCGGGCAGGTACCTCTCAATCATAGTGTGCTCTCACCTCCGCATATACCAGTCTTGGCGATAAAAGAACATCTTATTAGCATCGTCGACCCATCTGGGCTGACCAAGGTACGGTCGCCAAGTGAAAACCTGCATTCGTCAAGGACTCTCCTCCAATAGGAGATCCCGTGCTCACCAGTGTGTGTGAAGGACACACCGCCTCTATATTACCACACGAGGGGATCATCTAGCACCATTGAAACTGAAACAACGTGTGGCCACAACAAAACAATGTGCTCCCACACCTAGATGTGAAAAAGAGTCACCCCTGCTCTGAGTGCTCTACCATCCATGTAGACGTACTCATGGAGGTCCCTGTATAATGAAGCTAGAAGTACAAGCCCCCAAGCAAAACGAATCGACCTATCTCGAACCATCCATTCCTAGTAGTATCCCCAGCCGAGACTGAAGTATAGGCCTCGTCTGTCAGGGGCAATGAGACCTGAAATGATGGCTGCAATCCCCTAGTAGTAGGGAGGTGCCAGGATCCTGTGCCGCTTGAGCTCTATCTACCCCTCACAAAATATAATCTCGTATGTGGTAAGGACTCTAAAGCAAGTCTCGCGCCCCTTGTCCTTGTCAAAAATTGTCCAACGACTGTGAATCGGCAGTCGTAAAATGCACCAAACGTCCTCTAAGGTGATGGTGGCCTCGCCAGTGGGAAGATGAAACGAAGAAGTCTCATTGTGCCATCTCTCGACCAGCGCTGACAACATCCCTAGGTGAGTGTACATGGGCGCCGCGTAAGCAATGTACCATAACCCCACAATCCAGAGTTGATCTTAGTCCCTATCACTTAGGTCCCACAAGTAGCCGACTAGGTCCTGTGACCTGTGCTCTTGGGAGTAGAGCTCCCTCGCCGTGTCCTGCATCAAGGAAGGTCATCATGTTAAATTTTTTGAAAAAATTTTCATCACACGTTCAAGAAATTTCTCTAGTGGTGCAACCCATGATGGCGTTAGAGTTTGATTTCTAATCAAACTCCGATGCTAGGCCCAAAATAGCAAAATTGCACCGCCGCAGTGCACTTTCTCACCCAGCGGTGCACTTTGGGAAAAATTGGGACCACCGCGTCACACTTTGCAAATCCCCCTACCGGCCCCAAGCTTAGCGTCAAAGTTTTTAAACTCCAAACTACACCATCACGATTCTATTTAACACCGAGCGACGCAGTTTGACTTCTAAGCGGAACTAATAGCACCGCTACAGACTGACCGACCTTTAAAGGCATTAATTAAGGCAATAAATGACAAAACGAAGCTCAGGTGAGGGTCACATATCGGTGCCCCGATACTAGGTGGCCGCTGGTACATCTGAACTTGATCAGAAATGTGCAGGGGAAGCTATCGTTCTGCCATATCGTCAGGAGGTCTGAGCTAAAATCTCAAGGTTACTATTGGAAGTGTTTGAAAATGACTTGAAAGCGACCCCTCGGGCCCCTTTTAAGCCTAAAAATTAGGGTTTTTTACCCTGATTGGCTGTCCTGCTAGGGTTTTGGACCCCCGAACCTATTTTGGTATAGTTGAGGCTTGTTTTTCATCATTTTATTGCGTTTAGACATGTTTTTAGCCTCCCAGAGCCCTTTCAGACCTATCAGGTACTTTGTCCTCTTTTTTTTTGCGAGATCACCCAAAAATTGAAATTTGTGTCCAATATCTCAAGGGGGCATTATAATGGCATGTTTTCTCTCACCAGGCAGCAATGGGGCAAGTTTTTAAATATCAAAAATTTTGGCTTCGATCAAGATCGCTTATTATTTGAACCAACGTAGCAAGCACATTGATTCAAAGAGGGGCAAAATGTAGACACATAAAATATACCAATTGACATTGTGCACTTGATCCCGACTACTAACATCGTTCCTTCTAGAATCATCCCTTGGTCTAACCATTTAATCAAATCCCCTTATCTGATTAAATTCATCAATTTCTCTCTCTTAATTAAATAAATTATTTTATCTAATTGAGTCAACCTCTTTTGTTAATTAAATCAATCCATCTGATCTAATTATCCCTATTTAATTAAATAATTAATTTTATTTGATTAAATCTCTAAAGTCTATCCATTAAATTAAATAAATTAAAACCTTATTTGATTTAATCTAACACCATCTCTTTTAATTAAATAAATCAAAATCCTTATTTAATTAATCTCTTATCATATTCTTCTCTTATTTGATTTAAATAAATCCATAAATTTGAGTCAAATAGGTCACATCATCTAATCTCCTATTAAATTAATTAACTCTTGATTAATTTAATCTCTTATCATGTCCCATCCTCTAGATTTTGCAAGTTGCACATGAAAATAGATTTAATTCATTTATTAAATCTCTATTTTCCTCACAAGGCATCTTTTGGAATATTCTCCAAATTTGAATTCAAAAATTTCAAGTCAACATGTACATCCAACAAGGAAATAAATTCATCTTTCATGTCCTTTGCTTTGAGCCAAATGAAATTTATTGCAATTTCCCTTCCCTCTTGCAAGTCATTTCAACAAATTTGAAATTCAAAAATATGCATTTATTGGCACAATTCTCAAATCTTGCACATCCTTCATCCACTCATAGATTGACAAGTGGTATCATGCTATTGGATGAATGTTAATCCCACATTGCTCAAATTTGGACATTCATTAATCTTGACATTCTATATGTGATACCAAAATGTCTAACCCTTTCTAAGCAACTAAAATGCAATGGAAAAATATAAGGAAACACCTCAAGATTAGCCTAAGAAATTTGTAAATACAAAGAGGAAAGTGTTAAATGATGACAAATGGATATATTTCCCTTCTTGCAGCTGAAACTCCTTGGTTGGCCCTTGATTTTGATTTGGTTTGTATACTCTTTGATGGCTCTTGATATGGCTAAATGCAAGTCTTGACTATATGCTTGAATGCAGATGCAAATGGATGAATGTTGATGGCTAGATGAGTGCACAAAATAGTAGCATTTAGTTGCAAAATGACTAAGTGTTGAAAATGCCTTAGAGGATGGGGTATTTATAGAAGAATTTGAATTCTCTAGAGAATTCAATGGTTGATATTTATCCAACCAAGTCAAGATGAAGGGCTAAGGTGAGTTGAGGACTCACAAGCCCTCACATTTTGACATGTGGAATGTGAGAGGGCTAAGGGTGAGATGATGTGTACATGATGTGGAGGAAGGACAAGTACCTTCCAAGTACTTTGGGGAGTGAAGATTTCTTTAAAAGGGAACTTTTTATCGCCAAGTGGGAGTGAAAATGACACTTGAAGAATTTTGGAATTTCTCAAAAATTTCCATGGAAAAAGAGAAAAAGGTTGGATAAATAAATGTGAATTATTCACATTCATAGGAGAATCTAATGGATAAGAGAGGGTCTCCAAAAAGGTGGGAATTGGTCACATGTGCATGAGGTGACATGTCAAACATTCTAGAAGCCTTGGAAAAATAAAATGTGAATTAAAAACTCACATGGGGAGGAGAGAGACAAGATAAATAAATGAGAATTAAAGTCTCATGGGAAAGAGGGTCAATGCCCAAGAAGGAAAAATGTAAAGATTGACTAAAAAGTGGTGCTAAAAGTGGTTAATGACTTTGATTAAAGTTGTGCAAATATTTGATTATGATAATCAATGGAAGATTAGTGACAAGTGGCAAATGTAGGAGGATGTGACATTAATCCTTGATTAAGAGGATGCACACCCTAATTATGAATTAATTGAATTAATCTAAATTAGAGATGGATTATGGAGGATGTGACAAAAAGAAGAATTTTAAATTGATTTTAATTCAAAATGATTAAAATGACTAAATTAAATAAATTGGTGTATTTATTTAATTTAGAGAGGAGAAAGGTACCAAATAAAATATTTAATTGTTAAATTAAATACTTTAAGAATCTTATGTGGGAGTGTAATATTAATTAAATAAATTAATATTAACCGAATTGATGAATAAAGAGGTAAATTTGATCATATGGGCATAATCAAATTTGGGTGTCTACATTTTGCCCCTCTTTGAAATATTGCTAGAATAACAATGTTTCGAAGAAAAATAAAATGTCAGTGATGAAGAAAGTGATAGGGATTGATGCCCCAGCCTGTCCAAGTGGAGGGAAAAGGGAGAGGGATGCCCCAGTGCCTATCTCAAATGGATAGAAGGAAATGATAGGGTATGCCCCCTCGAGAGGGCGGTTGGGGAAGAAATAAGGGGGCCTTGGACGACTTCTCGATAGAAAAAAATGAAAGACACCATTGGATAGAGCTCAAAAAATTAAGCAAGTTTGAATTTTGAACGGAGTTGATTGGACGTACGGTTTGCAAATGGCGGGGCCGAGAAAGAAGGGATTAGTTGGGAGAAAAAAAAGTTAAATAAAAGGTAAAAAATATATATTTTTTTTTTAAAAGAGGAGGAAAAAAAAGGAGGGTTAAAAGGTAATTTGAAGAATTACCTTGCCTCATTGTTACTATAGCAATTCAGGAAAAGGTATAGAAGGGGGAGGGGAGAAGGAGCAACAATGCCGCAAGACTATGATATGAAAATCATTCATCAAGTAGATGATCTGCGGAGATGCCAGACTCACTTCGCGGTGCCTCGCAAGGTGAGTAAGAAAACCCGTGCTATGTATTTTAAACATTTAGCATGTTTTTAAGATAGTGAAGGAAAATGTAAAATGTGGGTTTGGTGGACGGGGTGGAATAGGAAAATGGATAGTTTGGAGAATTGGAAAAAAAAAGAGGGAAAGGGGAGATTTTAGGGGGGGAAATAGGGCGCGCTGCTACGCAGAGGGGCGGATGCGCCCCTGGCTGGGGTGGATACGCCCTGGAAGGGGGGTGGACAAGCCTCAGAAGGGGGCGTAGCTATCCTGAGCTGGGGCAGACACGCCCAGGAAGGGGGCGTAGTCGCCCCGAGCTGGGGCGGACACGCCTCGAGTAGGGGCGGAGCTGCCCCGGCAGGGGGCAGACATGCCCAGGCAGCGGGGGGCAGACATGCCCCGAAAGGCGGCGGAGCCACCCCGAGCTGGGGCGGAGTTGCCCCGCCAGGGGGCGGAGCCGCCCCGGCAGGGGCGGACATGCCCCGAGTAGGGGCAGAGTCGCCCTGGGAGCGGGGGTTGAGCCGCCCCGAGCTGGGGCGGACACGCCTTGGGTAGGGGGAGAGCCGCCCTGAGCTAGGGCATACATGCCCCAGGTAGGGGGGAGAGAGGTTTGACGATTGAGGCTAGAAAGACGAGACCACGAAAATACTAAGAGAAAATAAAAGTGAAGAGGTAAGAAAAATATGTCATAAAACCAAGAAGATTGTGTACTGACAAACAGTTGGTGTGGATGTAGGGTTTGGGGTGGATACAGACATATGAGCAATGGTCAGAGGTACTGACAGCGACCGTAGCAGCGATGACAGGCGTGGATCATGTGGCTTTAGATCATGTAAAGTTATTGCACTTTTTAGAGGTGCCAGTGATGAGGGTGCATCGAGCGATGCTGACGGCCTTGATAGAGAGATGGAGTTTAGAGACATCGACATTTCGTCTACCGACAGGGGAGATGACGGTGACACTGGAGGATGTATGGCGCATCTTGAAGCTGCCGATAGCAAGGATATTGCTGAGTGATGTGGTGTCGAGAGGGGCCGAGTTAGAGCAGACTATGATAGTGTTATTTGGACATGTTGCCCTGCCTCTTCAGGGTCCGTAGTTGGATCTAGATAGATGCTTGACAGTGGGAGTACCACCTTTGCCTTTATTCCTAGCTGGGTTGATCAATGGGATATTGTTGCCCAATCGTAGCAGGCAGTATTGTAGTTTGAGGTTTATGGAGGTGATTTGACACATTGTTGAGTGGCGTGAGGGACAGATTGTGTGGGGTACTTGTGTCCTAGCCCAATTGTATAGGGATATGCATCTAATTGGCTATTGGGAGACAGTGAGTTTGACACACATGACCCTGCTACAGGTGTGGGCATGAGAGCATATTATGGTGATGAGACCGATTGTTGTTAGGGAGGGAGATGTGGATGATAGAGAGCCAGTGGCATGGGGGTATGGAGAGGTGAGGGGCTGGGTTGTGCGTCATAGGGGGTTGGGAGATATGGAGGGATAGAGGAGGACGGTGGATGATTTGGAGGGAGACATAGTGCGGTGACCTTATATGCATCGACGCTTCAGGGGATGGAGAGAGCAGACTGAGAGACATAGAGGGTACTTTATGACTCAGTGTGTTTTGATTGGGAGTCTTCCATGGATTGTGGAGATGCATTGACCAGATAGGGTGGCGAGACAGTTTGGGCTGACACAGGATATTCCTAGTGCACTGATGATGTTTCAGTGGCTCACCATAGAGTGACCATGGGGGCGCGCGTTTAGCCCGAGGGAGGCCATAGCAGCATGGGTGGCGACAGTGCAGGTAGCCTATCCTGGGAGATGTGTGGGAGCAGAGGATGCAGGGGTGATAGTACGATATGACCAGTGGTTGCACAACCACCGATGGGAGAGGATTACACCATTGGTGCCGATTGTAGGAGCCGTAGGATTTGGATCAGAGGATGAACGTCATGGGGCTAGAGAGAGAGTATGACATGAGGGTGGGAGAGGTCCTGAGCCGAATGTGGGAGGAGAGAGGATGGATGCAGTGGGACAGGCAGCGAGGAGGAGGAGGAGGAGGGGGCAGCGGAGGAGGGTTAGAGAGGTGGTACGACAGGAGGGTGGGAGAGATCTTGAGCCAGATGTGGGAGGATAGGAGGAGTTAGAGGTGGAGATGATACACTCAGTGGAGGGTAGAGCTGGCCAGCAGACTAGTATAGGGGGTAGGGTATGATAGAGGAGAGTGTTGGTACGGGTCGAGCAGGGACGGGAGAGACAACAAGATGGCGGTCAGGAGAAGATGGAGGCTAGGAGTCAGCTAGAGATGATAGTGGGCAGGAGGCAACTGATGAAGTTACAGACCATGACAAAGCAGGAGGGGATGGGAGGGGGAGGATAGCAAGAGGGAGCTTGAGAGGAGACTGAGGCCAGGAGTCAGCTAGAGAGGATAGTAGGTAGGAGGCGACTGATGAGGATACCGACGATGATAGAGTAGGAGGGGATGGGTGGGGGTGGTTAGCAGGATGGGGCCCGAGAGGAGACTGAGGCCAGGAGTCGGTCAGGGAGGATGGGGAGTAGGGGACGACAGAGGGGGGGCAGATGGCATCAAGGTAGGAGCCTCCCATTGTAGAGATAGGGGAGAGTGAGGATGAGGAGTAGCCGGAGATAGGAGAGCCAAGGAGATGGATGAGAGTAGGGAGGCATGGTTAGTCATGGAGAGTGGGAGTCCATCCTTCCGTGGAGGACTTGCAGGATTAGCAGGAGTAGGAGGGCAAGGAGGGAGATGATGCTATGGAGATAGACAGAGATGTGCTGGATATGGATATTTGGGATACATAGCCATTGGCAGTGGTTCCTGTCATTACCTTAGGAGATCCGATTGTTCAACCAAGATACAGTGTGGGAAGGCTTCAGAGTACAAATCAGAGGTTGAGGGTATCAGAGGCAGAGGTGACCAGATGCCGAGTCGAGCTATCTAGAGTATCGGTAGTAGATCAGATGAATTATGGATTTATGGTGGACCTCTTATCTGCACAGGTGGAGGTGATGGGGAGGGAGGGAGAGAGACTGCAGGCTATCATACAGGGGATATGAGATGAGTTGGTTGCCATCAGTTGGGATCATGATAGACTATAGGCAGAGACTGTTATCTTGCAGGCTAGGGAGGCAGAGAGGATGATCGATCATGTGTCAGCAGATAGTGGGCAGCAGGGAGGTGATCTCCGGCAGGAGCGAGATGAGCTACGGGATAGAGTGTATTACTTAGAGCAGATGGTGGGAGAGATGGGTGTGATGCAGGAGAGAGAGAGACAGGTGAGGGAGAAAGTTCGTATTATACATGGGGATAGGGATGTAGCGCAGGTGAAAATATAGGTGGTGGAGGCAGAGAGGGACACGGTGCAGGCGCGAGTTCAGGTGCTGCAAGATGAGAGAGAGTTGGTAGAGACACAAATTAGTTCTCTTCAGAGGAGGAGAGAGGAGGCAATTTCAAAGATATTAGTACTACAGGGAGAGCGAGATGCAGCAGTGTTGAGATTCCAGGAGCTGCAGGGGGAGAGGGATGGAGCAGTGGTTCAGTTGTAGGCTGCACACAGAGAGAGAGAGATGTTGCAGAGATACAGATGCAGACACTACAAGGGGAGCAGGATGCAGCAGTGGTTCAGTGGCAGGCCACTCAAAGGGAGAGAGATGCTACAAAGATATAGATGCAAACACTGTAGGGAGAGCAAGATGCAGCAGTGGCACAGTGGTAGTTGATGTAGGTCAGTGATGTGGTAGGGAGAGATATGCATGGATTATAGGGGGAGAGGGATGCAGCAATAGCCAGGGCAATGGCTGCTAAGGAGATGAGAGATCAGATTCAGGTGGAGATGGTGTAGTTACACCTATCCCAGGAGGCCTGGGAGCAGGAGAGGAGAGTGATTACGAGGGATCGAGGTAGGTATCGTCAGGAGCGGAATTCCGCTTGGGTTCAGGTTGCAGAGCGAGAGGAGAATGCGAGAGAGGTGGGATTTTGGATAGCCATGTACTACCATGTAGTTTCAGACCTGACCCAGCGGATATTTCAGTATACCCGACAAGCACCCCAGATGCCAGCGCCATCTCTATCGTTGGGGACACGAACTCAAGGTTACAGTGATTCACTGGGTGTTACACCAGGTAGGAGATCAGTACTGGATTCACCACTGAGATCATATGTGGGTAGCTCATTCAAGAGGTGACAATTTACTGAGTTTTTGACAGATGTAGGGTGGAGCATGTAGGATTTATCGACAGAGATCAGAGAGGTTCTATATCTCTGGATTTTGTAGTTTATTATGTGATGGATATATGATAGATTTTGATGTATGATGGACATGTGACACACATTATATTACTTTGATTATGACATGGGACAGTTCTTATTGGCACTATGTAGTATGTTTCCTTTTGTGATGGGTGATTGTATGCATGTATATATGATATTTCCTACTTATGTGGATGGATATTTTGGTTTATTTATGCACATATTTATGATATTAGATGCTTATGTGGATGATTGGGTGTATGGATTTGTGGAATATGGATGATTTTATAAATGCAGATATACACAGGGTGATATGATGTGTGCCCATGTTGCATCTATGTATATGTATATGATGGATTTTGTATGAACATTTTATATATGCAGGATGTGATGTATTATGAGTCTGACACTTTGTGATGCAGATGGTGATGTATGTGTGGTTCTAACACGTTGTGATGCAGGTGGCGATGTATGTGTGGTTAATAGAATGACTCTAATATGTAATAATGCTCTTGTAATTTTAGAGGAAATAACACATGGCCATAAGTTCCAATAAGAACTGACATGATAATGGAAGGTGGTATGTAGTGACTGTGAAAATGGGTGTCATTTGGCATTTGTCAAAAATTATTAGTATCTTGAGAAGAATGGGAAAGAGTGGGATAAAGTATTTGCACAACCAAAATCATAGGGTGAATGCAATGCAACAGATGATGAAATGCAATCCTAATATGAGTTGTCATCTTTGGAGCATTGATATTTGCTATAGCATAAGATACTGGTGTAACTGAGGGTAATTTCTGGATTTTAGATTAAATTAGCTAAATCAAAGTAAAATGATAAAAACCCAAAGTAGCTACAAAACACAATGGAAATACATGAAAGAACAATTATACCTGATCGTCGAAGTCTCCATGATTCATTTTTGTAGCACCTTCTTACTTGCTGGATAATGTGGCCCTCAGATTTGTTGTGCGAGCAAAAACTGAAAATTGTCTAAGTCCTACAACAAGCTTTGAAGGATTTTCTATGTCTAAATGCCTATGACTATTGCCAATGCCTATGTCTAAAACAAATGCCAAAATTAATCAAATGACTATATCAAATACTAAAATTTCCTATGACAATAAAGTGTGAAAGTAAATGCCTATAATAACTATGCAAAATGTCAGCATGTGCGTGTGTCTGTGTAATCGAAACGTGAGAAGAAGATGTCATTTTATAGAAAATGCCATTTCGAATGGACGGACGAGATAAATCAATGATGGGAACCTAAAATGAGTGATCTAGATTAAACCTTAGAATCCCTAATTAGGGTTAGGGAAAAATCCTTAATCAAATGGTCAGAATAAAATCGGATCGACGGTGGAGAATAAATGAGAGAAATTAATTAAAGAAATAAAGATATTCAAAAAATCAAGAAGATAAGATTGCCTGATTTGCAAGATTCGAAAAACCAAGAAGATAAGATTTGGACTGAAGATCAGATTTAGAAAATCAAGAATCTGCCCGATTGCTTGATTTTTGGAAGATTAAATGCCAATTTGAATTAAATTAATTCAAATTATGGATTTTATGAGACAATAAATAATCTTTTTCATATTATTTATCAAAAAGGACTGACAGTTAAGATTGAAATGACATTTTAAATAATTTAATTTATTTAAAATGAGAAGAATATTAATTGGCAATTAAATAATTAAATTTAATTATTTAATTTAGCATATTAGATCAACTAATTAAATAAATTAATCAATTTATTTAATTAAGACAGTTAGTGACGTATTAAATAAATAAATGTAATTCATTTATTTAATAATCCGGAAGAATTAAATGCAGAAAGGGAAATTAAATAAATTAAGAAATTTATTTAATTAAGGGAAGACTTAGACATTTAATGACGTATTTAATAAATAAATAAAATTTATTTATTTAATAATCGTGAAGAATAAATGACATGAATTAATTAAATAATTATGAATTATTTAGTCAATAGTCGAATGTGGACCAAGGACATAATTAAATGTATTAATTATGTTAGGACAAAAGTGGTAAAAATGAAGCTTGTAGGCCTAGGTCATTTTTAGGTGTCTACAACCGGATACTCTGATATATAAGACCAGGGCCAGTAGGCATCCAATGCATGAAACAAACATAACAAGAAAAAGGGGGCTACCCCAACACCCCAAGGTCACAATGACCTTGGTCGGGCCAGGCATTGGGATAACCACAAACACACAAGGATGCCCCAGCATAACACAAAACCTCAGGGATCTTGGTGGGTACTACGTGGGACAACCGAAGAGGGAGCACAAAGAAAAGACCAAGATGAACCCATATGTCAACTAGTCAAAGCACACCATGATATGATGGATCAAGGTGACCATGAAAAGTGTTGATAGTGAGCTCAAATGACAAATAAATTCTAAAACATCAAAAGATCACAATTAAAATCAAAACATCCTTTGCCATAGGATCAGGGTGATGGATCGATGAGGTTTGCTAGGAAGGATGCATCTTGTTGAGACCGATGATGGATACTAGAATGACCTAGTTTGACACTAGATGCTTTTCATTAACCAGATATTTTGATAATATTAGGATTTTATTTGAGAAAAAAGAGTCAGACGGGGACATAGACTGACACATCCTACAGACCTAGGGGCTCGGGGGCCGATCAGAGATTAGCCTTGCCTACGTGAAAGCACAGAGCCCTCATAGTTCATGAAAAGACCATGGATAAAGCGAAAAGAGGATGATGAAGGCGAATGTTGGATGATCAAGACACGATGGTAAGAATACCCTGGGGGTAGATCAAATGATTAGCCTTGCCTAAGTGACAACGCAGGGGCAACATAGTTCGACTGGAGACACGACAAGACGAGATCTAGATGGAGACCGATACGATGGATGATCCTATGTGATGACATAGAACAACCGACGAGGAGATGAATGACATAAGCTCAGAGTGGGATACTAAAAAGCTCAGGATGGGGGGGAACAGGCTAGACAATTTGTCCAATGCTCAATCAAACTATAGCAAATGACCAAGAATGGGATGGGCGAGGATGATAGCACGAATGAAAGCATAAAATAATGAGGATACTAGGTAGATAACGATTAGGCCCTCTATGGATGATTCTTGCTACCAGGTTTTCACCATCCATACTTATCTGAGGTGCCACCAAAGAGTGGTTTTCACCATAGGATAAAATTTTATTTTATTTTATTTTTTCTGATTTTACTTTTTGATTTTTTTAATTTTTAATAGGTGGGGTTACCAAGCGGACTTAGGCGTAGAACTTCTTGAGATGTATTATGTTGATGGGTTCGTCAAGGGGCTCTCCTTCAAGGGTAGTCAACCTGTATTCCCCAGATCCATATTTGGCAGCTATGATATAAGGCCCCAACCAATTTAACTCAAATTTTCCTTTCTTGTTTCGGTCTTGCTAGGTACGTTGATTCTCTTTGAGGACAAGATCACCTACCTGAAACTGTCGAGGGAAAACCTTCTTATTGTAGTGGTGCTTGAGGTAGTTCTAATATTCTTGGAGGTGATCATAGGCTTTGATCCTTTTTTTATCAAGCAGCTCCAATTGTGCAAGTCGTGCAACACGAGCATCCTCCTCACTGATAAGATATTTTAAGGAAATTCTTAGTGATGGGATCTCAACTTCAATTGGCAAGATGGCTTTGGTACCATAGACTAGAGAGTAGGGAGTGGCCCCTATAGGGGTACAGATGTAGGTGCGATATGCCCAGAGGGCGGGATGGATGTGGAGATGCCAATCTCGACCAGTGTTATTGACAACCTTTTTGAAGATGCAGATAAGGGTCTTGTTGGTTGCTTCTTCCTAACCATTACCCTAGGGATAATAAGGCGTTGACCAATGAAGTTGGATATGAAAGGTGTCGCAGAGGTGTTTCATGGCCTGGTTTTTGAAGGGTTTTCCGTTATCAGAGAGGATGGTGGATGGGATACCATATCTACAGAGAATATGGTAAAGGATAAATTTTGAGATTTGGATACCGGTGATTTGTGAGAGTGGTATTGCTTCCACCCACTTAGTGAAGTATTCAGTGGCAGTAATTATGAATGTATGTCCGTCAGATGATGGTGGGTAAATCTTGCCAATCAAGTCAAAACCCCATTGAGAGAAGGGCCACGGTGTTAGGAGAGGTTGAAGATCTTGTGCTAGAGCATGAATCAAATCTGCATGTTGTTGACATGGAAGGCACTTCTTCACAAATTCACAAGCATCATGTTCCAATGTAGGCCAATAATATCCAGCTCGTAGGATCCTTTTGGCCAGAGCCATACCATTTGAGTGAGCTCCACAAACACCACCATGTACTTCCATTAGTGTCATGCAGGCTTCGGTCTCTTTCAAACATCTAATGAGGATTCCATCATACTCGTGACGATAAAGCGTATCACCGACAATGATGTATCAGGAAGAGCGATGAACAGAGGATTTGCATTGATTGCATGTAAGTTCTGGGGGTATGATATTATCATAGAGATAGGTGTATATGTTCTGGTACCATGGGGAGGTGGGACCTATGATATCACACACCATATCAGTCTCAGGAATATCATATGCAGGGATTAAAAGGTGTTCAACAAGAAACTCACATTCTGTTCAGTCTTTAGGCATGTTAATCAGGGAATCGATAGTGGCCATTGCATCTGCCACTTTATTCTGTACCTGAGGAATTTGGTCAAACTGTATGAAGGTAAAATATTTCTTGAAATCATCCACCATGCGCTTATAGGGTAACATTTTATCATCTTTTGTGAAGAATTCATCATTAACTTGTTTGACGACTAATAATGAATCACCAAAGACTTTTAGGTGAGTTATATGCCACTTTTTTGCAATTCGGAGGCTGGTGAGGAGGGCTTCATACTCTGCGATGTTGTTGGTACATGGGAATGCTATCCTGAATGATTTTGGGATGTAGTCACCTTGAGGGGTAATTAATATAATTCTTGCTCCTGATCCATTATGAGTGTATGAGCCATCAAAATATAGCATCCAAGCTGGTGCTTCTGTAACTATGTAGACTTCTTCGTCTGGGAATTCAGTGTCTAGTGGGTAGGCATCTACTAATGGAACCTCAGCCAATTGATCAGCTATGACCTATCCTTTTATGGATTTTCGCTCTACATACTCTATGTCAAATTCGCTTAGGAGCATGACCCATTTGGCCATGCGGCCAGTCAGAGTGGTTCTAGATAAAAAATACTTCAGGGGATCAATTTTAGCGACTAATTTGACTGGATGGTTGAGCATGTAATGAAGGAGTTTCTATGTGCTAAAGACTAGCGCAAGGCAGACTTTTTCCATGGGGGAGTAATTTAACTCATAGCCGACCAATGTTCGACTGATGTAGTAGATTTCCCTCTCTTTGAACGACTCATCATGTTGTGCCAACAATGCCCCCAGCGCGACTGAAGTAGCAGAGATGTAAAGCAGGAGGGGTTTTCCTAGAATAGGTGGCATCAAGATCGGTGGGTGAGCTAAATATTCCTTAATTTTATCGAAACCCATCTGACACTGCTGGTTCCATCAGAAGGTGGAATCTTTCTTTAGAAGATGAGTGAATGGTTGACACTTATCCGCTAGTTGGGCTATGAACCGACGGATGGACTGCATCTTCCCCTGGAGGCTTCTTAACTACTTTAGATTGCGTGGAGGTGGCATGTCCAGAATATCCTTTACCTTGGAGGGATCAACTTCAATACCCCTTCGGGAGACTATAAAACCCAAAATTTTTCCTGACGTAACCTTGAAGATGCAATTTTTTGGATTTAGCCGCAACTTGTAATGTTCTAACTATTCAAAGATCTTCTTTAGGATAGTAGGATGTTCCGCTCATGTTGTAGATTTCCTTAACAAGTCATCAAAATAATCCTCCATGATGATATGGATAAGGTCATGGAAGATGACCATCATTGCCCTCTGATATGTTGCCCCTACATTTTTGAGACCAAAGGGCATAACATTGTAACAGAAAGTACCCTAAGGTGTTGTTAAAGCGGTCTTGTGTTGGTCCTTGGGTGCAATTCAAATCTGGTTATAACTAGAGAAGCCATCCATAAGGGATAGTATCTCATGTCCTGCTGTGAGGTCGACCAACATGTCAATGTTAGGTAGAGGGAAGTCATCTTTTGGGCAGGCCTTGTTGAGATAGTATGCACGTATGATGGATTCTTCCTCAGGTATATCTTCCAATGAGCCATTGTCCATGGTGACACTATTGGAGGTATTAGACGATGTTGCAGGGCCTTTCTATTTTTTATCGTATCTGATGCCTATGTTCTTTGGTAGCTTTGATGTATCAATAGTTTGAAACTGACCCTATTCTTCTTTACCTAGGCCCCTTCCTTGGTAGTTGTACTTTTCTACAAACTTAACCGACCATAGGTATGCTTCCTAAAAATATTCCTTTAGAGGAGGATTTGGTTGAGGTTCTTCTCAGTAGACCCATTGGCTTATATCCTCTTCTGGTGCATCTATTTTGACACTAGGGGATCTTAAAGTGGTGGTAGGGATGTTCTTACCACTGAAGGTGACAGTCTTGTCTTCCTTTGGAGTAGCTTGTGAAGGTTGACCATACTCATGTGGTGACGGTGGCATGGTTGCTACATTGAGAGCAGTATGCATTTCGTATTCACCACACCCTTTATCAATGATCTAGACTTTCATGACCATAGGATTAGTGGTAGGAGATGGAGCGGTCATCGTGATGGAGGGAGGATTAGCAAATGTTGACCGAGATGCCCCCATTTCAACCCAGGGACAATAATGTAAATGGGGGAAGGATGCTTCTAAAGCACGACAATATTCAAATGGTTGGGGGTCAGCATGGATGGTGACTTATTGTCCGTTGATGGGGAATTTTAGGCACTGATGGTACGTGGAGGGGATGGCTTGTATAGCATGGAGCCACGGGTGGCCAAGGAGGAGATTATATGGCAAGTCCAGATCAAGGACATGACAGGTAGTGTATTGAAGCACAGGTCCCACTTGGATAGGAAGACTGATAATTCCCTTTGAATTCCTTTCTGCATTATCATAGGCTTTTATTGTGATGATCTGATTACTTAAATCCACTTGAGTATACCCCACCTATTTTATGAATTTTAGAGTACACAAATTGAGGGCAGAGCCATTATCTACCAAGACCCTTTTTATTTTATGGTAGGCAATCACGACTTCGATATGCAAGGGGCGATTATGATTGATATCGATATTCGGCATATCATTTTGGCTGAAATGGAGATGATGATATAAAGCCAAGTGTCCCACCAAAGCTTGGAATTTTGTGGGGTCGATGTCATTAGGCACATGGGTTTCCTGTAGGGCTCTGTTGAGGATTTCGTGATGTACAGGGGAAGACTTAAGCAAATCCAAAATGGAGATATGAGTAGGGGTCTTTCCTAAGTGATCAAGGATGTTGTATTGAGAGCTTACAGGAGTTGATTGGGTGGGTGTAGAGGCTGCAGAGATAGTGATGTGGGCTCGTCGTGTAGTAACAACACACTAAGGGTCTTTGGATTTAACATGTATCATGGATACATGGGGTTCTACCTGCTCAATGTAATGAATGACACCCTCATAATTGAAGGGTACATTCTTGTAGCTCACATTATTTGTGTTGTTTTCTTGGGGATTACTGCTAGATGTGCTTGGGCCTTGATTATCGTTTGGAAAGGCATTTTGATATATTTGCAATTGAGCATTGGATGACGAAGCTTGACTGGGGTCAACCTTGATATCACCTCGATCAATGAGATCTTGGACATATTTTTTCAGACCCTGACACTTGTTCAAAGAGTGTCCTTTGATTTTATAGAACTCACAATACTCATTTTCCTTAAACCATGCGGGCTTGGGTTTGGACTCATCAAATGGCTTGGTGACAGGGTACGTGATGGGATAGTTGATTTGTAAAAACTTATTAAAGACACCACTCAGAGGTTCTCCTAATTGAGCATACTGACCTTTGGTGTTCCCCTGATTGTTTTGGTTTGACTGTTGAGGAGGGTGAGGTGTCCCCTGTGGTACAAAGATGGCGTTAGGTACAAGTAGTTGTTGTTTTTGGGATGTATTAGCCACTTGGACGTGTTTAGTGTCTGTCACACCGTCATTCACTGCATTTCTATTCTTGTTCTAGAATCATGGTTTATCGCCAAATGACCTCTCTTTATCATGACTATGTATTTTGACGTGTCCCTTGGCAACAAGGGCATGTTCAAGGATGGGTCCCTTTTCCACTATCTCCGTGAAAGTGGTGACACAATGTAACCTAAAATTATGGGCCATGTCGGGATGAGAGTTCTCCACGAAAAAAGTGACCATGTCTTTTTCTTTCAGAGGGGTCTTCATTCGGCTTGCTAATGCATGCCACCTTTGGAGGTAGCTAGTAAAGGTTCCCCCATCATGTTGTTTCTCTTTGAGGAGATCTAAGGTGTTCATGTCCTTCTCCAAATTGAAAGAGAAGTAGGATACAATTTTTTCTGATAGGTCTGCAAAAGTTTTTATGGACCCTTTTTCGAGGGTCATAAACCAATCCAGGGCATGGCTTGTCAAGCTTCGTGGGAATAGGAACAAGAGATAGTTGTCATTGTGCATGACCTCTTGACACTGGGAGTAAAATTCCTGCAAGTGAGCCTTAGGGTCTTTGTTTCCCTTGTATTTGTCAAACTTTGGTATTTCAAAATGTTTAGGAAATAGGATTAATGAGATGGAAGGATCAAATGGATATGGGCATATGTCTTCAAATTTGAACGATTGTTTGCTAGCCCCGGCTTGAAGGTCTTTCAGAGCGGCTTTGATTTCCAATAGATCCAAGTGGACCAATGGTGGGTTGGGGGGATATTGATGATAGGATGATAAAGGATGTTGCTGAGAGAGCGTCGGATTGTTGAAGTATGAATTTTGATAGTTGGATGATGACATGCCTTGTTGATAAGCCAAGGGATTTTTTTGGTACGGGGGTTGCTGTTGCGAGGTATAATAAGGATTTGTTTGATAGAAGTGTGAGGTAGGCTGCTGAGGAGCTTGGATGGGATGTTGTGGATTGATTTGTGGGTGTTGAAAGTATTGTTGTGATTGTTGGGAGGCCACATAAGGTAGTTGTTGATGAAATTGCTGCTGATTATGATAGTAATAGTGCTGAGGGGGTTGTTGTGATGTCAATTGTTGTGTGGGCCGAGATGGGGTGTTGTGTTGTGGTTGAGTTTGCGGACGTAAGATGGATGCGAGGAATGGGGATATGGTCTAAGTGACAGGTCGGGATGGATTTCCTTGCAATTGGTATGGTGGTTGCTGAGAAGAAACCAAAGCATTATGGAGGGGTTGTTTCTGATGAGGTGGTTGAGATAATGTCAAGGTGTTCTATAAAGGAGCTTGTTGGGTACCAACTAGAACATTTGGTTGGGACGTGGCTTGCGGAGGTAATTGAGGTGGAAGGTTGGATTGGTGAAGCTGTTGAGATGTATATGAAAGTGATGGTGGATTTACAGCCCCAGGAGGGGGAAGCAATGCGGTAAAGGGGGCCCCCCCAATGTTGACAGTAGGTTGATTCGAAAGAGGTGGTGTTGTTAGTGTTAATGGTGCAGGTTTTGGAACATTTAGTGGCATACCATAGATGAGAGGACTATCAGGATCAAGCATTTGAGGATTCCTCATAACTGAGATTGGAGTGTGTGGGGGGTGGTTAACATGATAAAGAACATCATTTCCAAATTCAGGTTGATGCCACTCCTCAACTAGAGGAACATTGGGGATGTATGAACTCTCCAATGCATTTTGTGAATGTTGGGGTGTGTTAGATGTGGAACCCCTATATTTGGATAAGTCAACACCTGAGGGAGTTTGACACCCTTCTCGATTAGGTGGGCCAAAATTTCCTCCCCATGCTTTTCAAATAGATGGTCAGTCATTTGTACATTGGCGGGATTACTAAAATGTTTCTCAAGCATGAGTTCAGGTTGATTAGCCATACTCTCTTCACCATGTGGGGTGTTGTTCTGATTTTCGGTGTTGGAGTGCGATGAAGCACCATTATGAGGATCTTGGGGGATGTTATTAGGATCTTGAACAATATTGGCACCATTGGTGGGGTTTGTATTGTTGTTAAGGTCTTGAGTCATGTTTGCTTGGGAATTTTGACCTTGTTGTGCCATTTCTTTCTTAACTTGTGACCTAGTTTGAACGGGCATGCAAGTGTGCTATGGGTGGATTATAAAGATGCCTTTGGCGAATGATTTGATTGTGATTGGATGAGATCTGATTTTGATGAGATGAGAGGAGGGTTTGGATTTAGATCAGATCTTATGTGGATAGATTGAATTGGATTGGACTTTGATTGGATCGGATTTTGATTGGATAGATTGGATTGGATTGGATTTTGATTGGATAGATTGAATTGGATAGGATTGTGGTGATAGAATGAATGTGATTTGATTGATTGGGTAATTGGATGATTTGACTAAATGATTGGGTTTGATAGATTTGGATGATTAGATGGGTATGATTGGGTGATGAAAGATTTGAGAGCCCCTGAGTTTATTCAAAGAAAGTTACCTTTAGTAACCTAGTGTATTGATTGATTAAGTGGATGATCATGAAACCGAATCCACCTCAAGATAGAAATGGATTGATTTGGGTCAAGGATGATAACTTACGACACCGAATTTACCTCAAGATGGACGTAAATTGATTTGGGGTCGAAGTTAACGACTAATAATAAAATTTAAACACTAGGGTCAATTTGGGTAACCACTTTGTAACACAAGGTTAAGGCGGTTTGATTGTGGGTGGTGTTTATGAGATATGGGTTTGGTGACGTAAATGGTAAAATTTTGATATTCACTAGGTGATGATATAGGCTTTCGAATGGATTATGGGAAAATTTAAAATGAGCGAATGGATTGGGGATGTTTGTGGAGAATGAATGGGGATTTAGAACGGTTAAACAGAGGTTTGGAATGATAAGATGGAGTTTTAAAATGATCAAATGGAGATTTTTGAAGTTTTCAAAGGACAAAACGGAGGCTTGGGATGATGAGATAGCAATCAGGGATGATTAAATGACGGTTTAGAGTCTAAATGGATCCAAACGGGGTGATTTCAAGTGTTCAGAGGGAAAATTCACCTTTCTGCAGTAAATCAGGGGGCGCAGTCACCCTTCTATAGAAAACTAGGGGCGCAATCGCCCTTCTGCGGAAAATCAGGGGCATAATCGCCCTTTTGCAGAAAATCAGGGGCACAGTCACCCTTCTGCAAAAAATCAAGGGCGTAATCACCCTTCTGTAGAAAATCAGGGGCGTAATCGCCCTTCTGCAGAAAATCAGGGACTTGGTTTGATGAAAATGACTATGGCAAGGACTTTAAAATGACAATAACAAGGCCAATTCGTCAAAAAGTTTACTAGTTTTCCACAAGAAGACACTTTCAAGAAAATACAATCCTATGATTAGTGTTAAGGGTATTGCAAATGTGGTCTTAATCTAGGATGCACAAGGTGTCTAGGGAGTCCTCGATATACTCTTAGTACGTGAGGCACAACCGTGAACACCATCCCGTCACAAGCATGAGTCGGGAACCCCAGCGAGATACTGAAGGGCTTGGACCAACTCTTCACGTCTATCTAGGTATCACCCTAGCTTCGACGCTCTGCCAATTACGACGCGACTAGATTGGGGTACAACTTTCACTCTCCCCCCTTTATATACCCCGCCGGTATGCGTGGTTGGAATCGTCCCTTGGGGTGATGAAATCCCCAAGCAGGTCCCACTAGAAAGAAAGCACTAACCATTTCCAACTACTCCCCAGGCTCACACGAAGTGCAAGGGGAAAGTGAAAACAAACCAATACCCTCTTTGGGTAGCACAAAAAGATAAACACAACAAGCAATGAATATTACTCCCCCTAATTAAACTATGTTCTTAGATTAACGCAAACAACAAGGATAGTTTAAAAATTCTGAGCGAACGGATAGCCCTACAAGCAAATGTTAGATGTTTTATCCCACTTTCTTCATCAACTTCACAAGAATATGCTACAAAAAGTTAGCAAAAACACCAATATTCTTGCAAGAAGCAGTGTTGGGGGGTTAGTACTTGAAAATAGCAAAAAATTGAAGCCAAAATGACAGTTTTACCTTCTAGAATGTGTTGCTTTGCGGTGACCAGGGGGCATAGTCGCCCTTCTGTGGTAAATAAAGGGCACAGTCACCTTTCTGCAGAAAATTAGGGGCGTAGTCGACCTTCTACGAAAAATCAGGGGTGTAGTCGCCCTTCTGTGGAAAATCAGGGGCATAATTGCCCTTCTGCGAAAAATCAGGGGTGTAGTCGCCCTTTTGCAGAAAACCAGGGGCACAGTCGCCCTTTTGCGGAAAAGTGTTAGCCCAAAAATTTTAACCCAGGGGGCGTAGTCGCCCTTCTGCAAAAAAAGTGTTAGCCAAAAATTTTGGTCGAGGGGGTGTAGTTGCCCTTCTGCAGAAAAAGTGTTAGCCAAAAATTTTGGTCAAGGAGGGGTCATAGTCACTCTTCTGCAAGAAAAGTGTTAGCCAAAAATTTTGGTCAAGGAGGGGGTGTAGTTGCCCTTCTGCAAAAAATAGGGGCGTAGTCACCCTTATGCAGAAAAACAGGGGCGCAGTCACCCTTCTGCGGAAAAACAGGAGCATAGTCACCCTTCTGCGGAAAATCAGGGGTGCAGTCGCCCCTCTAAGGAAAATTAGGGATGTAGTCACCCTTCCACGATGTATTCCTTCAAAAAATCAGTAACAACGAACGTTAAATTGAGGAACCCGCTTGTGGATCCCACTGGGCATGCCAGAAATGTGATACCAAAATGTCTAACCCTTTCTATGCAACTAAAATGCAATGGAAAAACATAAGGAAACACCTCAAGATTAGCCTAAGAAATTTGTAAATGCAAAAAGGAAAGTGTTAAATGATGACAAATGGATATACCTCCCTTCTTGCAGCTGAAACTCCTTGGTTGGCCCTTAATTTTGATTTGGTTTGTATGCTCCTTGATGGCTCTTGATATGGCTAAATGCAAGTCTTGACTATATGCTTGAATGTAGATGCAAATGGATGAATGTTGATGGCTAGATGAGTGCACAAAATGGCAACATTTAGTTGCAAAATGACTAAGTGTTGAAAATGTCTTAGAGGATGGGGTATTTATAGAGGAATTTGAATTATCTAGAGAATTCAATGGTTGAGATTTATCCAACCAAGTCAAGATGAAGGGCTAAGGTGAGTTGAGGACTCACAAGCCCTCACATTTTGACATGTGGAATGTGAGAGGGCTAAGGGTGAGATGATGTGTACATGATGTGGAGGAAGGACAAGTACCTTCCAAGTACCTTGGGGAGTGAGAAGATTTCTTTAAAAAGGAACTTCTTATCCCCAAGTGGGAGTGAAAATGACACTTGAAGAATTTTGGAATTTCTCAAAAATCTCCATGGGAAAAGAGAAAGAGGTTGGAGAAATAAATGTGAATTAAAAATTCACATTCATAGGAGAATCTAATGGATAAGAGAGGGTCTCCAAAAAGGTGGGAATTGGTCACATGTGCATGAGGTGACATGTCAAACATTCTAGAAGCCTTGGAAAGATAAAATGTGAATTAAAAATTCACATGGGGAGGAGAGAGACATAGGATGAATAAATGAGAATTAAAAAGTCTCATGGGAAAGAGGGTCAATTCCCAAAAAGGAAAAATGGAAAGATTGACTAAAAAGTGGTGCTAAAAGTGGTTAATGACTTTGATTAAAGTTGTGCAAATACTTGATTATGATAATCAATGGAAGATTAGTGACAAGTGGAAAATGTAGGAGGATGTGACATTAATCCTTGATTAAGAGGATGCACACCCTAATTATGAATTAATTGAATTAATCCAAATTAGAGATGGATTATGGAGGATGTGACAAAAAGAAGAATTTTAAATTGATTTTAATTCAAAATGATTAAAATTGACTAAATTAAATAAATTGGTGTATTTATTTAATTTAGAGAGGAGAAAGGTACCAGATAAAGTATTTAACTGTTAAATTAAATACTTTAAGAATCTTATGTGGGAGTGTAATATTAATTAAATAAATTAATATTAACCGAATTGATGAATAAAGAGGTAAATTTGATCATATGGGCGTGATCAAATTTGGGTGTCTACACTATAAATAAAGAGCTCATATCCTCATTTGATCATCCACAAATTATGCAAAGTTATTATGCTAAAATATTTAGCCATTTTCATCCATCACCATTGATCTCTTAGCTAGGTTTTTTGCAGATTTTGGCTTGGAGCTCTCATTTTTCACCATCAAAATGGATCACTCATCATCAACATATCAAGCTTGCATCTTAGGAATTGGGAAGGGCCAATTTTCACATTAAATTGGCACCAATTCCCCCATGGGATCATGTTTTTTCTATTCTAATTAGGATTGAATCTACATTTTATTGTTTTATTTGTGTTCTTCATTGTTTTCTTTCCTAATTTGAAGCTTGTAAATGGATTTCATGGGGAATCCTTGTTCATGCTTGAAATTTATTAACTAATGTGTTTATTCTCTTTGTTTTGCAGGTATTAGGATTGGGGTTCGCACACCAATTATGATAAATCTTGTCCATTATGTTGTTTCAAATATATATACATTTATAGCAGAAGTCTTTGATATGATATGGATGGGTGGAATGTGCAATCTATCTTCTTACTAATGCCTACTATAACAGAAAATAAAATGGAATATGATATGATGATCCTCTCAAAATTGGCCTTGGTTTCCTATTTATATAGGAAGCAACAAGCTTCAGGCCTTTTACAAAAACAGACGACCCTTCAAAACTACTTCTTTTACTAACAACTAATTAATTTGCATAATTGAAGAAATAACAAGGCTTCAAACACTTTAGATGTATGTTTCCTTCAACTGAGCACAGTCTTAGGTGAATTCACTTGCTTTTGAGGGTGTGATATTTAGTCGTATCAGTATTAATGCCAATTCTTTGTCAGATAGTTTCCCAAGAAGCTCAAATTATTAAAATTAATTTTGAAGCATGTGTGAGGGCATTTATTGTTGTAAATTGTAATGATTCCACGATTACCATACTACTGCTGTCTCTTATTATACCCACTATGGTATGGCGGTGTTTTCCCTTCCATTCTGATGTTTACTACACTACCACCTTGCTCAATACTTCTTCCTGCGGGGTTGCAGTGTACACAACTCTACCGCATATGTTGCTCACCCTCCCGACAGTATAGTGGTGTATGATTTATCTTCTTGTTGTTTACCACCTTACCTCACTCCTTTGAATCACCTTATGTGGTGTTGTGGTGTCCACTTATCTTCCATGCTTACCGCTCTACCACCTTGCTCAAGACTTCTTGTTGCAGGGTTGTGGTGTACACTGCTCTACCGGATATGTTGCTCACCCTCTAGGAATATAGCAGTGTATGCTTTATCTTCTTGTTTTTTACCACCTTACCGAACTCCTTTGAATTTCCTTATGCGAGATGGCTTAAACGTAACTCAATTTAAAAATATTATGGCCCGACTATAGGGAGCATTTAAACAATTAACCATATGTGATGACCAACTAACTTAGAACTTGGTGCTGGTACAAAGAATGATTTTAATGGCTCAAATCATGACTTGAATGACCATAACCGGATGTAGTAGGTCAACCCAAAATTATTGTAGGGACTTCACTTCATTGTAATTGCTATGGAAATTTTATCTCATAAGGCTCCAACGATGTTGTCCTGCATACCCGGCTTTGCATGCTAGTCCATCGTTAAAATTTGAGCTCAAACCACCCTTCATTAATGCTATTACTTATAAAAAATCCCTTATTTTATTTTATTTAATTCATTTCTAATTTGTAAAAAATAATTTCAAATAATCTCATATATTATTTTCAAATAAAATTATAATATAAAATAAATAATGTACATTATAATTCTCAATCACTAAAAAAACAATTCTCATAATTAAACATTTTAAAAATAAAATTAAAAACTCAACTAATATATTGAGAATGGGAATTATAATGTACATTCTTTTTGCATATACATATTTTTTTTGTTTAGTATTTATTTATTTTTTAATTGAAACAATGCAAATAATAAAAAAGGAGACAACAAAGGTTGCCAAAAGAGAGAAAAAGATTACAACCAGGCTAATAGCCAACAATACAGTCACTTACAACCACAAAAAATAGCAGGAGATTGTATTAATCATAATTCAAAAAATTACAAATCGTCTGCCAATGCAGGAATATACATGAAACCCTAATTTTGATACTCAACAAAGGCCAAGAAAACCACCAAAACATCACCAAAAAATTAAATGAACCTAGCACCAAGACAACCAGAATTTTGAGCCACCACTACCAAGAGCCACCAAACCACCACCAGGAGCCATTGAACCACCACTAGGAGCCACCGACAATCGTAGAAGCCAAAAAAACCAACACCATCCCACCACGAGCCCAAAGTCACATGAAGCCATTGAGATGGGTGAAATCATTGAATTCCAACACCCACTCCACACCCTCAGTCTCCACCAGCTGAAGAGATTTTTTCAAATACTCCACCCCAACTGCAACCACCATCCGATGCCTGACCAATGCCATTCCTTTCGACTCCAATAGAAGCAAAAAAAATTTGACCACCGCACCAGGAGTTTTGAGTATTTCCAAGTCTTTTGGACGCGACACCCCAGAGTCGAGAATAGAGGCTAAAATAACCTCATCTATGCCGACCACGAGATTAGGATTGAATAACTTCCTCATCATTACCCGAATCAGGTTTTTGGGGGTGCTTTGATCAAGAAAAGACATTATAAAATGAGAGAATGTGGGAATTAACTTGAACTATTTCACTATAGCCCACACGCTCTTGGCCCAAAACCACTTTCACCGCGGCCACCTTCAAGGGACCAAACTATAGAAGAATATGTTTGAACCTCTAGTTCGTGAGTTTTTTGAAACCTCCCTAAATCACACAAAAATTTAGGAAAATCAGAGTGTCGTGCCCAAAGGCGGATAACTCCTCAGCTTATTTAAACACTGCATACTTTGTGTCCTCCATTATTCTTTCTCACCCAAGCGAAGCCTCTGGAATGAAAACTCTAGCAAATGCAGAATGCAGAGATCACCACCTTCGCTGGATTAAAATGAATGCCACCCTTTCATGGCATTTATTTTAATGCCATCATTTCATGGAATTCATTTTAATGTGTACGTTCCACCCTTTGAGCTGCCGAAAATTCTTGTTGAGACTACCAACCAGGAATGTCGTACCCTTTGGTATAAATGAGGGTGACGTTCGATGTGTTTTTGTTTAGTATTTAATTAATTATACGGATTTGTATTATTTTTATTTTCTTTTCCATTTTAAACTTTAGAATTAGTAAGTATAATTTATATTTATATTAGGTATTTAAATTTTTTTAAAATTTAAAAAAAACTCAGCTAATATTATCTAAAAAAAATATAATTACTAAATGTTTAGTTTACCTGTTCAAAATTTTAAAATGGAAAAGAAAATAAAAAGAAGACAAATCCTTATAATTAAATACTTAAAAAAAACAATATGTATATGCATAGAGTATTTTGTTAACCAAGTGGATTGTAAATTTATACCAAGCAAGGAGTAAAATGATAGAATAGTCAATTTAGTAGAATAAAAAGTAATTTCATCTAGTGCTTGGTAATTTAGGGCTCGCAAAACAAATAATATTTACATGCCTATAAAAAAGTAGAATAAAAAATACTTTAACCACACACAGAAATAAATTATATGCAATTTGTATACGATATTATGCAGCGCAGGGCATACTTTTGCAGGTAAAGTATTATTATAATGTGATAAAATCAAGAAAAGGGTATCAATGGACCAAAAATTTTCAAGGGTCGGCAATCTGATATCAACCATTGATTTTCAATTTCATGTTTGTCTTCTTCAAATAGGATACGCCTTTGAAGTAAAATATATAGCATCATCCTAATAAATAGCACCAACTTTTTCAAAAAAATAGAGAAAAATACATTAAACCCTTAATTAACCTTCAACCCTCAACCCTAGTTAAACCATAATCCCCAATAACTCCTATACCCTCTACCCTGTACATTGGACCCTCAACCCTAATCCCTCAACCATATACGTACCCTCAACCCCTATGCCCTTTACCGACCTATACAATATTAGACCCTCAACCCTAATCTGTCAACCATATATCCTCAACCCTCTACCCTCAACCTTAAACCCTAATCCTTGAACCATATTATACCCTCTACCCTTGACCCTAGTCCATCAACCCTAGTTAAACCCTTAAACCCAATTACTAAACTCTCGACCCTAATCCATCAACCCTTAATTAGCCCTCAACCCTCAACCCTCTACCCTCTACCCTAGTTAAACCCTAATCTGTCCTCAACCCCTATACCCTCTACCCTATACATTAGACCCTCAACCCTAGTAATCCCTCAACCTACATACATATAACCTCAACCCTCTACCCTCAACCTTAAACCATCAAGCCTCAACCCTTAAACCCTCTTATACCCCCTACGTCCCTCTAATATACCCTATACATTAAACCCTCAACCCTCAATTCTCAACCCTCAACCCTTAAACCTTCAAGTACCCTCAACCCCTATACCCACTACCCTCTACATTGGAACCTCAATGTCCCTAATATTCGACCTTCAACCATATTATACCCTCAAATGTCCTAGCTATCCCCTAAACCCTCAACCCTCAACCCTTAATGTCCCTCAACCCTAAACCCTTAAACCCTATATATACTTTGGACCCTAAACCCTAATCCTTGAACCATATACTGGCCTCTAGTACCCTCGACCCTAATCCCTCAACCCTAGTAATCCCTCAACCTACATATATATACCCTCTACCCTCTACCCTCAACCTTAAACCCTCAAGCCTCAAACCTTAAACCCTCTTATACCCTCTACGTCACTCTGATCTACCCTATACATTAAACCCTCAACCCTCAACCCTTAAACCCTCAAGTACCCTAAACCACTATACCCACTACCCTCTACATTGGAACCTCAACATCTCTAATATTTTCCCTTCAACCATACTATACCCTCAAACATCCTAGCTATACCCTAAACCCTCTACCCTTATCCCTTATTGTCCCTCAACCCTAAACCCTTAAACCCTATATATACTTTGGACCCTAAACCCTAATCCTTGAACCATATACCCTCTAGTACCCTCAACCCTAATCCCTCAACCTTAGTTAAACCCTTAAACCTAATTACTAAATTTTCTACCCTAATCCCTCAACCCTAGTCAACCCTTAATCCCTCAACCCTTAATTAACCCTCTACCCTCTACCCTCTACCCTCAACCCTCAACCTTAGTTAAACCCTAATCCGGCTTCAAACACTATTCCCTCTACCCTATACATTGGACCCTCAACCCTAGTAATCCCTCAACCTGCATATATATACTCTCAACCTTAAACCCTCTTATACCCTCTACGTCCCTTTGATCTACCCTATACATTAAACCCTCAACCCTCAATTCTCAACCCTCAACCCTTAAACCCTCAAGTACCCTCAACCCCTATACCCTCTACCCTCTACATTGGAACCTCAACGTCCCTAATATTTGACCTTCAACCATATTATACCTTCAAACATCCTAGCTATACCTTAAACCCTCTACCCTCAACCCTAAACCCTTAAACCGTATATATACTTTGGACCCTAAACCCTAATCCTTGAACCATATACCCTCTAGTACCCTCAACCCTAGTTAAACCCTTAAACCCAATTACTAAACTCTCTACCCTAATCCCTCAAACCTCAACCCTTAATTAACCAGCAACCCTCTACCCTCTACCCTCCACCCTCAACCCTAGTTAAACCCTAATCTAGCCTCAACCCCTATACCCTCTACCCTCAAGCCTCAACCCTTAAACCCTCTTATACCCTGTACATCCCTCTGATCTACCCTATACATTAAACCCTCAACCATCAATTCTCAAACCTCAACCCTTAAACCCTCAAGTACCCTCAACCCCTATACCCACTACCCTCTACATTGGAACCTCAAGTCCCTAATATTCAACCTTCAACCATATTATACCGTCAAATGTCCTAGCTATACCCTAAACCCTCTACTCTCAACCCTTAGTGTCCCTCAACCCTAAACCCTTAAACCCTTTATATACTTTGGACCCTAAACCCTAATCCTTGAACCATATACCCTCTAGTACCCTCAACCATAATCCCTCAACCCTAGTTAAACCCTTAAACCCAATTACTAAACTCTCTACCCTAATCCCTCAACCCTCAACCCTTAATCCCTCAACCCTTAATTAACCCTCAACCCTAGTCAAACCCTAATCCCTCAACCCCTATACCCTCTACCCTATACAATATTAGACACTCAACCCTAATCCCTCAACGTACGTACCATATACATACCCTCAACTCCTATAGCTGCACTCTCTACCCTATACATGATTGGACACTCAATCCTAATCCCTCAACCATATACCGGCCTCAACCCTCTACCCTCAACCTTAAACCCTCAACCCTCAACCCTCAACTCGTAATCCCTTAACCCTCAACCCTCAACCCTTAAACCCTAAACCCTAGTAAACCCCTATACCCTCTACCCTCTACATTGGAACCTCAACCCTAATTGACCTTCAACCATATACCCTCAAACATCCTAGATATACACTAAACCTTCTACCCTCAACCCTTAACATCCCTCAACCCTAAGTCCTTAAACCCTAAACTAGCCTTAAACCTTCTACCCTATACCCTCAACCAACCTATACCCTCAACCCAATACCCTAAACCCTAAACCATTAAACCCTCTACATCCCTCTACCCTCAATTGGCCAATACGTACCCTCTTATACCCTTGAACCTAATCCCTCAACCCTAATCCCTCAACCCTTAAACCCTTAAACCTAGGTAAATTACTCTCAACCCTTAATCTTGTTAGAAGTGAAAAATATCACATTTTTCAATAGCCTCCACCCACCTATCCTCCACATTTCACAGAAATTCACCACATTTTAATTTTATGATCAACACAAATTGTTGAAATGTGTGTGACAAGATTGATTTTGTAGCCCACATTGCCAAATTGACACACCCATAAATGAGTTTGAGACTCCATAATCTTTCCCCATTCCTAAATAAAAATTAGCACTATCAGCCTAACAATTCCTCATCGGCAGAGCCACCATCATATCCTCACTGATGGCCCAATGAAAGTAGTTCATAACCTAGTATCGGTGTAACAATACCCTATCAGGTTGACTCCAAAAGCGTTCTCCCCGATGGACCGATAGAGTCAACAAAAGTAAGCACATCGTTGTAACTCATGAACATCAGTGGAACGAATGTTTTATTTCCCCTAATGGCCCGATATAATAATAGATTATCAATAATTAAATTATATTAGGGGAATTAATGTGTATCGGGGTAATATATTTTGGCATTCCACCGATAGACCAAAGGAAAGTTGTTCATCAGTGGAATAAAGATCGCAGTCTCGTCGATACGACAATGATGATTGTAGTAACTGATGTGACATCTTAAGGCATCGTCAAGATATTTAGAAATAAATGCTTCCCTCTGATGACAAGACTGAAATAGGTGGTGTATTTATGAGCCAGAATTGAGGCCCAAGTTGATAGTATAATTGTCACACAGTCTAGAAGATTTCGTTGAGGACAAAAGTAGAAAGGAAAAGTTAGGAGTTCTTACATAGCAAAAACTAGTGGAGGTGATACCAAATTAAGTACACCAATCCCAGCTGAGAAGTTTTATTTTTTCAAAAGATTAAGAATTCAAACAATGGAGGAAAACATAGCAAAACCCAAATCTAAGAAACAAAAAATTGAGAAGAGACCCCTGAATGAAAACCTGATAGATCAATGCCCTGGGTTGGGGCCAAGACCCAGGAGGAGTGCTCTAATGAATCCTTCAATGTATAGATTATTAGATAAATATAAGGGCTTGGGAGATATTTGGACGACCACGATGTGGGTATGAACTCTTCATGTAGATCATTACGTAAAATAATTTAGTTTTCAGCCAGTTTGCAACCCGTGGAGGTTGAACTTGGGAAAACTCATGTTTCCCAATGTGTTCATAAATGTAGAACTAATTAAAGCTCTAGCTAGCAGATATGACCCCAAGAGGAGAACTATTCAATCACATAATGGGGCTGATGTGCTTGCTATTTCTGAGGATTTAATTTCTAATTTGTTTCAGTTGGAGTGTCCTATGAACTTTCCATTCACGGTTAGAGACCTCTTGAAAGAGTATCACCATATGGATACCAGCTAAAAACAATGGAAACTACCCTTGCATAGGCCCAAAAATGAAGGAGGCCAACTCAGGAGGTTTTCGAGCAATGAAAACCCTCCTTTTCATGAGGACTTGTTTGAAGAATATTTCTGATACACTTATTATTCAGCTGGTCAGGTCTTGGGGGTAGAGGTACCACCTTTCATGTCTATTGCCCCAATGGTAGTAGCTACAGACATACAAAGAACTGATGCCATATCATTCAACTATGCTAGATACTTGACCAATGACCTAAACTAGGAGCTTGAAAAGATTAAAAACAACAGTGAATATATTCATTTCAAACATTATTCTTTGTTCATGCATTTGCTCATGCACGAGGGACATGTTAGAAGGGTCTGGAGTGAATAGTTAAGAATAAGAGATACAGATTAAAATGGAAACCTCAAACATGTACAAATGTGGACTTCATTGTGGGATAGTCAATTTGGTAGATCTCATTATCTTGATTTTGAGGAGCTTTTTGTCAAACCATTGATGAAGTTTTTGGGATATTCGCAAGATTATAACTTATCCCCAGAAGTACACAAGTTTCTAAGACCAAAGGAAAATGTCCCAAGGAAGAAGGTGAATCATAACTGGGGAGACTGGTATGCTTTTCCTAACTGCACAATAATAAGGGTTTATGGGTTTGAAGGAACTCCACACTTGTTGCCATGAGTAGTTCCTGATAGAATTGCCTACTTAGAAATTATGAGGCAATTGGAAAAATCCGATGCCAAAAACCTCAAAGGACACAACAAACAATCAATTATGCCCAACACTTTATGTTTTGGAGACTTTACAGTGGTTGCAAATGAGGGATATGGGGAAATTGAGGCTAAATTAGCATAGTATAACCTCCCTATAGGTAATAAAAGGGAAAAATTTGATGCAAAAGGATTTATTCACAAAGAAAGGCTATCACAGGGGTTATCAGGATATGAGCATGTGTTCTCATATGAAGATGTGATCAGAAACCATGATGAAGCCTCTACCACTAACAAAATGACTGCATATAATAGGGTTATGCTCGCAAAGGAATGGAAAAGAAGAAATGTCCCATCTTATTTGAGGGCATTTGGTGAAATACAAGATCCTCTAGCAAGGATTGAGCAACTCATTGCTCATGTGAATGAATTGGTAAAGGATGTGCCTTCATTTGTCTTTGAAGCCACTCATGCAACCTATTCAGGAGTGCAGGTTGAAGATATAAGGCCCTTAGATCATATTCCTTCACAACCAACTCCTGAGGTAAGGTTTTTTGTAGATACTGATATAAGTGAAGATGACGAGAGTGATGAGGAAGATGTACAAGTACAAAAAATAAGTGCTCCTATAATTGCACAATATGAGCCTCCTCAGGAACATAATGTTATATGATTTAAAGCATAATATGAATTATCTGATCATGTTAGGGTCAAGGTTGGACAAGAGTTCATTTTTGATGAATATTTTGTTAAGTCTTCTAAGTTTAAATCATTTTTTTATGAATATAAAGGAAAGAAAATGAGACAAAAGATGCAGGATGTCACTCCTGATGAGAGGCTACTACTTTAGAAGAATTGAAAAAATAAATAGACAAAGAGATGGAGTCCATCACTCCTGAGAGAGGGAGAGAGTTACTTTAGGAAGTTGGAGTATTGCTTTTTCCCAAGTGGGATATAAGCTCTACAATTATGTTTGATAGTTTCAGAAAGAGAGGGGAGAAAACAATAAACTTAACAGAGGAAGCAAGTGATAAGATGTATTAAGGATCTAGATACAATCTAGATGAGGCCACCTTGCTTATTTGGTCATTGTACCCCCATGACAAAAGACTTGTTGTGATTAATAATCCAAACCAAATATTTGGACATCTCTTGGTCCAAAGAGTAGGGGATACCAATCCCACGGAGATGACAAAATTGAATGTCAATGTGTCAAAATTCACCAAAGCACAGATTGATAATATGGTTAACGAAAATGATAGGTTGAAGAAGGAATTAGCACATTAAAGAGAAAGATCATCCTCCTCTTCCACACCAGATTTGTATTCCCCATGGATTGAAAATGATAAGAGAGTATTGGATGCAATGGATATTACAACTTATTGGAAAAAATTCCACTTGAAATCTCAAGAAAAATGTAAACAATTGGAGAAAGAAGTCAAGACCATCAAGTATAATACTGCATCTGAAATGATCAAGGGGAGATTCAATGTGATGATGAATATTGGAGACAATTTAAGCAGGTATACTCAGCAATAGAGGAGAATGAATGACTACAGGGGAGAATAATTGAAAAGAGAGTAGCTTTGAGACAAGCAAATCCTGAAAGGACAAACAATGCAAACACATAACAAATTGGTAGAATCACACAATGGATATCATAACAAGCTCATGGAAGATCTCGACTGCTTCAATTCAACTCCAACACTTTATGATGATATGGGAAATCCTCGAGAATATGATGATTGGAAGGAAGAGTTTGATGCGCTTCTGACTATTGCACTACATGAAATCAATGATAAGGACATAATTTTACAAAATACTCACAAGCAGCTTGAGAAGATGATGTATAGGGAATATGATATTAGGGAAGTGATCTCCAATATAGATACTTGTGCTCAACAAGAGTACATTCATCACCTCTCTGCATTTAGTTTGTTCCTTAACCAAACTATGGATATACCATCTAACACAATGGGACAACCATCAGGATGAAAGGAGTCAACAGACAACATAAGCACCCTATCATGTGGAGTAGAAGCTTTGAACAAATCTTAGATGGTCACAAACTTCTGCTTGGAGATTAACAGATTGGTGCATTCATTTGTTGCATTATTTTGTTTTCTTAATTATGTTTAGTTATCAAATGACATGACTTTTTGTAACGGGTCTGTAGCTTGTTGCCTCTCATATATATATAAGAGAGACCAAGACCCAAATAGATCATCATCACATCATTTCCATTTAGGGTAGGCATTAGTAAGACCCAATTGTGTGATGTTGTTGACTAGTTTTGGTGTGTAGAAGAATTAAAGTTCCTTTTAAGAAATCAAATTTGATAGGTTCATGTTTGGATTAAAGTCCTTTTGAATAGATTGTCTTAATTGGTTTCCTTTCACATATGAATTAAATCCTTTCACAACTTCACAGTAGCATGAGGGGATATCACTAGGATTACTAAGAAGAGCCCAAATAACTGACATACTTGCACGTTTGCACAAGTTGCAAACATTTAGAGTGCCCAAATGCTTGAGTTAAGCTAAAGAGTGAATCTACCCATCTTACGGAAGCCTATCTCCAAAACCATCATTCACCCCTCCACTCCGTCCACCCAATAGAAGTAGTCATTGGTCATAATTAGATATTGCATACAAAATACAACTCACAAACTTGAATTCTCAATTACTCTCATTAGAAACTAGTCACTAAAACTCTGTATCTACTCCACCTTCACGTGCCTTAGTGAGTAGATTGCTCAATTCAGGAACCATATTTACCTGTAAATTTACCTTATTGTTCAGGTATACCCTCCTAGGTCTGGCAGAACATGAAGAGTAGCAGGTAATCAGTCTTGTTTACCTTGTTCGTGGGCCAAAGGTGTATTAAGGGATTGGCACCCTCTTATGGTTTAAAACTTGCACTTTTGAGACCTAACAAATCCCTCAACCCTTAAACCCTCAAGTACCCTCTACCCTCTACCCTCAACCCTCAAGTACCCTTAAACCCTAATCCCTCATTAACCCCTATACCCTCTACCCTATACATTGGACCCTGAACCCTAATCCCTAAACCATATACGTCCCTCAACCCTCTACCCTCAACCTTAAACCCTCAACCCTTTACCCTATACATTAAACCACCCTTAACCCTCAATTCTCAACCCTCAACCCTTAATCCCTCAACCCTCAACCCTTAATTTTCACAAAGTACTATGGTAAAGGAAAAAATTTCTTTGTTTATGATTATTTGGAGGAATAAATGGGGAATGTTGGTGACAATATGGATCCTGTCACACAAATTGTTGCATTTCATGTTAAATACAATGAAAAATCAAAGGCATTAGATCTTTTGATACAAGTGAAATGTAGGCAAGCAACTAAAGGCTAGTGAATATTTGGGAAGGATTTTTTGTTCTAACACCCTTAATCCCTACTAAATCAAAAAAATTAGGTGCTAAATTAGGCACTACATTAGGCATTAAATTAGGCACCAAAAAGGCTCTAAAGTAGGTGCTAGAATAGGCGCTAATGTAAACGTTAACCTGGTTGCTAATTTAGGCACTAATCTAGGCATTACAGTGGGCGTAGTTCGTTGGCACTAATCTTGGCATTAATTTAGGCATTAATAAGGGTGTTACAGTGGGCGTTAATAGCGGCGCTAATTTTGGTGCTAACTACAGCACAATGTCGGTGAAAATTGGCACCGAATTTAGCGTTGGCTTGTTCTAGTCGGTGCAAAAAATGCTAGAAATAGCGCCATCCCAAAAAATAGCACTAACTTTTTCCAAAAAGTTGAGAAAAATACATTAAAATAGTGGGTGGAAGCAAAAAAGGGAGCTAATCATAGGGATTTGTTGTAGTATATACAATCTTGAGAGAAGAAACATGATCATTTTTTCTTTATAGAGGTCACCTATGCTTGTAACATCATTACATTAATACTTACATATAAAAATTGCCTCTTCAAGAAGTATAGAAATGCCTAGTAGTGTAGGAAAAGTCTCTTCTTCGCATTCACTATTATTTACAATTTAATGACATCAAAATTTGAGTGTACAAGGGAAAAAATAGCCAACTCCATTAAAAATAACAACCTAGAGATGTCTCATGAATTATTAGGTCTAAAATCTAACCATAGCATTAAACATGGTGTTGGTTCCTACATTCTTTATTCCCTATGAATTTGTGCCTTTTGAGAATAATGATTTTAGGGCATGAACAAATTTGATCTAGTAGTTGTAGAGCTTCATGTTAAATTATTTATGAAATTTTATGTTATTTTTCATAAATAATTTAACATGAAGCTCTACACATATGGACCAATAGTTGTTATAGCATTTGTTGATTTAATGCCCAATATTTTTAACAATATTAGACCAATAGTTGTGACTTTAAAGTTGTTAGTTGATGATGACTATCCATAATTGAATAAATGTATTCCTTAGATCTAAAAAGTGACAAATCATGTGATGCCACATCAGCGCACCAATAAAACATAATTTAGTGCACAAGTATCAGTCTCACATTTTTTTTGGGTCTTTTGGATACCTCAACAAAAAAGCATGCTGATGTGATCTTGAAACCTTAGTTATAAGTAAGAGACTTGCCAAGTAAGCTGCTGTAAAAATTTAGAAGTGGTATGAAATTTTCACGAAAGATTTTGCAAAGCACGAAATTAAGATGCTCAACTACAAAATCCTCTCCAACTTTTTTTTTTTTTTTTTTTTACGTGAATTGTTTTTTTGGTTTCACTTGATGTTTCTGTTTCGCCCCTAGTTTTAGTCACAGCGAAGTCTTGTTACACGTATGGAAACTTTTATTACTGTTTTAATTTAAAGTAGGCCCCAGCAGGGTACTGCGTTCTAATCTTGTTGGTGCATGCTAGGTCACCTGCTTACGTGGTATCTGTTTAATAAATAAAGCATGACTTTTTAAGAAATATTGACACGTGGCAATATGCCTAAAGCAGCAATAAGCAACTCTGTTTGCAGTTTCGGAGAGATCCGAGAGGTCTCGTTGGTAGTTTCAATCCAAGACTGAAAATTTAGGAAACTTGAGGCCCTTGCCTATAAACTGGAGCACTCATTTTTGCTTCCTGCTGAAATTTGTCAGGATTTATTTCCACCAAATGACAGCACTTTATTCATGTAATACCTTTTATTAGTTTTAGAATATTGAGAATCAAATTCGAACTGATTTAAGACTTGTAACATCAAATTTGTTTTGTTTAAATTTTCTTAGAAATTGCTTTACGAGCAGTGAATTGTATCGATCAAACAAACAGAAATCTTTTATGCCCTCTTTTATGTGACGAATATGCTGTAGTCATGAATTGTTGGTGGTGAATTGTATATCCGATGAATCAATGATGAATTAGTGACAGTGAATTGTTGAGAATGAATTGTTTATGATGAATTACTGATGATAAATGAAGGAAATAACAGTAAACTCATTAAAATGTTATTCAAAAACAAGAATTTAAAAAAAAAATCATTTAAGTAAACAGTTGAGATCATGTCCACAATAATTTTCATATTTTATCTTAACCAAATCAGTGTTACAATGGTAGGGGTTCATCTCGGATGGTTAAGTGGTGGCATTGTTGTGGTAGCCATCAGAGTTCAAGTCTTTGCTGGGCTATTGTGATCAGAGGCACTATACCTCGGCTGATCCAATGTGCTCGAAGACTTGACCCACAGTCCCCTATTAGTGACCTCTCTGATTCATAGCTCCAGTCATAAAGGAACACTTACGAATAGAAAAAAATCAGTGTTACAATGGCTATGGCTTACAAACGATCTCATCAGAATGAACGATCCATAACACTTGCCGAAAGCGGTGGACGTCGCAGGGAATGTTGAGCACACCGGTCTGCTCAAATCCATATTCTTGTGCAGATCTTGCCAGAAGAGCGCGTATGAGCGGATGCTTCAAATAATGTATGGGCACAACAAATCTTTGTTTCTCTATCCCAACACACACACAGAAACAGCCTTTGGGAACGATATATTGCTTACTTTCATTGCTCAGCAACTCGTATCTGGTGTTGCGTGTGTCCATTGTAAGAGCAGCTAATAACTTGCATACCCTCTTTCTCAGGCTCCCCGTCATATTTTTCCAGTCTCCAAAGAATGTTTTATCAAACCTATTCAATATGGATTTATGGCATCATGGGAAAGAATTAAACAATGAGTAGTACGTAGTAATGGGTTTTTAATTTGGTCAAAATCAAGCAATATGGAGAGCCCTCCACGAAGGAACGTCCAATAGCTTGCACCGTAAAGATTTCCTCCTTCTTTTCAAAACGTCGTATGGAACTAGGAAAGCCGATTAAAAGTTGATATAATACCCATTAGTTAAGTTACGTGGGCTTTGGAACCTTTGAATAAACTTTGTGTCCATGTTAATCAACGTGACGATAGTAAAATGGTTTTATATTGTATGTTATCTTGTGTAGACTTTTCTTGGGAATGATTTGATATAGAGGGAAGAATCCAATAGTTAACTATATTATAATAGTAGTTGAGATTATGTTAAAATTCAATGTTATTATTATTATAATTGAATGGAATGTTATTATTAAATTGAAAAGTAATAATTAATGTGATGTCATATGAATATAGTAACAAAGTATGAATTATCAAATAATTATAAGTTTAATATTGCAGGTTTTTAAAATGACACATCAATAGAATCATGTTGATGTGATATCATCTTTGATTATATGACATAGATCTCATGCTGATGTGATTGGCACAGTCATCATCTTTGATTATATGATTTTCCTCTAGTTTAGTTTTTTTTGGCACAATCATCAATCTCAATCTTGAATTAGATCTCATGCTCAAAGATGTCTCCTTCTTGGATTAGATTGTGGGTGTGATTTAGTTGTCTAGATTGGATTGCATGTATAATATAATAGATTAGTCAGATGGGTAGAGCACTACATTAATTTGAAATTGTAAGCATTTAGTTGTAAGCACCAAATTTAGTCTAGGAAGTAGTTTGTTAATTTAGTTAAATTATTTTATTTTTGAATTTCATTAAAAAATCAACAAGATTTAAGTTTGTAACAAAGTATTCAAAAAATAACTACATAGTCATTCTTTATTTGAATTATTACCACAAAAAAACTCAAGGTATTATTATGTGTTTCATCACCTTATAGAGATTTGGTTGTATTCGGGTACCTGATCAAGCCTTGTTGCCGGGACCCAATTTTTTCTTTCATGCATTGTAGTTACATTTTCTTTTTTGCACATGTTTGTAGCTACACTCTTGCTCATCTTAAGGGGGGGTGTTAGATTAAAGGTTTTCACTTAATTATATTAATTAAGTCACCTTTATTCTACTCTTAAGATTTCACTTTAGTGGCATATTGTGGCATTTAATAATTATATTAATTATTAAATGTCTACCTATTAGGGTTTCTTTTTAGGTTTTTCTTGATCTCCTTTTAAGGATTGATCTTTGTAAATAATCATTAGATTGTTCTGATAATAGATCTCTGACATTACAGAGCTTCAAACCCTCGCTTGCTTTTTTCTCTATACTCTTCCCTGTGACAGGTATCCTTTTGCATGCAGGTGCTCTTGGACTCTAAAGTTGGTTTTCACAACTTCTACAATTAATAGAGGTCATCTTATGTATATAGATGGATGTGCATACACACACAAAAATATTTTAGGATTTATAAATATTAGTAAGGGAAGGGACCCTAATGTAAGACCGAATTGTCAATTTGTTGAGGTTATAAATGATAAAGATGGAGATATGGAAAAAGAGGTTGATAGATTGATAATGGTTGAGGCTATTAAGGACCTTATCATTGGGGATGAGTTATTGATTGATTACCCCTTCTTAAAATGAACTCCTGCATGAAAGAAAAGGGAAGAACAAGGTCTCCCTAAGGATGTTCTTAAGGGTAGAAAACCAAAGAATAATAAATGAGTGTGGACTAATGTTTTATAAACTATATTGTCAAAATTGTCTTTTATTTAAATTATTGTATAAAAAAGGTAGTCTATAAAATAATGTTCCATTATTCAATTGATGTATATATGTTCATACAATTTATATTTTTATTTTTAAGCCATATTTGATTATATTTCTTTGAAATTGATACATTTATGATTTATTCAATTGTTGGAAAACATTAAATAATGCTTTTGTTTGTTGATAGGTAGAAGATGTTGATGAAACACATAATAATACCCATGATCCAACTGGGTTATTAAGATTTGGACGGGATGATCCAAACCATCCTTTAAACAATACCAAGGTGAAAAGAGCAAGTTTGAAGATATTTCTACCACCTGATAAATTTGAAGAGCTTATGAGATATGCATACATTGAAGAGGTGCCACCTAGCCTTAATGATGATGATCATGATAGGGAAAATGCAGTGAATGAAGAAGGATTGAATGAAATTCTTACAAGTTTCTTTGGGTATGGAAACAATGATGCCAATAATGATCATATGGCTGACAGTAATGATGATAGTAGGGGTACTTACCATCAACATAATGTTGATGATAACAACCTGAAAGACTCCATCAAGCAAGCAACAAAGAAACCCATGTTCAAATCAGGTGCAAGTAGAACCTCACAACTGGCATGCACATTAATATTATTAGAAATCAAGTCACTATTTGGTTGGTCAAACAAAGGATTCACTACCCTACTGAAGTGAGTTGAAATCTATTTCTTACTTTGCATTGTCAATTGGTGTACAAAATTCATAAACATTCATTGACTTTGTTTATATTTATTTAAGGGGATTCTAAAACCATATATTGTATATAAATAGTCCTAGTATAGATTGACATATCAAACATGTTCATCATAAGTCAAACATTCAATTGATTTAATTTATGGCAATCTTACATGGCACTAAAAACTAAAATATTCCTTGAAGAGAATGTGTTTCCATCAACTTGCTAAGAGGTGTGTTTGTTGTTGGTTGAGTTGGGGATTGAATATAAGAAAATTCATTCATGTAAAAATGATTGAATTTTATACAGAGATGAATATCAGAACAAGGTAGAATGCCATGTATGCAAAGAGAAGAGATATCATGCAGATGTACAAGGTCCTACAATTCCAAAGAAGGTTTTATGTCACATGCCAATTATACCTAGACTTCAACGAATGTTTCGTTGCAAGTCACTTGCACAATCTATGGAATGGCATGCAAAGAATAGGAGTAAAGATGGATTCATGTGAATTCTATCCAACTCCAAAGCAATGAAACACAGAGGAAAAATGGCCAAGAAAATTCAAAGACGAACCTTGTAGTATCAGGTTTGGTCTTGCAATTGATGGAGTGTGCCCATTCTCTTTCCTGAGCTCAAATTATAGTGTTTGGCCAGTCGTATTGATAGTATACAATATTCCCTCATGGATGAGTGTTAGAAAGGAGCACCTTATTATAACTCTCATTGTTCTAGGAAAACATCAAGTTAAAAACATGGATGTTTATCTTGTGCCTTTTATTGATGAGATGTAACTACTATGGAAAGGCATAAGAATGTATGACATATCATGTCCTCCATCAAATAGGTCCTTCATGTTGTATGGTGTGCTATGTTGGACTATTCATGATTTCCCAGGACTTGGTGTTTGTTCTGGTAAGATAAAATATTTACGTATTTATACTCATCATTTATTTTCATCCCAACTTTCATACTTAGTTTTATACTTTTTTTTGATGTTATTAACATTATTTCTTGAATTGCATGGCTTCAAAAAATAGGGATATTTGCATGTAAAATATGCGCAGAACAATTTCAAAGGTGGTATTCTAAAGATCTACATAAATTTATTTACGCAAACAACAGGGTTTTTCTACCACTAGATCATAGGTTTAGAAATTGCCAAAAGAATCAATTTGATGGAAAAGTTGAAAATAGAGGCCCTCCCATGATTATGGGTCCAAGTGATTGGCTTAAGAAGTATGAAGATGCTAAATTGAAAGGTTGGGAGGATTTTTTTGATCGAGGTGAATCAATTAAAGAACCGTAACAAGTTGTAGTTCATATTCCAGAAGGAATGAAAAGGAAATCCATATTTTATGAGCTCCCTTACTGGAAGGATCTATTAATATCTCACCTATTAGATCCTATGCACATCTTCAAAAATGTACCAGATTCTATATTTCAACTAAAAAATGTCATCTGTTCAATAAGGACACCTACTAGCTATGGGTCATCATTGGCTAAAGCTTTTACAATTGATGGACATATCACAGGATTTAAAACACATTATTTTCATAATTTAATGAAGGTATTATATATCATCATTTAACATTTACTAATAACATTGATTAAGTACTAAATATATTTTGATATTTTATTGTGTGAGAAAAAATTACTAATGAAATTTTCATAAATGTGTTTGATAGCATATCATGCCATTGGCAATTAAGGGGGATTCATGTCTTATAGTTGACTTAAGGAATGCCATAAGTCGATTGTCAACATTTACAAGATATATGGTTATATGAAATGTTCATGTGTGAGATACACAGAGATATTATATTGCATTTTAATTTATGACTAAAGGTTCATACTAATTTACTATTCTTATATTAGGTGGGTGACCTCCAAGGAGATCCACGAATCTGAAGTGCCAAAGTGGAAGAAGGAAATTGCATAAATTGTATGTGTATTTGAGAAGGAGCTCCCTGCAAGTTTCATGCACCTACAAGTCCATTTACTTATACATCTATTTGATGAAATTGAATTGGCAAGTGTCATATCAACAAGGTGGATGTTTTTCTTTGAGAGGTATATGAAAACTCTTAAAAGATATGTCCGACAAAAGGCACATCCAGAGGGTTGCATGGCTGAAGGGTATGTATTGAATGAATCATTTTTCTTCCTGTGTGAATTCCTTTGTAAGTATTTTGAAGATGGGCCACGTGTTTGGGATGAAGAATGAGCATCCAATATTATTGATGGAGAAAAACCACAATCTAATGGTGTTGAAGTAGAAATTAGTAAGTAAATTCACGATCGGTGTGGTTGTTTTTATTGCCATCATTAATTTACTCTATAGTTTATTTGTCAAATTAACAACATGACATTTGGAGTCTGAAATAAACATGTTGACATGTAATAGGTGTAGATGAAAGTTCTATACTTGACAAGTTCATTCTGTACCACATGGACTTTATGAACAAATGGATTGATCTATATGATAAAAAGAGAGAAGTGTTAGAAGCAAGGAGAGTTTAAGAGATCGAACCCAAAGAATACTCCACTTCGCACTAATCTGCTTGGGGAATGGGGCAAAGATTGCACACTAGAATGGCTTATTGAACAAATTCAAAATCAAATAGAAGATGCAAGTATGGATTTAAACATAACAAAAGATGAAATCAACATGTCTAGAGGATGTGAAAGAATGGTACTGTTGGAATTTTACAAAATTTTGTTTCCTTATAGTTTTCACACTATTAACTATTTTAATATCTATCATTATATTTGTTTTCATTGAAATAAATGGTCTTTCACATGCGAGGAAATATCCAACATTGTGGGCATATGGTCGACATTATCATGTAGAAAGTGTAGATGTAAAGAGGTGATCCTTCGATTGTGGCATCATGGTTGACTTCAAGCAATCCAGTTGATCAAGCTAAAAAGATAAGAATATAATTGAAGGGAATCTACAATATGTTGGTAAAATACAAGAAATTATTGAGTTGGATTATCGCTCTTTTAAATGTTGTATTTTTAAGTGTAGATGGTATGAAACATTTGAGAGGACACGAAGACATGATACCCATAGTAGATTTTTTTCTATAGATTCCTCATGCTTCCTACCGAAGGATAGGGAGCCTTATGTTCTACCAATTCATTGTGAGTGGGTATTTCTTTAACTCAAACAAGAAGTGGTAGTGATCATTAATATATAAATTCACATTTTATTGCAAATATATACATGTGTTTATTAATCAATAAAATTGTTATAACATACTTCTAAAATACATATTTAGTTCATGTGTAGGTATTTTTCTATGAAGATATTTTGGACCCAAAATGGATGTTGTCATACATTATCATCCAAGATTAAGACATGTATTTGACGAAACATTAGTGGACACTGAGAAAAACAATGATGGCAAACAAAATGAGAGAGAGGGATTAGAGAAAATTGAAGAAATTGACATCCATGATGATATTGAAGATGGTTATGTTCAAGCACAAGAAGACAAAAATCCAGAGTTAGATGATGTTATGGAATACAACAATATGGATGGTATAGAAAATGATGATGCAAATACATATGCTAACAATATAGATGGTGTATAGTCAAATTTCAATGATGATGAAGATGATGCAGGTCAAGATGAGAATGATGATAATATTAAATACTTGAAAGAACATATGAATATTGACAATGATACACTGGATGACATTGTAGCAAACAATAATGTTAATGACCAAGAATTCTAAATTTTTAGAATTATTTGCAATCCATGTTTAAAAAAGAATGATTCTTATGGTCCAAACTTTGAAAAGTGTTAGTAATATTATTTGTGTTGATACAAATTACCTATTGCAATATCCTTATATTGTTCAATCTTTGGTATGAATGGTTGGCAAAAAAAATTACGATTACTTGGATGCTTCTTCCATTCATTTTGTATCAACATATGTTCGTTAAGTCACAAAAGTTAATAAAATATTAATGCACATAACTCACAATTATTTAAATAAGCAACTTTGTTAACTTTATTATTTTTAAATAGTTTCCATTTTTATGTTGAACATAATTTTTGAACATGTAACTGAAAACATTCACATAAGCATAGTATTGAGGATCAATAACTAATATTCACTCAAATATAAGAAGAAATAAGTATGGAAAACATAAGAAAAAAATATAGAATGATAACACAATCATAGAGAATCTCTGATAATAAGATGTTCTATTTCATTCATAAGCTCAAAATAATCACACAGTAACAACAAATGTGCCCTAATAAATCTTATGAATTTAAATAACTTGAAGAAACCACTAGCATAGTAACAGATAAGCATGAAATTTAACACAACAATTGAACACAAAAATAGATTACCAATTATGAGCAATCTTCTCCATTATGTTGTTTCAAATATATATACATTTATAGCAGAAGTCTTTGATATGATATGGATGGGTGGAATGTGTAATCTATCTTCTTACTAATGCCTACTATAATGGAATGAAAATGGAATGTGATATGATAATCCTCTCAAAATTGGCCTTGGTTTCCTATTCATTCAAATATAAGAAGAAAAAAGTATGGAAAACATAAGAAAAAATACATAATGATAACACAGTCATGGAGAATCTTTGATAATAAGATGTTCTATTTCATTCATAAGCTCGAGATAATCACACAGTAACAACAAATGTACCCTAATAAATCTTATGAATTTAAATAACTTGAAGAAACCACTTTGGAGACAACACAGTAACAGATAAGCATGAAATTTAACAGAGAAATTGAATACCAAAATAGATTACCAATTATGAGCAATCTTGTCCATTATGTTGTTTCAAATATATATACATTTATAGCAGAAGTCTTTGATATGATATGGATGGGTGGAATGTGCAATCTATCTTATTACTAATGCCTACTATAATGAAAAAAGAAAATGGAATATGATATGATGATCCTCTCAAAATTGGCCTTGGTTTCCTACTTATATAGGAAGCAACAAGCTTCAGGGCTTTTACAAAAATAGACGACCCTTCAAAACTACTTCTTTTACTAACAACTAATTAATTTGCATAATTGAAGAAATAACAAGGCTTCAAACACTTTAGATGTATGTTTCCTTCAATTGAGCACAGTCTTAGGTGAATTCACTTGCTTTTGAGGGTGCAATATTTAGTCATATTAGTATTAATTCCAATTCTTTGTCAGATAGTTTCCCAACAAGCTCAAATCCTTGAAATTAATTTTGAAGCATGTGTGAGGGAATTTATTGCTATAAATTGTAATGATTCCATGATTACCGTGCTACCGCCATCTCTTATTATACATGTTGTGGTATGGAAGTGTTTTCCCTTCCATTCTGATGTTTACTACACTACCGCCTTGCTCAAGACTTCTTGTTGTGGGGTTGCAGTGTACACCACTCTACCGCATATGTTGCTCACCCTCCTGGTAGTATAGTGGTGTATGCTTTATATTCTTGTTTTTTACCACCTTACCTCACTCTGAATCACCTTATGCGGTGTTTTGGTGTCCATTTATCTTCCATGCTTACTGCTCTACCACCTTGCTCAAGACTTCTTGTTGTAGGGTTGTGGTGTACGCTGCTCTACCACATATGTTGCTCACCCTCCAAGCGTATAGTGGTGTATGCTTTATCTTCTTGTTGTTTACCACCTTACCGCACTCCTTTGAATTTCCTTATGTGGGATGGCTTAAACATAAGTCAATTGAAAAATGTTATGGCTCGACTATAGGGAGCATTTAAAAATGATTAACCATACGTGATGACCAACTGACCTAGAACTCGGGGCCAATACAAAGAATGATTTTAATGGCTCAACTCATGACTTAAACGACCATAACCATATGTAGTAGGTCAACACGAAATTATTGTAGGGACTTCACTTCATTGTAATTGCTATGGAAAATTTATCTCCTAAGGCTCTAGCAATGTCGTCCTACATACCCAGCTTCATATGCTAGGCCATCGTTAAAATTTGAGCTCAAGCTGCCCTTCATTAATGCTCATACTTATAAAAAACCCTTATTTTATTTTATTCATTTGTAATTTGTAAAAAATAATTTCAAATAATCATATATATTATTTTCAAATAAAATTATAATATAAAATAAATAATGTACATTATAATTCTCAATTACCGAAAAACAATTCTCATAATTAAATAGTTTAAAAATAAAATTAAAAACTCAACTAATATATTGAGAATGGGAATTATAATGTACATTCTTTTTGCATATACATATTGTTTTTGTTTAGTATTTATTTATTTTAATTGAAAGAATGCAAATAATAAAAAAGGAGGCAACAAAGGTTGCCAAAAGAGAGAAAAAGATTACAACTAGGCTAATAGCTAGCAATACAGTCACTTACAGCCACCAAAAATAGTAGGAGATTGTATTAATCAAAATTCAAAAAATTACAGATCATCTGCCAATGCAAGAATATACATGAAACCCTAATTTTGAGCCTCACCAAAGGCCAAGACAACCACCAAAACATCACAAAAAAGTAAATGAACCCAACACCAAGACAACCTGAATTTTGAGCCACCACCACCAAGAGCCACCAAACCACCACTAGGAGCCACCGACGATCACAGAAGCCAAAAAAAATAGCACCTTCCCACCATGAGCCTGAGGTCACAGGAAGCCATTGAGATGCATGAAGTCATTGAATTCCAACACCCACTCCACACCCTCAGTCTCCACCAGCTAAAGATATTTTTTCAAATACTCCACCCCAACTGTAGCCACCATCCGATGCCTAACCAACACCATTCCTTTCGGCTCCAATAGAAGCAGAAAAAATTTGACCACCACACCAGGAGTTTTGAGTATTTCCAAGTATTTTGGATGTGGCACCCCAAAGCTGAGAATAGAGGCTGAAATAACCTCATCCATGCCGACCAGGAGATCAGGATTGAATAGCTTCCTCATCATTGCTCGAATCAAGTTTTTGGAGGTGCTTTGATCAAGCAAAGAAGCCAGAAAATGAGAGACTGTGGGAATTAACTCGAACCATTTCACTATAGGCCACATGCTCTCGACCCAAAACCATTTTCATCGTGGCCACCTTCAAGGGATCAAACTCCAAAAGAATCTATTTGAGCCTCTAGTCCATGAGTTTTTTGAAACCTCCCTGACTCACACAACAAATCAAGAAAATTAGAGTGTCGTGCCCAAAGGTGGATAACTCCTCAACCAATTTAAACACTGCATACTTTTTGTCCTCCATTATTCTTTCTCACCCAAGCGAAGCCTTTGGAACGAAAACTCTAGCAAATGCAGAATGCAGAGATCACCACCTTTGCTGGATTAAAATGAATGCCACCCTTTCATGGCATTTATTTTAATGCCATCCTTTCATGGCATTCATTTTAATGCGTACGTGCCACCCTTTGAGCTGCCAAAAATTCTTGTCGAGACTACAAACCAAGAATGTCATACCCCCTGGTATAAATGAGGGTGACATTCGATGTGTTTTTGTTTAGTATGTAATTAATTATAAGGATTTGTATTATTTTTATTTTCTTTTCCATTTTAAACTTTAGAATTAGTAAGTATAATTTTTATTTATATTAGGTATTTAAATAGTTTTAAATTTTAAAAAAAACTCAACTAATATTATCTAAAAAAATTATAAATACTAAATGTTCAGTTTACCTGTTCAAAATTTTAAAATGGAAAAGAAAATAAAAAGAAGACAAATCCTTATAATTAAATACCAAAAAAAACAGTACAATCCTTATAATTAAATACTAAAAAAAAAAATATGTATATGCATAGAGTATTTTGTTAACCAAGTGGATTGTAAATTTATACCAAGCAAGGAGTAAATTTGATAGAATAGTCAATTTAGTAGAATAAAAAGTAATTTCATCTAGTGCTTGGTAATTTAGGGCTCGCAAAAAAATAATATTTACATGCCTGTAAAAAAGTAGAATAAAAAATACTTTAACCACAAGCAGAAATAAATTATATGCAATCTATATAAGATATTATGCAACGCGGGGTAGACTTCTGTAGGTAAAGTATTATTATAATGTGATAAAATCAAGAAAAGGGTATCATTGGACCAAAAAGTTTCAAGGGTCGGCAATCTGATATCAACCATTGATTGGCAGTTTCACGTTTGTCTTCTTCAAATAGGATACACATTTGACGTAAAATATATAGCGTCATCTTGATAAATAGCGCCAAATTTTTCAAAAAAATAGAGAAAAGTAGATTAAACCCTTAATTAACCTTCAACCCTCTACCCTCAACCCTCAACCCTAGTTAAACCATAATCCCCAATAACTCCTATACCCTCTACCCTATACATTGGACCCTCAACCCTAATCCCTCAACCATATGCATACCCTCAACCCCTATGCCCTTTATCGACCTATACAATATTAGACCCTCAACCCTAATCCGTCAACCATATACCCTCAACCCTCTACCCTCAACCTTAAACCCTAATCCTTGAACCATATTATACCCTCTACCCTCGAACCTAATCCCTCAACTCTAGTTAAACCCTTAAACCCAATTACTAAACTCTTGACCCTAATCCCTCAACCCTTAACCCTTAATCCCTCAACCCTTATTTGACCCTCTACCCTCTACCTTCAACCCTAGTTGAACCCTAATCCGGCCTCAACCCCTATAACCTCTACCCTATACATTAGACCCTCAACCCTAGTAATCCCTCAACTTGCATACATATACCCTCAACCATCTACCCTCAAACTTAAACCCTCAAGCCTGAACCCTTAAACCCTCTTATACCCTCTACGTCCCTCTAATATACCCTATACATTAAACCCTCAACCCTTAAACCCTCAAGTTTTCTCAACCCCTATACCCACTACCCTCTACATTGGCACCTCAACGTCCCTAATATTCGACCTTCAACCATATTATACGCTCAAACATCCTAGCTATACCCTCTACCCTCTACCCTCAACCCTTAATGTCCCTCAACCCTAAACCCTTAAACCCTATATATACTTTGGACCCTAAACCCTAATCCTTGAACCATATACCAGCCTCTAGTACCTCGACCCTAATCCCTCAACCCTAGTTAAACCATCAAACCCAATTACTAAACTTTCTACCCTAATCCCTCAACCATAGTCATCCCTTAATCCCTCAACCCTTAATTAACCCTCTACCCTCTACCCTTAGCCCTAGTTAAACCCTAATCCGGCCTCAACCCCTATACCTTCTACCCTATACATTGGACCCTCAACCCTAGTAATTCCTCAACCTGCATATATATACCCTCAAGCCTCTACCTTCAACCTTAAACCGTCAAGCCTCAACCCTTATACCCTCTACGTCCCTATGATCTACCCTATACATTAACCCCTCAACCCTCAATTCTAAACCCTCAACCCTAGTTAATCCCTCAACCCTTAAACCCTCAAGTACCCTCAACCCCTATCCCCACTACCCTCTACATTGGAACCTCAATGTCCCTAATATTCGACCTTCAACCATATGATACCCTCAAATGTCCTAGCTATACCCTCAACCCTCTACCCTCAACCCTTAATGTCCCTCAACCTTAAACCCTTAAACCCTATATGTACTTTGGACCCTAAACCCTAATCCTTGAACCATATACCAGCCTCTAGTACCCTCAACCCTAATTCCTCAACCCCAGCTAGTTAAACCTATAAACCCAATTACTAAACTCTCTACCCTAATCCCTCAACCTTAGTCAACCCTTAATCCCTCAACCCTTAATTAACCCTCAACCCTCTACCCTCTACCCTCTACCCTAGTTAAACCCTAATACGACCTCAACCCCTATACCCTCTACCCTCAACCCTAGTTAAACCCTAATCCGACCTCAACCCTGTTGGAATATGTGCCTCAATCCTTACTGACATGAAACTCCTTGAAGGAAAAGTCGGTGTGACATCATGGATGTCTGGCTGACTAATTGTTCTGAAGCTCTTAAAATGTTAATATTGCTGTGATAGTGTTGATGTCTTCCTGACAAGTCTATCGATGTGACCTTGTGTGTTAGCTGTGACCTTTTGGCGAATGGAAAACTTCGGATGATAGTGTGATCTTATCGAGCATCAGGGAGACTTGGCCAAAGGGTCTATTGTCGGTATGTGGTCTCACCGACTTGGAATGTCTCACCAATGGTATCTAGCTCTATCGGTGAAACAAGGGTTTCGGTAAGATGTCTCCGTGAGTATGAAATGTCTTACCGATAATGTTAAGCTATCAGGCTAACATAAAGGTCACGGGGAGATGTCTTAGTGATGAAGCTAGGTCACGCCGACAAGATTATGTCTTCACAGTGACAAAAGACTTCATTGTGAAGTCTTGGTAACTTGGGTAAGTCACACTGATAGTCTTCGGTAAGACTTGGGGTGCTCGGAGAAAGGTCACGGCGAAAGACATGAGTCTTGCCAACAATATGTGACTTTCGGGGTGACATGGGATGTTCGCTAAGACATCTCGGCAAAAATGGTAGACGATTCAGTGGAAGCTTTGTCTTTCGGTATGACGTCTCACCGAAACCCTGGGGTCTTGCCGATAGTAGTATGGCTTCGGTGTAGCATGAAGTGGTTGATGGAAAGTCTTGGGAGAACGAAGTGTCTTGCCGATAGTATAACTCATCGCTGTGACTTCTAACTTCGATATGAGTCTCACCGAAATGCGATTGTCATGCCGAATGGAAATTACTCAATGGCATGACTCGAAGACTTTGATATGAGGTCTTGGCGAGATCGGTATGTCTTGCCGATGGTCTCTTTGAGTTCAATATGACTTATGGTTTTTGGTATGAGTCTTGTCGAATGAGAATCCTCTTGCTGACTGTTGGGCTCTAAAGCTGATATTGATAGTGAATACTTTGTGGAATTGGGGAGACATTGTTAGTGTCTCACCGATATGCCAACAAAGTTGAATGTCGTTGACCAGATTGACCATCCTATGTGGAGCATCGTGGACCAATCAGAGGAAGCGGTTTTCAAATGGATGACTGTTGGATTTTTTGTAACTGTTGCAACACTGGAAAAACTGCATGCAAGGAAAAATCATCTACTCAATGGAAACTGTCTATGATTGGCAATGGCGAATAAGGATGCACAGAAGAAAAAATTAGAATGTGAATAGAATAAAAGCAGATCGATTTTGATTTGAAATAATGATGAGTTTATCAAATTGGTTGAGATCTTTTCTGTAACTGGATGAACAGTGAATGTAGCTATTGGAAACTAATACCAGAGAGCTATATCTCTAATTGTATGTAATTGTTGTTACTGTAATACAAAGAGATTCAGTTTGGTGTGGTGGGTTTTTTCCCGAAAGGGTTTCCCACGTAAATCTGTTGTTAGTTGTCTTTGAGTATCTTCTCTGTTTCTATAATTTTTTCATGTGTGTCTTAATTAGATTGTAATTAGAGAAATTAAAAGGAGGCTCTGGTTGTTAGAGGTAGACTAAAGGAGAAAGGCAAGAAGAAGGACAAGAAGTCCAGATCGAAATCAGAAGGGAGATCAAAGTCTCCTGGCAAGAAGTCAAAGGTGAAGTCCTGGAACTGTGGGCAACCTGGTCATGTCTGAAAGGATTGCAAGGAGGAGAGAAAGAAGAAGAAGAACTCTTCTGGAAATGATTCTTCTCATAGTGATGCAGACGCCTTCATTGCAGCTTTGGCTACACGGGCATCAGATGATGTCTAGCTGATTGATTTTGGAGCATCTTTCCACATGACATCTCATAGAGAATGGTTCATGAAGTATGAAGAATACAATGGTTGAAAGGTGTATTTTGCAAGTGATTCATCTTTGGAAATTGTTGGTCGTGGAAGAGTCAGAATTCAATTCCCTGATAGAAGAGTGAAGGGAATCAATGATGTGATGCATATACCAGGTCTGGCTAGAAATCTAATTTTTGTAAGTAAGTTGAATGATATCGGAGTGCATGTCATGTTCTTTGGAAATGGTTGCAAGATGACTAGAGGCTCTATGGTGCTGGCTAGGGGTGCTCGAATTGGTACCTTGTACAAGCTAGATGCACATGTTGTTCAATGCAATAGTGTCTCTACAAAGTCACTAAAAGCTGCTCATGGAGAAAAGAAGGAAAACGTTCCTGATGGAGTAAACGCCATGGAGGTTAAACTTCCAGTAGAAAAGACTATGCTCTGACATCATAGGCTTGGCCACATTGGTGAGAAAGGTTTAAAAACCTTGAAAAATAAAAACCTGGTAGAAGGGCTTGAAGATTGTAACCTTGAGTTTGATTTTTGTGAACATTGCATATATGGTAAACATCACCATGTTTCATTTTATTCCACTCCTCACAAATCTTCTGGTTTACTTGATTATATTCATTCTGATGTGTTTGGTCCAGTGAATGTTCCTTCTCTGTCTAAATCAAGATACTATGTGTCGTTTATTGATGATTATTCAAGAAGAACATTTGTATATTTTCTGAAAAGTAAATCAGAAGTGTTCAGTCGGTTTAAGGAATTTAAAAACCTTGTTGAAAATTAGACTAGTAGAAAAATAAAATGCTTGAGGACTGACAATGGTGGTGAGTTTTGTTCAGATGAATTTGAAAGGTACTATACAGATCATGGGATTAAAAGACATAAGACTACACCTTATACTCCACAGCAAAATGGAGTTGTTGAAAGGTTCAACAGGACAGTAGTGGAAAGAGCACGAAGTATGCTGAGCAGTGCTAGCTTGGAGGAGAAGTTCTGAGCTGAAGTAGTCTCTACAACATGTTACTTGGTAAATCGTTCTCCTAACTCTACTCTTGTTGAGAAGACGCCTTTGGAAGCATGGTCTGGAAAGAAACCCTCTCTAAGACATATTTGTGTATTTGGCTGTGAGGCATATGCATATGTGCCATTCGAAAAGAGATCCAAGTTGGAAAACAAAGCTGTGAAGTGTATTTTTATTGGCTATAGTGCTGGCATAAAAGGATACAAGCTTTGGAACCCTGAGACTGAGAAGGTTTTGTACAATAGAAGTGTTATCTTTCGTGAGCTGAAATCTTCTACATTGGATCTGCAGTCAGAGAAGAAATCAGAAAATGAAAAGGCTATAGTAGCAATTCCTCCAACACCAAATAAAGAGGAATTGAAAAATTAAAATGTACCTGATATTGAGGAGAGCTCCAGTAGCTCTAAATTTTTTTGATGAAGATGAAGAACCACCTCAGCCTTAGCCTATGAGGAGGTCAACTCGTGAAAGAAAGCAACCTGATAGGTATGGGTTTTCTTTAATTGAATCTACTTGTGCCTATGCTTTAATTTCTAGCACTGATGAACCTAGGACTGTGAAAGAGGCATTTAAAATGTCTGATTCAAACTCTTGGTTGGAAGCCATGAATGAAGAAATGGCATCATTAGAAAAGAATGATACCTGGAGTTTGGTGCCATTGCCTAAAGGCAAAAAAGATGTGGGCTGCAAATGGGTTTTTAAAAGGAAAATAGGTCTGGACGGTAGTGTGGAGAAATATAAAGCAAGGCTAGTTGCAAAAGGTTATTCCCAGGTAGAGGGAATTGATTATGGAGAAATCTTTTCTCCTATAGCTAAGTTGACATCTATTAGATTCTTTTGTCACTTGCAGCTGCGTATGACTTATAAATTGAGTAGATGGATGTGAAGAAAGCATTTCTTCATGGTGAACTTGAAAAAGAAATTTATATGTCCCAGCCAGAGCACTTTGTGGAGAAAGGTAAAGAAAGACTAGTTTGCAAGTTAAAGAAATCTATGTATGGTTTAAAACAGTCTCCTAGGATGTGGTACCAGAAATTTGACACTTTCATTTTGTCATTAGGATTTGTAAGATCAAAATGTGATCATTGTGTATATTACAAAGTTGAAAGTGATCAAGTACTTATTATTGCACTCTATGTTGATGATATGTTGTTCATAGGCAATAGTAAGCTGATGATTTCTGATCTTAAGTCTCAGTTGTCTGCAAAGTTCGAGATGAAAGATCTTGGTACAGTAGGGTACATTTTGGAAATGGAAATAACTAAGGACTGAAGGAATAGAAAGCTTTGGCTCAGTAAGAGTAAGTATATCATGACTATTCTAGAGAGATTTTGTATGACTGATTGCAAACAACTAGTTGTTCTAGTTATGCAGGGAACAAAGTTATCTATTGAGGATTGTCAAAAATCTCCTTCTAAGATGGAGGACATGACCAGTGTACCTTATCCAAATGTAGTTGGCAGCCTCATGTATGCTATGGTCTATACAAGGCCAGACATTGCCCAAGAAGTGGGAGTTCTTGGTCGGTTTATGGAAAATATTGGAAGGACACATTGGGATGCTATGAAGAGAGTGTTTAGATATCTGAAGGGTACTTCAGACTATGCTTTTTGTTACAATGGTAACTTGGTTGAATCACAGAAGACTCTTAGTATTCGAGGTTATGTGGATTCTGATTGGGCATGTCTCACTAACTTGGAATGTCTCACCGATGGTATTTGGCTCTATCGGTGAAACAAGGGTTTCGGTAAGATGTCTTCGCAAGTATGAAATGCCTTACTGATAATGTTTAGCTATTGAGGTAACATAAAGGTCGTAGGCAGATGTCTCAGCAATGAAGCTAGGTCACACCGACAGGAGTATGTCTTCACGGTGACAAAAGACTTCATTGTGAAGTCTTGGCGACTTGGGTAAGTCACGCTGATAGTCTTCAGTAAGACTTGGGGCACTTAGAGAAAGGTCACAGTGAAAGACATGATTCTTGCTGACAGTATGTGACTTTCGGGGTGACATGGGATGTTCGCTAAGACATCTCGACGAAACTGGTAGACCATTCGGTGGAACCTTTGTCTTTCGGTATGACGCCTCATCGAAACCGTGGGGTCTTGCTGATAGTAGTATGGCTTCGATGTAGCATGAAGTGGTCGGTGGAAATTATTGGTGAGAATGAAGTGTCTTTCCAATAGTATAACTCATCGCTGTGACTTTTGACTTTGATATGAGTCTCACCAAAATGTGATTGTCACGCCGAATAGAAATTACTCGACGGCATGACTCAAAGACTTTGATATGAGGTCTTGGCGAGATTAGTATGTCTTGCCGATGGTCTCTCTGAGTTCAATATGACTTATGGTTTTCAGTATGAGTCTTGTCAAATGAGAATCCTCTTGCCGACTGTTGGGGTCTGAAGCCGATATCGATAGCGAATACTTTGTGGCATTGGGGAGACATTGTTAGTGTCTCACCGATATGCCAACAAAGTTGAACGTTGTTGACCAGAATGACCATCCTATGTGGAGCATCGTGGACCAATCAGAGGAAGCGATTTTCAAACAGATGACTGTTGGATTTTTTGTAACTGTTGCAGCGCTGGAAAAACTGCATGCAAGGAAAAATCATATACTCGATGGAAACTATCTATGATTGGAAATGGCGAATAAGGATGCACAGAAGACAAAATCAGAATGTGAATAGAATAAAAGTAGATCAATTCTGATTTGAAATAATGATGAGTTTATAAAATTGGTTGAGAGCTTTTCTGTAACTGGATGAACAGTGAATGTAGCTACTATAAACTAATACCAGAGAGCTATATCTCTAATTGTATGTAATTGTTGTTACTATAATACAAAGAGATTCAGTTTGGTGTGGTGGGTTTTTTCTCAAAAGTGTTTCCCACATAAATCTATTGTTAGTTGTCTTCGATTATCTTCTCTATTTTTGTAATTCTTTCATGTGTGTCTTAATTAGATTGTAATTAGAAAAATTAAAAGTAATGTCTGCTTACTTCCTTGTGGATTTGACATTAGGAAAGTTGTTTCCACACCTCTGCTTTCCTTACAAACCCCTATAACCTCTACCCTATACATTGGACACTCAACCTGCATATATATACCCTCTACCCTCTACCCTCTACCCTCAACCTTAAACCCTCAAGCCTTAGCCCTTAAACCCTCTTAAACCCTCTACATCCCTTTGATCTACCCTACATTAAACCCTCAACCCTCAAGCACCCTCAACCCCTATACCCACTACCCTCTACATTGGAACCTCAATGTCCCTATTAATATTTGACCTTCAACCATATTATACCCTCAAACGTCCTAGCTATACCCTAAACCCTCTACCCTCAACCCTTAATGTCCCTCAACCCTAATCCCTTAAACCCTATATATACTTTGGACCCTAAACCCTAATCCTTGAACCATATACCCCCTAGTACCCTCAACCCTAATCCCTCAACCCCAGTTAAACCCTTAAACCCAATTACTAAACTCTCTACCCTAATCCCTCAACCCTAGTCAACCCTTAATCCCTCAATCCTTAATTAACCCTCAACCCTAGTTAAGCCCTAATCTGGCCTACCCTCTACCCTATACATTGGACCCTCAACCCTAGTAATCCCTCAACTTGCATATATATACCCTCAACCCTCTACCCTCAACCTTAAACCCTCAAGCCTCAACCCTTAAACCCTCTTATACCCTTTGTGTCCCTCTGATCTACCCTATACATTAAACCCTCAACCCTTAATTCTCAACCCTCAACCCTTAAACCCTTAAGTACCCTCAACTCCTATACCCACTACCCTCTACATTGGAACCTCAACGTCCCTAATATTTGACCTTCAACCATACTATACCCTCAAACATCCTAGCTATACCCTAAACCCTTTACCCTTATCCCTTAATGTCCCTTAACCCTAAACCCTTAAACCCTATATATACTATGGACCCTAAACCCTAATCCTTTAACCATATACCCTCTAGTACCCTCGACCCTAATCCCTCAACCCTAGTTAAATCCTTAAACCCAATTACTAAATTCTCTACCCTAATCACTCAACCCTAGTCAACCCTTAATCCCTCAACCCTTAATTAACCCTCTACCCACTACCCTCTACCCTCAAACCTTAACCTTAGTTAAACCCTAATCCGGCTTCAACCTCTATACCCTCTACCCTATACATTGGACCATCAACCCTAGTAATCCCTCAACTTGCATAGATATACCCTCAACCTTAAACCCTCTTATACCCTCATTAAACCCTCAACCCTTAAACCCTCAAGTACCCTCAACCCCTATACCCTCTACCCTCTACATTGCAACCTCAACATCCCTAATATTCAACCTTCAACCATATTATACCCTCAAATGTCCTAGATATACCCTAAACCCTCTACCCTCAACCCTAAACCCTTAAACCCTATATATACTTTGGACCCTAAACCCTAATCCTTGAACCATATACCCTTAGTACCCTTGACCCTAATCACTCAACCCTAGTTAAACCCTTAAACCCAATTACTAAACTCTCTACCCTAATCCCTAATTACTCAACCCTTAATTAACCCTCTACCCTTTACCCTCTACCCTCCACCCTCAACCCTAGTTAAACCCTAATCCAGCCTCAACCCCCATACCCTCTACCCTATACATTAGACACTCAACCCTAGCAATCCCTCAACCTGCATATATATACCCTCAACCCTCTACCCTCAACCTTAAACCCTCAAGCCTCAAGCCTTAAACCCTCTTATACCCTCTATGTCCCTCTGATCTACCGTATACATTAAACCCTCAACCCTCAATTCTCAACCCTCAACCCTCAACCCTTAAACCCTCAAGTACCCTCAACCCCTATACCCACTACCCTCTACATTGGAACCTCATCATCCCTAATATTTGACCTTCAACCATATTATACTTTCAAACATCCTAGCTATACCCTAAATCCTCTACCCTCAAACCTTAATGTCCCTCAACCCTAATCCCTTAAACCCTACATATACTTTGAACCCTAAACCCTAATTCTTGAACCATATACCCTCTAGTACCCTCAACCCTAGTTAAACCCTTAAACCCAATCACTAAACTCTCTACCCTAATCCCTTAACCCTCAACCCTTAATCCCTCTACCCTCAACCCTAGTCAAACCCTAATCCCTCAACCCATATACCCTCTACCCTATACAATATTAGATCCTCAACTCTAATCCCTCAACGTATGTACCATATGTGTACCCTCAACTCCTATAGCTGCACCCTCTACCCTATACATGATTGGACACTCAACCCTAATCCATCAACCATATACTGCCCTCAACCCTCTACCCTCAACCTTAAACCTTCAACCCTCAACCCTCAACTCTTAATACCTCAACCCCCAACCCTTAATCCCTCAACCCTCAATCCTTAAACCCTAAACCCTAGCAAACCCCTATATCCTCTACCCTCTACATTGGAACCTCAACCCTAATTGACCTTCAACCATATACCCTCAAATGTCCTAGCTATACACTAAACCCTCTACCCTCAACCCTTAACATCCCTCAACCCTAAGTCCTTAAACCCTAAACTGGCCTTAAACCTTCTACCCTATACCCTCGACCCTATACCCTCAACCCTAATCCCTCAACCAGCCTATACCCTCAACCCAATACCCTAAACCCTAAACCGTTAAACCCTCTACATCCCTCTACCCTCAACTGGCCAATATGTACCCTCTTATACCCTTGATCCTAATCCCTCAACCCTTAAACCCTTAAACCATTAAAACCAAGTAAATTACTCTCAACCCTTAATCTTGTTAGAAGTGAAAAATATCACATTTTGCAATAGCCTCCACCCACCTATCCTCCACATTTCATAGAAATTCATCACATTTTAATTTTATGATCAACACAAATTGTTGAAATTTGTGTGACAAGATCGATTTTGTAGCCCACATTTCCAAATTGACACAACCATAAATGAGTTTGAGACTCCATAATCTTTCCCCGTTCCTAAATAAAAATTAGCACTATCAGCCTAACAATTCCTCATCGGTGCAGCCACCATCATAACCTCGCTGATGGCCTAATGAAATTAGCTCATAACCTAGTATCGGTGTAACAATACCCTATTGGGTTGACTCCTAAGGCATTCTCCTTAATAGACCGATAGAGTCAAAAAAAGTAAGCACATCTTTGTAACTCATGAACATCAGTGGAACAAATGTTTTCTTTCCCCTAATGGCCTGATATAATCATAGATTATCAATAATTAAATTATATTGGGGAAATTAATGTGTATCGGGGTAATATATTTTGGCATTCCACCGATAGACTAAAGGAAAGTTGTTCATCAATGGAAAAGGTGGCTATCGATGGAATAAGGATCGTAGTCTCACCGACACGACAATGATGATTGTAGTAACTAATGTGACATCTCAAGGGATCATCGAGATATTTAGAAATAAATGCTTCCCTCTAATGACAAGACTGAAATGGGTGGTGTATTTATGAGCCAGAATTGAAGCCCAAGTTGATCGCATAATTGTCACACAGTCTGGAAGATTTCATTGAGGACATAAGTAGAAAGGAAAAGCTAGGAGTTCTTACATAGTAGAAACTAGTGGAGGTGAGACCCAAGTAAGTACACCAATCTGAGTTGAGAAGTTTTATTTTTTCAAAATATTAAGAATTCAAACAATGGAGGAAAACATAGCAAAACCCAAAGCTAAGAAACAAAAAATTGAGAAGAGACCCCTGAATGAAGACCTGATACATCAATGCCCTGGATCAGGGGAAAGACCTAGGAGGAGTACTCTAATGAATCCTTCAATGGATAGATTATTAGATAAAAATAAGGGCTTGGGAGATATATGGATGGCCACGATGTGGGTATGAACTCTTCATGTAGATCGTTACAGAAAAGAATTTAGTTTTCAGCCAATTTGCAACCCATGGAGGTTGAACTTGGGAAAACTCGTGTTGCCCAATGTGTTCATAAATGTAGAACTAATTAAAGCTCTAGCTAGCATATACGACCCCAAGAGGAGAACTATTCAATCACATAATGGGGTTGACGTTCTTGCTATTTCTAAGGATTTAATTTCTAATGTGTTTCAGTTGGAGTGTCCTATGAACTTGCCATTCATGGTTAAAGACCTCTTGAAAAAGTATCACCATATGGATACTAGCTAAAAACGATGGAAACTACCCTTGCATAGGCCCAAAAATGGAGGACAACTCAAGAGGTTTTTGACCAATGAAAACCCTCCCTTTCATGAGGACTTGTTTGAAGAATATTTCTGATACACTTATTATTCAGCTGGTCAGGTCTTGGGGGTAGAGGTCCCACCTTTCATGTCTATTTCCCCAATGGTCTTAGCTAGAAACATACAAAGCATTGATGCCAGATCATTCAATTATACTAAATACTTGGCCAATGACCTAAACCAGGAGCTTGAAAAGATTAAAAACAACAATGAATATATTCATTCCAAACATTATTCTTTGTTCATGTATTTTCTCATGTACGAGGGACATGTTAGAAGGGTCTGGAGTGAAGAATTAAGAATAAGAGATATAGATGAAAATGGAAACCTAAAAACTGTACAGATGTGGACTTCATTATGGGATAGTTGATTTGGTATATATCTCATTATCTTTATTTTGAGGAGCTTTTTGTCAAACCATTGATGAAGTTGTTGGGATATCTAAATGATTATAACTTAACCCCAGAAGTACAAAAGTTTATAAGACCAAAGGAAAATGACCTAGGAAGAAGGTGAATCATAACTGGGGAGACTGGTATTCTTTTCCTGACTGCACAGTGATCAACGTTTATGGGTTTGAAGGAACTCCACACTTGCTGCCATGAGTAGTTCCTGATAGAATTGCCTACTTAAAAATTATGAGGCAATTGGAAAAATTTGATGCCAAAAACCTCAAAGGACACAACAAACAATTAATTATTCCCAACACTTTATGTTTTGGAGACTTTACAGTGGTTGCAAATGAGGGATATGAGAAAATTGATGCTAAATTAGCACAATATAACCTCCCTCTAGGTAATAAAAGGGAAAAATTTGATGCAGAAGGATTTATTCACAAAGAAAGGTTATCACAGGGGTTATCAAGATATGAGCATGTGTTCTCAAATGAATATGTGATTAGAAACCATGATGAATCCTCTACCACTGACAAAATGACTACATATAATAGGGTTATGCTCGCAGCGGAATGGAAAAGAAGAAATGTCCCATCTTATTCGAGGGAATTTGGTGAAATACAAGATCCTCTAGCAAGGATTGAGAAACTCATTGCTCATGTGAATGAATTGGTAAAGGATGTGCCTTCATTTGTCTTTGAAGCCACTCATCCAACCTATTCAGGAGTGCAGGCTGAAGATATAAGGCCCTTAGATTATATTCCTTCACAGCCAACTCCTGCGGTAAGTTTTTTTGTAGATACTAATATAAGTGAAGATGAGGAGAGTGATGAGGAAGATGTACAAGTGCAACAAATAAGTGCTCCTATAATTGCACAATATGAGCCTCCTTAGGAACACAATGTTGTAAGATTTGAAGCATCAGATGAATTATATGATCATGTTAGGGTCAAGGTTGGATAGGAGTTCATTTTTTATGAAGACTTTGTTAAGTCTTCCCAGTTTAAATCATTTTTTTATGAATATAAAGGAAAGAAAATGAGACAAAATATGCAGGATGTCACTCCTGAATGAGAGGCTACTGCTTTGGGAGAATTGAAAAAATAAATAGACAAAAAGATGGAGTCCATCAATCCTGAGAGAGGGAGAGAGTTACTTCAGGAAGTTGGAGTAATATTTTTTCCTAGGTGGGATATAAGCTCTGCAATTATGTTTGATAGTTTCAGAAAGAGAGGGGAGAAAACAATAAACTTAACAGAGGAAGCAAGTGATAAGATGTATTCAAGATCTGGATACAATCCAGATGAGGCCGGCTTGCTTATTTAGTCATTGTACCCCCATGACAAAAAACATGTTGTGATTGATAATCCAAACCAAATATTTGGACATCTCTTGGTCTAAAGAGTAGGGGATACCAATCCCATGGAGATGACATAATTGAATGTAAATGTGGTGAAATTTACCAAAGCATAGATTGATAATCTGGTTAAAGAAAATGACAGGTTGAAGAAGGAATTAGCACATCAAAGAGAAAGATCATCTTCCTCTTCCACACCAGAGTTGTATTCCCCATGGCTTGAAAAGGATAAGAGAGTATTGGATGCAATGGCTGATACAACTTATTGGAAAAATTGCCACTTGAAATCTTAGGAAAAATGTAAACAATTGGAGAAAGAAGTCAAGACCATGAAGTATAATACTGCATCTGAAATGATCAATGGGAGATTCAATAAGATGATGAAATGTGATGATGAATATTGGAGACAATTTAAGCAGGTATACTCAACAATAGAGGAGAATGAACGACTACAGGGGAGAATAATTGGAAAGAGAGAGTAGCTTCGAGACAAGCAAATCCTAAAAGGAAATATAATGCAGAAACATAACAAATTGGTAGAATCACATAATGGATATCATAAAAAGCTCATGGAAGATCTCAACTGCTTCAATTCGACTCCAACACTTTATGATGATATGGGAAATCATCGAGAGTATGATGATTGGAAGGAAGAGTTTGATGCGCTTCTGACTGTTGCACTACATGAAATCAATGATAAGGACATAATTTTACAAAATACTCACAAGAAACTTGAGAAGATGATGTATAGGGAATATGATATGACAGAATGAGCACCCTATCATTTGGAGTAGAAGCTTTGAACAGATCTTAGATGGTCACGAACTTCTGCTTGGAGATTAATGGATTGGTGCATTCATTTGCTGCAATATTTTGTTTTCTTAATTATGTTTAGTTATCAAATGACATGACTTTTTGTAACAGGTCTGTAGCTTTTTGCCTCTCATATATATAGAAGAGAGACCAAGACCGGAATAGATCATCATCACATCATTTCCATTTAGGGTAGGCATTAGTAAGAAGATAGATTGCACCAATTCACCCATCCATCTCATATCAGAAACTACTATTATAATGCATATTATTCAAAGATAAATATAATGGAGAAGGTTATGCATAATTGTTAATTTGCTTTCAAGTGCTCAACTATTGTGTGGATTTATATGCTTATATGTTATTTGGTTGTCTCCAAAGTGGTTGTTTATGTTATTCAAATTGAGTGTGTGAAAATACATGTAATTTGTCAATACACATTTCCTGTAATTGTGTGATGTTGTTGACTGGTTTTGGTGTGTAGAAGAATTAAATTTCCTTTTAAGAAATCAAATTTGATAGGTTCATGTTTGGATTAAAGTCCTTTTGAATAGATTGTCTTAATTGGTTTCCTTTCACAACTTCACAATAGCATGAGGGGATATCACTAGGATTACTAAGAAGATCCCAAATAACTGACATACTTGCACGTTTGCACAAGGTGCAAAAATTTAGAGTGCCCAAATGTTCGAGTTAAGCTGAAGAGTGAATCTACCCATCTTACAGAAGTCTATCTCCAAAACCATCATTCACCCCTCCACTCCATCCACCCAGTAGAAGTAGGCATTGGTCATAATTAGATATTGCATACAAAATACAACTCACAAACTTGAATTCTCTATTACTCTCATTAGAAACTAGTCACTAAAACTCTATATCTACTCCACCTTCACATGCCTTAGTGAGTAGATTGTTCAATTCAGGAACAATATTTCCTTGTAAATCTACCTTATTGTTCAGGTATACCCACCTAGGTCTGGCAGAACTTGAAGATTATAAGGTAATCAGTCTTGTTTACCTTGTTCATGGGTCAAAGGTGTATTAAGGGATTGGCACCCCCTTATGGTTTAAAACCTGCACTTTTGAGACCTAACAAATCCCTCAACCCTTAAACCCTCAAGTACCCTCAACCCTCAAGTACCCTTAAACCCTAATCCCTCATTAACCCCTATACCCTCTACCCTATACATTGGACCCTGAACCCTAATCCTTGAACCATATACGTCCCTCAACCCTCTACCCTCAACCTTAAACCCTCAACCCTCGACCCTATACATTAAAGCACCCTTAACCCTCAATTCTCAACCCTCAACCCTTAATTTGCACAAAGTACTGCAGTAAAGGAAAAAAATACTTTGTTTATGGTTATCTGGAGGAATAAATGGGGAATGTTGGTGACAATATGGATCTTGTCACACAAATTGTTGCATTTCACGTTAAATACAATGAAAAATCAAAGGCAGTAGATCTTTTGATGCAAGTGAAATGTAGGCAAGCAACTGAAGGCTAGTGAATATTGGGGAAGGATTTTTTGTTCTAACACCCTTAATCCCTGCTAGATCAGAACAATTAGGTGCTAAATTAGGCACTACATTAGGCATTAAATTAGGCACCAAAAAGGCTCTAAAGTAGACTCTAGAATAGGCGCTAATATGGGCGCTAACATAGGCGTTAATCTAGTTGCTAATTTAGGCACTAATCTGGGTGTTATAGTGGGTGTAGTTCGTTGGTGCTAATCTTGGCATTAATTTAGGCGTTAATAAGGGCGTTACAGTGAGCGTTAATAGTGGTGTTAATCTTGGTGCTAACTGTGGCGCAATGTTGGAGAAAATTGGCGCCAGATTTAGTGTTGACTTGTTCTAGTCGGTGCAAAAAATGCCAGAAATAGCACCATCCCGAAAAAGAGCATGGACTTTTCCCAAAAAATTGAGAAAAATACATTAAAACAATGGGTGAAAGCAAAAAATGGAGTAAAAAAGGGAGCTAATCACAAGGATTTGTTGTAGTATATACAATCTTGAAAGAAGAAACATGATCATTTTTTTTTTTATAGAGGTCACCTATGCTTGTAACATCATTACATTAATACTTACATATAAAAATTGCCTCTTCAAGAAGTATAGAAATGCCTAAAGGTGTAGGAAAAGTCTCTTCTTTGCATTCACTATTATTTACAATTTAATGACATCAAAATTTGAGTGTACAAGGAAAAAAAATAGCCAAATCTATTAAAAATAACAACCTAGAGATGTCTCATGAATTATTAGGTCTAAAATCTAACCATAGCATTAAACATGGTGTTGGTTCCTTCATTCTTTATTCCCTATGGATTTGTGCCTTTTGAGAATAATGATTTAGGGCATGAACAAATTTGATCTAGTAGTTGTAGAGCTTCATGTTAAATTATTTATGAAATTTTATGTTATTTTTCATAAATAATTTAACATGAAGCTCTACACGTATGGACCAATAATTGTTATAGCATTTGTTGATTTAATGCCCAATATTTTTAACAATATTAGACCAATAGTTGTGACTTTAAAGTTGTTAGTGTTGATGATGACTATCCATAATTGATTAAATGTATTCCTTAGATCTAAAAAGTGACAAATCATGTGATGCCACATCAGCGCACCAATAAAACATAATTTAGTGCACAAGTATCAGTCTCACATTTTTTGGGGGTCTTTTGGATACCTCAACAAAAAAGCACGCTGATGTGGCATCATATTTGATGATGTGGTCTTGAAACCTTAGTTATAAGTAGGGTACTTGCCAAGTAAGCTGCTGTAAAAATTTGGAAATGGTTTGAAATTTTTATGGAAGATTTTGAGAAGCACGAAATTGAAGTGCTCAACTACAAAATCCCCTCCAACTCTTTTTTTTTTGGGTTTACGTGAAATTTTTTTTTGGTTTCACTTGATGTTTCTGTTTCGCCCCTAGTTTTAGTCACAGCGAAATGTTGTTACACGTATGGAAACGTTTATATACTGTTTTAATTTAAAGTAGGCCCCAGCAGGGTACTGCGTTCTAATCTTGTTGGTGCTTGCTAGGTCACCTGCTTACGTGGTATCTGTTTACTAAATAAAGCATGACTTTTTAAGAAATATTGACACGTGGCAATATGCCTAAAGCAGCAATAAGCAACTCTGTTTGCAGTTTCGGAGAGATCTGAGAGGTCTCGTTGGTAGTTTCAATCCAAGACTGAAAATTTAGGAAATTTGAGGCCCTTACCCAAAAACTGGAGCACTCATTTTTGCTTCCTGCTGAAATTTGTCAGGATTTATTTCCACCAAATGACAGCACTTTATTCATGTAATACCTTTTATTAGTTTTAGAATATTGAGAATCAAATTCGAACTGATTTAAGACTTGTAACATCAAATTTACAGTATTGTTTAAATTTTCTTAGAAATTGCTTTACGAGCAGTGAATTGTATCGATCAAACAAACAGAAATCTTTTATGCCCTCTTTTATGTATATACGATGAATTGATGATGAATTATTGACAGTGAATAGTTGAGAATGAATTGTTTATAATGAATTACTGACGATGAATTTTCTTGTTAAAATGTTCAAGCGATAAATTCTAATTTTTATAACAGAACTAGCTGATAAAATCAGGGAATCGGCCTTCCATGTGAGCAGCAAACTAGCCCAGGATATGCTGTTCTTCGTGTTACTATACTGCCTAACACTGCCCTTTGTGTTAGACAAAGGGAGGCATGAGAATAGATAACAAATTAGTCTGAAATATATGACCACTTGAAAATCAGAATAGCATACATTTACCATTTAGTCATAGTCACCCCTACATTTTAAAAGACTCTTGCAGCTGAGCCCCATGACCTACATTTTGCCTGCCAACAACCATACTAACTCTCCTGCAAGTGTGCATATACATTTTGTTAAACAGCTAACAGTTTTCTTTAGGTTAAAAGTAAAAAACAGAGTGTGCTTGTTGTTTTAAGCTTTTCTCAAGCTGACCATTGGACCACACAGTTTAAAATGAAAAAGAAACCTATCCATAGGATATGCATCTTTCCTCTATTTCTCTTCTCCTCGCTCTTATTTTTATCTTATCATTCTCATCTCTCACTCCTATATTATTGTTTTCATCATCTTGTCCTCTATTTCATTTTTTTGGTACCTTAAAAGAGAGTGTCTCTTTGTGTCACTTATCTTTTGACTCTGACAGTCTCTTTGCGGTGGATGAATGATGCTCTATAGTCGGCTCTATCCTGCTAACAAATACATATTCCTAATCATTCAACGCGAAACATTTTTCAGATAAATGAAGGAAATAACAGTAAACTCATTAAAATGTTAATTCAAAAATAAGAATTTTTAAAATTTTCATTTAAGTAAACAGTTGAGATCATGTTCACAATAATTCTTTATATTTTTTCTTTAATCAAATCAGTGTTACAATGACGGGTTCATTCCATAGTGTGATGGTTAAGTGGTGGAATTGTTGTGGTAGTCATTAGAGTTCAAGTCTTTGTTGGGTGATTGTGATCTCAGACACTATACCTCGGCTAGGGGAGAGAGGCCTATAGTGGAACACCCTAACTTCGTGTTTCTCAAGATCCTGCGTGGAAATTTCAAATCACTCACAATTTTGTACAACAGTTTATTTGGCAAATCATGTGCTTCTATATTTCATTTCAGGGCCACATCATCAAATATGATGCCACATTAGCATGCTTTTTGTTGAGGTATCCAAAAAGGCCAAAAAAAAAAGTGAGACCGATAGTGGTGCACTAAGTCATGTTTTATTGGTGCGCTGATGTGGCATCACATGATTTGTCACTTTGCGTACTTTATGGATAAAAAGTGTTTTGCAAGTAGATATTAAAGCGCTCCACTATGGAGCCCACTGAAGACTACTTCTATCCCCACTATTGGACCCTGCTCCATTATGGGCCCCTCTCCCCTAATCTAAAGTGCTTGCAGACTTGACCCACAGTCCCCTATTTGTGACCTGATTCATAGCTACAGTCGTGTAAAAGAACGCGAATAGAAAAAAATCAGTGTTACAATGGCTATGGCTTACACACGATCTGATCAGAATAAACGATCCATAACACTTGCCGAAAGCGGTGGACGTCGCAGGGAATGTTGAGCACTCCGGTCTGCTGAAATCCATATTCTTGTGCAGATCTTGCCAGAAGAGCGCGTATGAGCGGATGCTTCAAATAATGTATGGGCACAACAAATCTTTGTTTCTCTATCCCAACACTCACAGAGAAACAGCCTTTGGGAACGATATCTTGCTTACTTTCATTGCTCAGCAACTCATATCTGGTGTCGCGTGTGTCCATTGTAAGAGAAGCTAATAACTTGCATACCCTCTTTCTCAAGCTCCCCGTCATATTTTCAAGTCTCCAAAGAATGATTTATCAAACCTCTTGAATATGGATTTATAACATCATGGGAAAGAATTAAACAATGAGTAGTACGTAGTAATGGGTTTTTAATTTGGTCAAAATCAAGCAATATAGAGAGCCCTCCACGAAGGAACGTCCAATAGCTTGCACCGTAGAGATTTCCTCCTTCCTTTTCAAAGCGCCGTATCGAACCAGGAAAGCCGATTAAAAGCTGATATAATACCCATTAGTCAAGTTACGTGGGCTTTGGAACCTTTGAATAAACTTTGTGTCCATGTTAATCAACGTCACTATAGTAAAATGCTTTATATTGTATGTTATCTTGTGTAGACTTTTCTTGGGAATGATTTGATATAGAGGGAAGAATCCAATAGTTAACTATATTATAATAGTAGTTGATATTATGTTAATTCAATGTTATTATTATTATAATTGAATGGAATGTTATTATTAAATTGAAAAGTAATAATTAATGTGATGTCATATGAATATAGCAATAAAGTATGAATTACCAAATAATTATAAGTTTAATATTGTAGGATTTTAAAATGACACATCAATAGAATCATGTTGATGTGATACCATCTTTGATTATATGACGTAGATCTCATGTTGATGTGATTGGCACAGTCATCATCTTTGATTATATGACTTTCCCCTAGTTTAGTTTTTTTTGGCACAGTCATCAATCTCAATCTTGAATTAGATCCCATGCTCAAAGATGTCTCCTTCTTGGATTAGATTGTGGGGGTGATTTAGTTATCTAGATTGGATTGCATATATAATATAATAGATTAGTCAGATGGGTAGAGCACTACATTAATTTGAAATTGTAAGCATTTAGTTGTAAGCACCAAATTTAGTGTAGGAAGTAGTTTGTTAATTTAGTTAGATTTTTTTTTTTTTTAATTTCATTAAAAAATCAACAAGATTTAATTTTGTAACAAAGTATTCAAAAAATAACTACATAGTCATTCTTTATTTGAATCATTACCACAAAAAAACTCAAAAAAATCATAGTTAATTATTTCAGTCATTTCCTTATAAGCACACAAAGTCTAGAGAAAGTCAAAATAAAATCATAGTTTTCTTTAAAGTATTTAGATGAGGTTAACTTGAAATATACATCTAGAAAATACCAAAAAGCATTGATTAGTTGAGTTATTACTTCTCATTTCAATATTAGTTTTGTTTTCCAATATTTATGTTATCAAAATTAAATTTATTGAGAACATATAAATAAACAAAGCAACAAACATTGGAAAAAAATTAGGACCTCTCATATTCAAGTTAAGCACTCCCTAACATATCTTCCAATCAAACAAGCAAAATCAAGCTAGAAATTTGTTTACACATGCACAAATCTCCAACAAGTGGCAATCATTTTGAAAACATTTAAATTTGCATTCCTAAGGATTTGTAGACAAGGTTTCTTTTGCTACCCTCAAGATGACAATTTGCTACCCTCAAGATGACGAGATCTCAAGGAGAAAACTATCTCTCCACTACCTCAGTTAACACGGCTCAAGTGAACTAGAACTAGAGAAATGTGAATTTAACAACTTACACAAATTACTCGAACCTTTCAGACATCAAAAACCAAAAGTGTAGGGTACAAAGGTCTTCTAGATAGCTTGACAAGCTCTTTGCCCAAGATGACAATGCAACTGTTAGATGATAGTGTGACACACTGGTGTTTCGTATGGATATAAAATAGAGTTGTCACCAAAAAGACACAAAACAATGTGCATAGGTTTTCATATGTGAAAGGGAGCACAGAGTATGATTGTACAAAATTAAAGGTACAAAAATGAAGGAGCTAAATGGAAATGAAACGAAAATGACAAGGAGAGGTTTTAGATGTCACCAAAAGCATTCAAATAATGATGTTCAAGCTTTCTTCAAAAATTCCTTTCACCTGCACACCTACACACATAAGACCAAAGAGAAGTGTTTGGGAGGTTGTTTAGGAGTTTGCCTCAGTCAAACCCCCATATTGGTGTTTCCACCTCCATGGACAACCTTAGATAAGATAATAATAATAATAGACAAGAAAAGATAAAGAAAACCTTATGCTAATCAAGGACGGGGATAAAATGTTCAAGAAAAGTTCTTGAAGAGTCACCCTGTTCTATCACCAAAAGTGAGGCTTGTTGTTGTAGCAAAGGATAGTGGTTTTCTTGCAAGATGAACTCATGTTGCAACAATGGAGTTTCCTTTGAAATTCGTAGACGAGCTTGTTGTAAGATGTGTGTGTAGAAAGATGGAGAATATTGTGAAGTTTTGTATAATGGTGAAGAAGAAAGAGTTGTGTGTGTTTTCTAAGAGAGATAGAGAGCAAGAATGAAGGACAAATCCTCTCATTTTCAAAAGGGGGGATTTTTGGTTCAAACAACCAGCCCAAGCGATTCCCAACATGGTTGTAGGTTGGTAGAGGTGTTACATTGCAAAAATGCGGTAGTCGTAATGTCTCAATGACCACCTTAGTCATGGATTTTTGTGGGATGTTAGTGCCACTTATGGATGTTTTTGTGGTGCACATTGGTTTGTGGAAAAATCAGGCTTAATGGTCAAGGAATGGGGCATGCTAGGTGGTGAGAAATGGTTTTAAGTTGAAGGAGAGCATAATTATCTTAGTTTATCTAAAGAGGAAGGCATATGTAGTGTGAAATTGCATAGGATGCAATTTATGACATTACATTTTTCCCCCACTTTAGTGAGAACATGTGTTATGTTGAAATGCACAAGACAACTGAGAGGGGGGGTGAATCAGTTGTATCTAATCACATTCACCATAGATCTTAAACAATTTCCCATCCACTTTAATCTATTATTAAGTATGAGCATGAAGTGTATATAACAGAAATCAAATACAAGAAACACCAAATTTATGTAGAAAACCCAATAAGGGAAAAACCACGATGAGGATTAACTTACAATATAAGAGTAATTGAAAAATCATTTACAAAGAGGTTCACTTCCAAAGGGATGACTGCACAAGATAGGACTCACTGTCTAAATAGGACTCACTTGTCCATATAGGACTCACTGTCCAAATGGGAGGCTCACTGCCTACATATACAGAAACATAGAAAGAAGAATGTTACATAGAGGACATTATCTCAGTGCAAAAAAAGATCCACCACAACAACTTACACACATCTGCAACCTTGATCATAGATTGCAAACACCATCAGCTCACTACTTTCAGGAGTCTAACACATTGAAGTTCTCACTACCTCATTTCACTTTCACATCTACCTTGCTTCTCAAACTTGTGGAATACAATCCTTAACGTCTTGTCTTGTATTTATACCATCTTCAACCTTAGAAACTTTCTCCAAGGTCAGCTACACACTCTTCATTTTACAAATTCAAATTAGGTCAGCAACTCAACATTCCCGCACTAGATGAGAATGAGAGTGGACCAAACCAACACTTAACCAAGACCCAAAACAACATCTTGGATCAATCACACACTTCCTTAATTGATACTTATCCTTCACATGACATGTAAACACCAGGTCGGCCAAACCTAATGAAAACACCAATGAAATTTGAAGTACATGCTTCTGCAAGAAGAAGATAACATGCAAACCACATAACATGCTTCACTATACACTAGAACACATCTCAGATGCCTTTACATTCATTTGTAGCTACTACAACAACCTTCATACACAAAACACTTTCCATCAGTCCATCTGGACTATACAGATAAACATAGTAACTCTGAAACTAGTCTTCCAAAGCACCAAACCATGAATACCTTTGATAGAACACATATAATACCATTACAAGCCTTCTTCTAGATCTATAAGACTTGAGAAAAACCAACGGAGGACTACGAAGCAGATACATTTCTCCAAGTCCACAAACAAACAACTCTGCCAAACCAATTCACAAACTAGTGAATTCAACTTTCACTCTCCATCAAACCAGAAGCTATAATGCAGGATATATCACCCAAGGATCCCCTTAAACAAAACTTCAGATCCGCACAAGCATAGGATCAACATAGAAGAAATTCAGAGCACATTCTAAACACACAGTGTACAATTATGTCTTCACTATTTATTAATTTTCTCAAAAGCACTTGGTAACTCATCATATCAGCACACTTACAAAACCATAAAGATAGCTCCATGTACTCACAACATCTCAACTATACATGCACCACCTGCAATCACTTGTTTCCTTTCTTTGCAACAACCTATACTGTGTTGACATCAACGAAAACATTAATGACAACACCACTATACTCATTCATACTCGCAACAATCTCCCCCTTTGTCATTGATGGAAACACATGATGTGAAAAAACATCAAAGACAATAGTATCCTTTTTCTTTCACTATTCTTTTTCACATGACTCTCTCTACCCCTTTGACATGTCAATGGAAAAGAACAAAAAAATTGTACATAATTTTGATCACTCCCCCTTAGGAGTGCACCCATGACAACACACATCTCATACTACAACAATGATACTTCCTACTCCCCTTGAGGAGTAGACCCCAATCATTAGTCCAAACAAATGATGAATCTATAAATCCACTGGACTGATGCACCTCTATGTGCACCTAGTTCAAAGGAGGGGAAGTAACCCCCAACTTCTCCTGGAGATACTCAAAAGTATCCTTAGGAAGAGCCTTAGTAAATATATCAACAATCTGATCCTTTGTAGGCACATATTCAAGCCTAACTTCATTCTCCAATACCTTCTCTCTTAAGAAATGATATCTGATAGATATATGCTTTTTCCTTGAAAGCATTACCAGATTCTTTTAAATATTTATTACACTTGTATTATCACAGAAGATAGGGATAGGCTCATCACACATCACTTCTATGTCCTTCAATGTTTGCTTCATCCATAGTACCTATGTGCAATAAGATGTTGCTACTATGTATTCAGCCTCTGCAGTGGATAAAGAAACTGAATCTTGTTTCTTGCTTATCCATGAAACCAACCTGCATCCAAGAAATAATGTACCACTACATGTACTCTTCCAGTCATCTACACAACCAACCCAATCTACATCAGTGTAAGCACTTAAAGTGAAATCAGTATCCTTAGGATACCACAAACCATAATCTAGAGTCCCTTTTAGATATCTGAATATCCTTTTCATAGCTGTAACATGTGTTTCTTTGGGTTCTACTTGAAATTTGGCAACCAAACATATTGCATGCATGATATTCAATCTAGTAGCAGTAAGATATAACAGTCCACCAATCATAGATTTGTACATGCTCTGATCAACTTTAGGAGATTCATCATCTTTACTTAGTTTGCATCTAGTCACCATAGGGGTATAGACCGGTTTGGAGTCATCCATTCCAAACTTCTTCAACAATTCTTTAACATACTTTGATTATGAAATGAATATTCCCTTATCTGTTTGATTCACTTGAAGTCCAAGGAAGAAATTCAACTCACCAATCATAGACATTTCAAACTCTTTTTGCATCTCCTCTATAAATTTCTTGCACATACCCTCATTTCCTCCAAAGATAATATCATCAACATACACAACCACTATCAACATTTTGTTTCCTTCAACCTTGAAATAGAGATTACTATCTGCAGATCCTTTGTTGAACCTTTGTTGAGTTAAATACCTCTCCAACCTTGCATACCATGCTCTAGGAGCCTGTTTAAGTCCATGTGATGCCTTTTCAACTTATAGACCATGTCTGGTTGATCTGATAACTAAAATCCCTCTGTTTGTTCCATGTAGACCTCTTCTTCCAATTCTTCATTCAAGAATGCAGACTTAACATCCATCTGGTATACCTTGAAATCTTTGTGAGAAGAAAATGCCAAAAACATCTGAATAGCCTCCATTCTTGCCACTAGGGAAAATGTCTCCTCAAAGTCTATTCCTTCAACCAATGAATAACCTTTGCACACAAGCCTTGCTTTTTTTCTTACTACTTCACCATTAGGTGCTGCCACAATAGTGGTTTACAATTTCTGGGAGATCCTGATTTTTGCTGAAATTGCATATTTTTAGAAAATATAATGATTTAAGCCTTGAAATGTTCCATTTAAAGGATTCCAATTGAAGAGGGTTTGATCAAACCACCTTAGACCAAGCCGCCATAGATAGAACCCCACTAGTTTTAAACCATACCTATCACAGAGTCTCCTTTACACCTATCAAAATGCTGATAAAAAACCACTTTTGATTTACCTTTTGAGGGATCAAATGAATTCATTTAAAATTTATTTTTTTGTAAGTTTTTAGTCCCTATTATAAGCTTCCAAAAAAGTATAATTTTAACAAAATTTAATTTGATTATTATATTTATTTTTTATTTCTTGTAAATGTAGGTTTTTCACCGAAAATCAAGCTCTTTGTTTTGTACATGTGAAAAAATAAAAAATTATCAATTTTTTTTTTGAAAAATATGAGTGCACTAGATATTGAAGTCCTTGATCCAACAAAAAAATAAAAATTGAATTTTGATACATACAAAAAAATTTACGCTTTATACAGTCGCGCTATGTCTAAATTGTAATTGGTTTGACTTCAAAACTTGATTAAAGAAAAAATATTCAATAAAAACTATCTAACCAAGTGGAAGTACTAGATATCGGAGTTACAAATCTAAAATCGAAAGAATTAGAATTTTATCCTTCATGGAAAAAATGTTATGCATTATACAGTGAGAGTCACTTTTTAAAAATGTTGTTTTTTGAAAAAAAATAGTTTTTGAGGGAGATGGAAAAAGAAGTGCAATCTGATTCCAAAAATTTGAAAAAAATATATTTAGAATCTATAGAAAAAATTTCATGAAACTCTAGTTTGCATCATCTTCAAATTCCTCATGGTTTAGCTGCTATAGGTTCCCGAAAGTGAAGATTTAGTTAAAAAAAATATTTCAATGTGCAGTTTGGCCAAAAATTGTAAACCACTATTGTGGGATCACTTCATTCTCATTCAGCTTATTCTTGAATACCCATTTTGTACCAATCATGTTCTTGTTTGCTGATCTAGGAACCAATTCCCATGTCTGATTTTTCTCTATCTGTTGTAATTCCTCTTTCATTGATCTAACCTAATTTTCATCTTTACATGCTTCACACACTATTTTAGGTTCTATCTTGGAAAGTAAACACAATTTTACCTTAGCTTCCACCACTTTGCTTCTTGTCATTACACATTTTCCTTGGTCTCCAATTATTTTTTCTTCCGGATAATTTTTTTGTACATATTTCAGAGTCTTAGGAGTAGGTTCTAGAGCTTCTTCTTCTTCAATATGTTCTTCTTCTTCCTTATTCTCTTCTTATTCTTGTTCGCATATAGTTTTATCTAGTTCAACTTCTCTTATTTCAACTGATCTATGCATATTTTCATCAACTTTTACATTTGCACTTTCAACAATCTTTCTCAATCTTTTATTGTAGCATCTATAAGCTTTGATTTTGATTGAATATCCAAGGAAAATACCTTCATCACATCTTGCATCAAACTTTCCTAGCTTCTCATCATCTCTTTTAATATAACATCTGCTTCCAAAAACCTTAAAGTACTTAACAATATGAATTTTTCCATACCACAGTTCATAAGGAGTCTTTGTGTTGTTGGTTTTGATTTGAACTCTGTTAAGAATATAAATAGCAGTGTGAATTTCTTCTTTCTAGTATACCTCAAGTACATTTTCCTCTTTCATCATAGTCCTTTTAGCTTCTTGAACAGTCTGATTCTTCCTCTCAACAACTCCATTCTATTGAAGAGTTCTAGGAGTAGAAAGGTGCCTCTTTATACCATGTTCTTCACAAAACATATTAAACTCATTGGAGGTGAATTCTCCACCTCTGTTAGACCTTAAACATTTTATTTTTAGGTTCACTTCATTCTCTACCATAGCCTTGAACACCTTTAATCTATCTAGAGCTTGAGATTTCTCCCTAAGAAAAGTAACCCATGTCATTCTAGAATAATCATCAATTAAAAGAATAAAATACCTATCACCATTAAGACTTCTTGTTCTTGTAGGACCACAGAGGTCTATATGAATCAATTCCAACATTCTAATAGTTGATTGTTCTTTTCCTTTAAAGCTACTGTAACTTGTTTGTTTTCCGAATTGAAAACTTTTGCAAATAGTATTGATAGGCTTTGTGATTCTAAGCAAATCCCTGACAACTTCTCTTGAACTAGAATCCTGATTAGGTTGTCAAAGTTTACATGTCCCATCTTTTGGTTCCATAGCCAACTCTCATTAACTTGAGACACAAAACATTGACCATCAACACCCTTAAGCTAATAAATGTTTCCATATGTTCTTCCTACAGCTACCACAGTTCTGGACCCTTTTTTTGATCTCACAAGTATTATCCTGAAACACAATATTATCCTTTGCTACACATTTTTCCAACACTCAAGAGATTATTCCTTAAGCCCTTAACATAATAGATATCATCAGTATTGTGTTTTCCATCAAAACTAATTGTTCCTTTTCCAACAATCTTTGCACCAAAATCATCTCCAAACATGACTAATCCTCCATCATACTTTTCAAGTTTAGTGAACTTACTTTTGTCTCTGGTCATATGATTTGAGCAGCCACTATCAATTACCCAATAATTTTCATCTTGTCTAGCATGAAAGGTAGTAACCCAAGTACCTTCCATCTCTTCCTTCTTGTTTTCCAAAGCACATTCCCTTGCACATCTTCCATGGTTAGTAGACACTGATTTATTCTCTAAGGCTAGAAACAAGCATTCATCTTTATCACCCTCAATATCAGATTCATCATCAAAAATTCCAACATCTTCTCTAACATAATGCAATTTCCTAAAAAAAAATTCCTTTTTGTCTTTATTGTCTTTTCTCTTCTTGTGTATGGCTCTATTTGGACATCTTGAAGCATAGTGACCAATATTTCTACAACTGAAACATTTAAAAGGTAACATACCTTTGTACTTGTTGGTACCTTTCTTCAATTTCCTTGTAAAATTTGCTTCCAACTCCTCTGAACCTTCACTATCAAGATCATCTTTTGACTTTGTGGCTTTGAAGGTTGTTTTTGTTTTTTCCTTTTCTTTTCCAAATTTCCTCATTTCAAATGTGTTCAAGGTGCCAAATAGTTGTTCTTTAGTGAATTTATTTGGATCATAAACTTCCTCAATGGCTAAGACCTTGTCACTGTAGCTCTCTGGTAGGGTCATCAGAATCTTCTCCATTACATCTTCATCTGTCAGAGTACCACCTTGATTTTTTACTTCATTTACTGCAATGTCGACTCTCTGAAATTAACTTGCTATGTCTTCACCTTCTTCCATTTTCAAGTTCTCATATCTACACTTAATTGTTAACTTCTTTGATAATTTGACTCTATCATTTCCTTCATATATATCTTTCAACTTTTCCCAAAATTCATAAGTAGTGCCCAATGAAATAATTTTTTTTAGCTCAGTCTTAGATAAAGCACTATGGATTGTATACCTTGCTTTTTCATTTTCTTCATAGGCAGAAATCTCATCTACAAAAGAAGGACCACTTGTTGGCTCAACATATTTTGTCTCAACACCTTTCCAAGTCTTGTAGCCAAGAGAGATCAGGTAATCTCTCATTTGCATTTTCCAGAAATTGTAGTCAAATCCACCAAACACAGGGATTGTCAATTTGTGTGCTATCAGATCTACCTCAAGCGGTTAAGTTCTTCTTCAAGGAACCAAAGCTCTGATACCAATTTTTGAAATGCACAAGACAATTGAGAAGGGGGGTGAATCAATTGTATCTAATCACATTCACCATAAATCTTAAATAATTTAACATCCACTTTAATTTTTTATTAAGTATGAGTATGAAGTGTAGATAACAGAAAGCAAACACAAGAAACACCACTTTTACGTGGAAAACCCAATAAGGGAAAAACCATGGTGAGGATTAACTCACAATATAAGAGTAATTGCAAAAATATTTACAAAGAGGCTCACTACCAAAGGGATCACTGCCCGAGATAGGACTCACTGTCCAAATAGGACTCACTTGTCCAGATAGCACTCACTTTCTACCACAAGAAGATCCACCACAACAACTTACACACATTTGTAGCCTTGATCAGAGAATTGCAAACATTGTCAGCTCACTACTTTCAGGAGTCTAACACATTGAATTTCTCACTACCTCATTTCACTTTTGCACAATCTCTCACATCTACCTTGCTTCTCACACTTTTTGCATACAATCCTTAACATTTTGTCTTGTATTTATACCATCTTCAACCTTAGAAACTTTCTCCAAGGTCGGCTACACACTCTTCATTTTTACAAATTCAAATTAGGTCAGGAACTCAACATTCTCACGGTGGATGAGAATGAGAGTGGAACAAACCAACACTTAACCAAGACCCAAAACAACATCTTTGATCAATCACATGCTTCCTTGATTGATACTTATCCTTCGCATGACGTGTAAACACCAAGTTGGCCAAACCTAATGAAAACACCAATGAACTTTGAAGTACAGGCTTCCACAAGAAGATAACATGCAAACCACATAACATGCTTCACCATACACTGGAACACATATCATATGACTTCAAATTCATCTGTAGCTACTACAACAACCTTCATACATAGAACACTTTCCATCAGTCCATCAGGACTATACAAAAAAACATAATAACTTTGAAACTAGTCTTCCGAAGCACCAAACCACAAATGCCTTTGATAGAACACAGATAAAACCATTGCAAGCCTGAACTTCTAGATCCGCAAGACCTAAAACAAACCAGCGGAGGACTGGAGAGAAAATAAATTTCTCTAAGTGCACAAACAAACAACTCAGCCAAACCAGTTCACAAATCATGAACTCAACTTTCACTCTTCATCAAACCAAAATCTATAATCCAGGATATATCACCCAAGGATGCCCTTAAAAAACACTTTAGATCCGCACAAGAATAGGATCAACACAAAAGAAATGTGGAGCACATAACAGAGCATATTATGAACACACACAATTTTGTCTTCACTATTTATTAATTTTCTCAAAAGCACTTGGTAACTCATCATATCAACACACCTGCAACACCATAAAGATAGCTCCATGTACTCACAACATCTCAACAACATCTTAACTATACATGTACCACCTACAATCACTTGTTTCCTTTCTATGAAACAACCTATATTGTGTTGACATCAATGACAACATTAATGACAACACCACCATACTCATTCATACATGCAACATGTTCAAGAGAAAGTGTAGGCTAAATTAAAAAGGGTGAGAGTTTTTTACTAAAGATGTGAAGGGGAAGAAGATTCTTCTATCCATGCATAGTTTCCCCTAGGGAAGAGACTTGAGTCGATCCTCCATAGAATGATTAAGCTGCATCACCACAAACATGTTAGCTGCAGATAAACATGTTAGGCAAAAAGTAGAAATTTAGACATTATTGGCTAACATATTGGTACCTTGAGATTTATTCCTACAAACTTGACTCTTTTCCCAAAATATGCAACCATTTCTAATAGCTCGAGATAATCATTTCTATGAGAAATAGCCACTCTCTAGATTTTATTGAGGTATAGCTCCCTCTTTAGGTTTTCAATAAAATATCATAAACAATTAAAGGAAAAATATCAATATGCTTTTAACCTGAAAGCAATAAAGGCTAATAAACCCAATATTAGAAATCTTTCCAATATTAGATGTAAGGAAATAAGAGAATCCCAACTACTGGTACAAAGATCAACATACATAACATAACATATAAATGAACAAGATTCAACTCAATATAACACACGAAAGAAGCCAATCATTAAGATGAAACAATCATACATTCACACAAGAATGATATAACTAAAAGATAATAGGTTAAACACACAAATTTTAAGTATTCAACTCATCTCCATGATTACTAGATGCAAACAAACGTATAGAGGCTTTCAATCATACATGCTATATAATAAAATTCAAGTATCCAAGTTTTCAAAATTGTTAAGAGAGAGAATTAGTTCATCTTAATTACATATATATCAATCAGATTCATAACCACTTCTTTTAAAAGTATAACTATCTAATGGAAATAAAGTCTTTTAATTAACATCTAGAACTAACATGAGCAACTAAAAATTAACTGGGGTGGTGCTTCATTCACCAGTCTCTTGGCCGACTTGGTTGATGAAGTGGTGATTCTCATTCCGAAGGCTTGGAAATATTTTATAATAGCTTTCATTTCCTTATGTTGAGGAATGGTGGCATTTCCATCTTGGAGCTTCTAAATGGCCTTGTTATCTCATCTAGCTTCAATTCTTCCTTTATAAGTGGTTGCAATCCCAATTGTTTGAAACAAAATCAAATCAATCTTGTTGAACCTTCTAAGACTCTTAGCATTGAAATGTCGTGTGTTAGTGATACCATCTACCATTCTTTTGAAACTTTCTTTTAAAGCTTCCTCATCCTTTTCACCACTGTCACCTTCATTCATAAATCGTGCAAGCCAAGTCCAACAAAATTCTTATGGATTTCTTCCTTAATGGCATTGCAGTCCATCAACACTTTACCAAACTCTTGTAGGCTTTGTTTGACTACGTGGAGTTTCCACTCAAAACTCTTTTTCCACATAGCGCATCAGTTTTTTGTAATGTTAAGAAGGATTTTCTTACTAACCAACTTTTTGAGACCCAGCTCCATCGTTCCTTTAAGTTCACCTAGAGTATTGGTCCAAACTATCTCTTCGAGTTTAGCCAAGGCAATATCCTTCTCCACTTCTACTTTCAGAGTGCTTATATCCTTGTATAACTTCTTCATATCTAAGATGAACTAATTCTCCTTATTCAATTTTTTCATGACCCATTCATCTATAGCCTTCCCAAAATATTTGTAGTTATGTATCTTGCTCACTACCTCCCTTTCAATTGATGATGGGTCAAATGCAACTTCAATTCAATGGGTGATTGTTTATAGAGAACTATCAAAGACAAACTTCAAACTTTTAGTTAGGACTCTAATTTGACCTTTTAATTCATCCTTGCTTTTTTTTTGTCTTTGGTTGTTCAATCTACCAATCTATCCCTTGTAATTTGGAAATTTTGTACATCCTTGTCTCTTGTAGATGACCCTAAGTTTACTTTGGTGACATTAAAGTGATCACTAGTAGTATCCTAGCTTCCAATCTTGTCATCTTCTAATAATCTAGAAGTATTTTTCAATTGCTTGGGATAAGGAGTCCTCTAGATTAACTGACCTACAAGGTCCTTCTCTATGAGACACACTAGAATAATCTTTCTTTTCTTCAACAATGTTTGCTTGAGCCAAGAGGAAGTGGTAGGAGTGATAACTAATTTAGAACTAGAGCAGGAAAATAATATTCTTCTCAAGGGAGGAGTAACAGATCGTTCTTGCTCTGGGGAAGGAGGAGTTAGTCCAATACTAGGGGAGACATGTACATTTCTATCAGGAGAAGGGGAGTATGTACTTTTTTGAGATGGGGAAGTAGAGACATTTATTGTTTCTTCTTCTTCTCTTTTTGTTGCTTCTTTATCTTTGTCTTACTGAGGAGACTTAGGATCATCTTCCTTGCATATTCTTTCTGGTAAATTCCATTTTGGGGGTTCACTACCTCCACCACCTTGCCCTTCCAATGGAACCTACCATGAGGTGGAAGATGATGTCCCTGAGGTCATAGGAGGTTGACTACTTTCCCTTTGTGGATGAGTATTATGTGACTAGGTTGGTGGTGCTCATCATTCTGCATTTTTCCTAGCAACCCACTCTTGAGTTCTTCTCAAGACAACTGCAATTTTAGCCTCAATAGTCTCAACTTATTTAATGCTCTGGTCCATAGACACAATAGGTTGAATTTGGATATGTTTAACAAAAATAGGATCCACCAAGTTAGATTCACCATCCTCAATATCTTGGATATTCTAACCTATATTAAGGGTATGTGAAGGATCATGAGGGGCTAAACAGTGGTGATACAAAAAAAAACCACATGAGGAAGTGAAAAGTGAGGAAATCACATTTGACTTTTTTGTTGGGTTGGTAAAAGGTACATTTTGCTATGGTAAAACCGAAGCAAAATGGATATCCATTATTAATGGATGTCCATTAATAATAGATATCCATTACAAAAAAAGTCATATTGACTTGAAACAGATATCAGATATTCATTACTCGTTATATTTTAAATAATATAATATCAATTTTTCATATTAATATTAATATATATCATATATTAATATCAATATTAACGTGTATTTTTATATTAATATATAATATATAATATATTCATATATATAAATAATATATAATATATAATGTATATTATATATTATATAATATATATATATATATTAATATAATATATATATATACATATTAATATGTCATATTTTAAAAAAAAATGTTTTCCAAAATGAATATTTGTTTTGAAGAACTACGGATAGCTTTAAGCAACATATATTTGTTTTGTAAAATCATATATTAATATATAAAAATATGTATTAATATTAATATATGATATAAATTTATATTAATATATTAATATTAATATATTATTTATATATTAATATATAATATATGTAATATATATAAAAAATATATAATATAATATAGGATTCAAAACATTATGAAATGCCTCGCACTATGCTTTCCTCTACTCAGGCTTCAAACGACAGAGGCGTTTATGGCTCTTTCTTGGCACCGTCTAAGGGCACGCATAGAGAAGCCTCTCATGTCTCGGCTAGTGACAGGAAGTCATGCCCCAAATCATCCAGATGGGTGGATGACAGTTTTATTTCTGCAAACCGCAGTCTCTCCTCTCATTTTTGTGTAGGCTTCACACCTTCAAAAGGTCATTTGGAGTCTAGCGTTCATGTGGAGTCTTCCTCCGACAAAAGGGCTCGGGACTTTACTAATGTTTTGAAAGGTTATAGCGGCAAGGTGGCTGATCAACATGGGCATGTGATAGAAAAATAGGGGTTAGGGCACGACACGTCTCACTCAGCTGGTGACTGGGTTCCTCAATTAGCCTAGTTTGGTGATTTTGCTGAAACTAGTGTCACAAAAATGTGTTCACACTTCCCTATCCGCCCCTCCTCTAGAACATTGGAAGTCCATTTGGATAGCTTGGCATTGGATAGGGAGGGTTTTCTTTGCGACCATGCTCTGGTATATTAATTTATGAAGATGTGGCTGAAGTTATGTGATTTGCACACTTGGGTATCAAAAAAATGGAAAGAATTCCTAGAAGGTGAAATCAACATTTACCCCTATGCAAAGGGCTTTTTCATCTTAGAGTTCGATTCTCAGGAAGACAAGGTACTGGTTTTGGAGAATGGTGCTTGGATCTTTCAAGGAGATTTTTTTTGCATGAAACCTTGGTTCCCAGATTTTGATTCACGTACAAAAAATTTCACCACTGCAATTTTGTGGGTAAGACTTTTGTATCTTCAGGTGATCCCACAATAGTGGTTTACAATTTTTGGCCAAACTGGACACTGAAATTATTATATTTAACTAAATCTTCACATTCAAGCACCTATAGTGGCTAAACCATGAGGAATTTGAAGATGATGCAAACTAGAGTCTCATCGCATTTTGTCTACAGATTCTAAAAATATTTTTTTCAAAATTTTTGGAATCATATTGTACTTATTTTTCCATCTACCACGAAAAGTGTCTTTTTTCAGAAAATGACATTTTTTAAAAGTGAGGCACACCGTATAACGCATAACTTTTTTTCCATGAAGGATAAAATTCTAATTCTTTCAAATTTAGATTTGTAACTTTGATATCTAGTGCTTCGACTTGGTTAGATAGTTTTTTATTGAATATTTTTTCCTTAGTCAAGTTTCAAAGTCAAAACAATTACAATTCAGACATAGTGTGACCATATAATGCGTAACTTCTTTTGTATATATCAAAATTCAAAAACAAATTTGTTGGATCAAGGACTTCAATATCTGGTGCACTCATATTTTTCAAAAAAAATTTGATAATTTTCTATTTTTCCACATGTGCAGAATAGAGACCTTCATTTTCAATGAAAAACCTATGTTTAATAAAACTAAAAAAAAAAATACATAATAAAACCAAAACATATTAAAATTGTATTTGTTGGATAGCTCATTTCGAGGACTACCTTATTCCAGTTGGGTTTGTGAAGATTCCTCCATTTTCATCCTCAACCCAAGCTCCAAAGTGCCAAAATTTAGGTTTTTTTGTGTCTCAGGGGGGGATGAGGGATAAGGTGGGTTCGTACAAACCCCTAGGGGTTGGGTTCACTCGAACCAGGGTTCGATCAAACCCCTTTGCTATGCATTTTTTTTTTTGGTGGTAAAAATTCAAAGGGGTTTGGTTGAGCCCAAGTTCAAACGAACCCCTAATAAGTTCGGTTGAACCAGTAGGTTCGTACGAACCCCCAAAATCACTTTTTTTGCTTTGGGGTCATTTTTTGTGATTTTTCCTTCCTCACTTGAATTGTAAATCACTATTGTGGCTTCACCCCTTCCCATTTAGTTTTGGGAACTAGATTGCTTGAGGGCTATTGGAAACATCCTCGAAAAGTATCATTGCTCTTCTGAGAAAACTATCAATTATCAAAATTCAATGTGTGCTCACATTTGCGTTGAAATGGATCTAGCCAACGACCTCCCTGCCAAGATTTTGCTAAAGGTGGGAAACAAATGCAGGAGGCAGTCGATTGATTATGAAAAAATTTCTTTCAGGTGCAGGAAATGCTTCTCAATAGAACATGTTTCCTCTAAATGTAATTTGCAACATGATTTAGGGAACCCGAATTCGAGAAAACCGACTTGGTGGATTGGGGTTGAATCTCAACACTATATCATTCCACCCAATCCACCCAATAACTTCCCAAAGGAAAGCTCTCTTCCCCCTCCTAAGGATCATACTTTGGACCCACTTACAAAGGATGAAGCATCTACAATTCTCTCCAAAGGAAATGAAGTCTCCAAGCCCTCGGTTTCTCCTAGTCCTTCTTTGATTTTTCCAAGCTCAAAGGGTGATGCTTTGTCTAAATTAGGTGAATTGGGAGGGAAGACCCTCTCAACAGTTGCTAAGCATGTTACTAGATGGATTCCACACAATGTGATAATGATTGGACTGAGGTCAAGAGAAGGAAACCTTTGGTCAGGAAACATCATATGTTGCTTAGATCTACCACAAAAGGTGGTAACAATGGGGAATGGGTTTAAATCTTTTTGGACATAAATTGTAAATCTTTTTATCATTGAATACAGAGTGCTACCCTCTCTAGTAGCGATTTGCCTAAAATATATATATATATAATATAATATATATTATAAATATATATATAATATATATTTAATAAATATAATATATATATATATATATTATAAATATCTATACTATATATAATATATAGTATATATTTATATTAATAAATGTCATATTTTTCTAATAAGGGCATGGTTCAGTGGTCAAGTCGCTTGGTTGTAGTGACGACCACCAGGGTTCAAACCCTCGATGGACCAAAGTGCTTGCACGCCTTGTGCCTTTCCTAGGCCAATGCACTCACAGGTTTGGTAGTTTCTTGTGGTTTCTTGTACCTGGTTCATAGCTCCGGTCAAAAATCATTTACCCCTAATAATATGGGTGTGTTGTTCCTTTTAAAAAATATGTCACATTTTAAAAAGTTAACATGCTCTCCAAAATAGATATATGTTTTGGAGAGCTATGCATAGCTCTCAAAAATAGATATTCGTTTAGAAAATGGATATCCATTTTTTGACTATATCAATAAAGGATTAAAGGCCACGAATAGTCATTTTAACATCGATTGTTCATGGCCGAGAAGCAATGAACGGATATCAAATATATCTGATATCCATCTTTGATGCCATTTTCACCTCCTATAACCTCTCTTTGCAAATTTCCATCTATTTTAGTATGTTAAAATGCAAATTTTTAATTATTTTGATTATTTTATATGATTTTTTAACAAAATATTAATTTTTTTTATTTTTTAGGAATTATTTGAAAACAATGTTAATGTATAAATTTATAATCTACAACAAGGTTTAGCAAACCCTCCACCAAACCTCCTACAATTCAAGACATAATTTAGGTTTTCAAAATGTTGGTTTATGCAAACCTAAATATTCCATAAAATGGTGCAATCATCGAGGCATAGTTGCAAACTTTTGGAGTCGTTGGATGGATTTTGAAAAACCACCCAACAACAACCTCAATGTCCCTCTATACTTTCTCCACAAATTATATACATTTTTTTTTAGGAAGACATGTAAACTATTTTGATTTCAGGCATTTTTAGGTAGTGGGTATGGGCATGCCCCAACATAGACCTGGGGAAATGTGTATTATGTAAGGTCCCTATGTTCCTCCTCCTAGTTGTCATTCCTCACCTCTAGCACCCCATCCAGACCTTTTTGTTGATGTGACCCAACATAGTCTCTTGGCCCTACACTCTTTGACTGACCATTTGATTATACAGTGGTCATAGTTTTCTCAGCTTCCAAAGGGTGGCACTCCTCGTGCATCAATTGATAATGGTGTAGCATGATCATCGAGGCATAATTTTGTTCCTCATCAATGCACTACATGTGGGCATACATGTTTTGGTCCTACGGGAGATACAGAGGAGGCTCCCCTAGACACATTTGAGTATGAGGTGCATGATACGTCACTTGGAGGAGATGGTGCACTAGTGCATACTATAGGTGTAGGGGGATGTGTGAGGGAGGAATAGGTGTAGTGCCCTCCCCTAATGCAGATGAGGAGCAACAACCTCAATCTTTTGTATAGGTAAAACTTAAATATATTCATACTACATTTCATTTAAAATTATTATAACAAATAGTACAAGTTAGTAATGTATATTTAAGTGGGTTTGAACAGTTGATGATGGAGAATCATATTAGAGATGTGCATCATGGCACTCTTTCATCCATTGACTTTGGCCTAAACACATTGGTATAATTTTTCTACATGTAAATTTTTTTTAGTGTATGTGCATATCCTTTAAATCATGATTAATTAAATACATACTAACTTATATCTTGATCTTATTTTTACTTTTACAATGTACTCCAGATGTGACTGATGCCATACCTTTTACCATGATGAGTTCCTCTCAATCAATTATCTCAGTTGCATCACCTATTCGTGTATATGGTTTTTTTTATATCTAGTATATCTATATAAGTTTGTAGATATATATGTAGATATATGTTTTTTTTTGGTCAAAAGTTATATATTATTTTTTTCATTTTCATTTTTCTTCTTGTAGAGTATGCCACCATCCACATCTGTGGATCTAGGACCAAGAAAATATGGTAGGACTCTTGAGCCTCCTAAGGGACCATCATTTTCTATGCATATGGCAACAGAAGAAAAAATGCTTGAGGTAATGAATAATTGAATTAGACTTTAATTTATAGTTTAGTATAGTGATTAGATGTGATTTTGAAAGTTATAAAAAATAATGGATAACTTTCTTTTTAGTAGTTTAAGTTATTTACCATTGAGAGCTAATTAATCTAATTTGTGGTTCAAATTGTTTTTGTGCGGATCTTCTCAACCACTAGGTAGCTCGAAGATGCTACATTTTGGTGATCCCCTAGAATATTAGGATTTTTTTGACATGGCATAGTCATTTTACATATTATATATATATATATATATATATATATATATATATATATATAGACTAGATGAGATGGCATATACTTAAAATTTGAATGTATAATCACTTTATAATGATTGAGCTATGATGGAAAACATGTTATATCTAAATATTGATTTCTTGCAATCTTTCACTTTAACAGTTTATGAATTACATAGATCATTGTTACTCATGTTATAGTACTGTTAAACTTGGTTGCCTTGGGAAACTTCACCAAATTTGATCCCTTTATCATTAGTTTCTATAGTTGCAACCATAGTAGCAAAATTGAAATATATTTCCATAGCATAGAGATATAGAGAGAAAAAAAATAAAGAGTTCAAGTAATGAATTGTAGAAAATAGATTGATGTAGTTCATATTCATATCACTAATTACATTGCATTGCACATATTTCAAACTCAAAGCATTTCTTCACATTGCATAACTAATAACTAGATGCTAATAGATGAAAAAATTTCAATTATGATATAGCTTTTACAAAGTCAACCCATATCTAATAACTAGGAGCAGCTAGCAATTCCATTTTCTTGTCATGGAATTCCATGAGACCACATTTCTTTGAGGCATTTTGGCAAACATTTCACTGCATTTTCTATGCTACCACAATTTTCATACATGTCTACCAAAGAATTTTTCATAGGGATATCTAGAGAGCAAAGCAAATAAAGAGTTCAAGTAATGAATTGTAGAAAATAGATTGTTGTAGTTTATATTCAATCTCTGATTACATTGTGTTGCAAATCTTTCAAACTCAAATCATTACTTCACATTGCATAACTAATAACTAGATGCTAATAGATGAAAAAAATTTAATTACGATATAGTTTTTACAAAGTCAACCCATATCTAATAACTAGGAGTAGCTTCCAATTGCATTTGCTTGTCATGGCATTCCATGAGACCACATTTATTTGAGGAATTTTGGAAAAAAAAATCACTACATTGTCTATGCTACCATAATTTTCATACATGTCTACCAAAGCATTTTTCATAGGGATATAGAGAGCAAAAAAAATAAAGAGTTCAAGTAATGAATTGTAGAAAATAGATTGTTGTAGTTTATATTCATAACTCCGATTACATGACATTACACATCTTTCGAACTCAAAGCATTACTTTGAATTGCATAACTAATAACTAGATGCTAATAGATGACAAAATTCCAATTACGATATAGTTTTTACAAAATCAACCCATATCCAATAACTAGGAGTAGCTGCCAATTGCATTTTCTTGTCATGGAATTCCATGAGACCACATTTCTTTGAGGCATTTTGGAAAAAAGTTCACTACATTTTATATGCTACCACATTTTTCATACATTTCTACCAAAGCATTTTTCATAGGGATGTATAGAGAAAAAAAATTAAGAGTTCAAGTGATGAATTATAGAAAATAGATTGTTGTATTTTATATTCATATCACTGATTACATTACATTGCACATCTTTCAAACTCAAAGCATTACTTCGCATTGCATAACTAATAACTAGATGCTAATAGATGGAAAAATTTCAATTGCGATATAGCTTTAAGATAGTCAACCCTTAATAATAACTAGGAGAAACTACCAATTGCATTTGTTTATCATGGCATTCCATGAGACCATATTTCTTTAAGGAATTTTGGAAAATAGTTCACTACATTGTCTATGCTACCATAATTTTCATACATGTCTACCAAAGCATTTCCATAGGGATATAGAGAGCGAAAAAAATAAAGAGTTCAAGTAATGAATTGTAGAAAATAGGTTATTGTAGTTTATATTCATAACTCTGATTACATTGCATTGCACATCTTCCAAACTCAAAGCATTACTTCACATTGCATAGCTAATAACTATATGCTAATAGATGACAAAATTTCAATTACAATATAGTTTTTACAAATTCAACCCATATCTAATAACTAGGAGCAGCTGCCAATTGCATTTATTTGTCATGGCATTATGTGAGACCACATTTCTTTGAGGAATTTTGGAAAACAATTCAATACATTTTCTATGCTACCACTTTTTTCATACATGTCTACCAAAGCATTTTTCATAGGGATATAGAGAGCAAAAAAAATAAAGAGTTCAAGCAATGAATTGTAGAAAATAGATTGTTGCAGTTTATATTCATATCACTGATTGCATTGCATTGCACATCTTTCAAACTCAAAGAATTACTTCACATTGCATAACTAATAACTAGATGCTAATAGATGACAAAATTTCAATTATAATATAGCTTTTAGAAAGTCAACCCATATCTAATAACTAGGAGTAGCTACCAATTGCATTTTCTTGTCATGGCATTCCATGAAACTACATTCTTTGAGGAAGTTTGGAAAATAGTTCATTGCATTGTCTATGCTACCACATTGCATAACTAATGACTAGATGCTAATAGATGAAAAAAATTCAATTATGATACAGTTTTTACAATGGTACTCAAAGAAAGTGAGAGATGATGCAATAGGTGGATTTGAACAAATGAAGTCAAAAATTCTTGAACTTAAGACTTTCATTGAGAAAATACAACTAGAAATAGATGATAAGGAAGAAACAATATCAAATCTAAGTGCAAAAAAAGAGAATCGGTGTGGTGGACACATGAAAGTATTCAAGATGTATTGAAAACTCTATCAAACAAAGGGATGTTGTTGTCCTAAGCATTGATGACAGAGCAATTGATCTAAAGTTCAAACTAAAAGATATGAAAAATAAGTTAGAAGATCATGAAAAGGAATAACAGGGGGTGTTAACAGGTAATACCAGTAGAGATGAGGAAAAAAGTGTGGATGGTCAAGTTGCAGATGCAAAATCAATATTTGAAAGTGTTGAAATTGAAGCAAAACAACTGAAGACTAAAATTAACCACTTAGAAAAGGAATTAAAAGATAAGAAGAAGATTTTATCATCAATGAAAAGGAGGTTAGAATACTCTAAAAATACTTGAAAAAGAAGCAAACCAAAATGAATGAGATATATAATGTATTTAATGAAGAGATTCTTCCTACTCTTGAGAAGTTGAGGAAGGTACTTGTGTAGATTCTTCTTTGTTTGTCGTGTGACCAAACTGACAATTCCAACGCATTTGGATCAGTACATTTAGGCTAGGCATGGTCCTATTTCGTACCCAAACATGTCAAAACAATTTAAGCTACATTGTACCAATGATATCCTTTAAGAGTCCAAAGTGCAAAAAGGTAGCAATCTTTGACAAGTTGTTACTCAAAAATTGTGTCACTTTGAAATTTTCTATCTCATACTATGGGATTACATAGGCCCTCCTCTATAATAACCTCTCTCAGTTTTTGATATATCTAAGGCATTTGCCCAGGTGTCGAGTTTTCAATTGATGGAAAAAGGGTAAGATGCATGCAATGTAAAATTGCAAAGGGATGTAACTTTTGTTCTGATCTTTGTGCGACCAAACTAATAGTTCTAACATGTCCAGATGGGTACATTTAGACTAGGCATGGTCCTATTCCACACCCAAACACACCGAAACAATTTGAGCAACATTGTACTGTCAATATCCCTTAAGAGTCCAAAGTGCAAAAAGGTAGCAATCTTTGACGAGCTTTTACTCAAAAATCATGTCACTTAAAAACAATCTATCTTTAAGGCTACAGGATCACCTAGGGTCCCTCTACAATAACTTCTCTATTTTTTATATCTTTGAGGCATTTTCTCGTGGTGTCGAGTTTTCAATTGATGGAAAAAGGGTTAGATGCATGTAGTGTAAAGTTGCAAAAGGGTGTAACTTTCATTTTGCTCCTCGTGTGACCAAACCGACAATTCTAACACATCTGGATGGGTGGTTTATGCTAGGAAAGGTCTTGTTTCACACCCAAACATGCTAGAATAGTCTGAGCTACATTGTATCGATGAAGTCTCTTAAGAGACCAAAGTGCAAAGGGGAAAAAAACTTCGACGATTGATTACTCAAATTCAGTGTCACTTAGAAACATTATTTTTGAGGCTATGAATTCATGTAGGGCCCCTCTACAATAATATCTCTCAGTTTTTGATAGATCCAATTCGTTTTCCTATGGTGAAGAGTTTTCAGTTGATGGAAAATAGGTCAGTTGCATGTAGTGTAAAGTTGCAAAGTGGTGTAAATTTTGTTATGTTCATCATACAACCGAACCAACCAAATGTTCCAACACATCCAGATGGGTTTTTTTATGCTAGGAAAGGTCTTGTTTCATACCCAAACATGTCAGAATAGTTTGAGCTACATTGTACCAACAAAGTCTCTTAAGAGACCAAAGTGCAAAGGGGCAGCAAACTTTGATGAGTGATTACTGTATCTAAGGGTTATTTTTGGATTTTTAGATTATCAAATATTAAAGTATAGAAACCCAAAGAACTATCAAGAACAAAGGAAACTAAAATAAATGAAACAAGTATACCTGTCACTCATTGAAGCCTCCATGATTTACCTTAATAGCACCTTCTAACTTGTTGATGGTTTCCCTCAGATCGAACGTGTGAGCAATTTGAAAATAAAGATTAAGTCCTACATAAGCTTTGAAGGATTTAAATAAAGACTATGCCTATGCCTATGACAAAATGACTCTAAAATGCCAAATAACTCTAAGCATCAATGCGTCAGAATAACGAAATTCATGTCTAATCTAAAAATGTGAGCAAAATAGCATTTTATAGAAAATGCAATTTTGAATGGACGAACGAGATTGAATTATGACAAAAACCTAAAATCAGAGGACAAGATTTAATGTGATAATCCCTAATTAGGGTTAGGGAAAAATCATTAAATGAGTGGTCGAGATGTCATCTGAGAAAATCAAATCAGCGGTGGAGAATAGATGAGATAATTAATTAGAAAAATCAAGATTTTTGAAAATCAAGAAGATAAAGACTACCTGATTTGCGAGATTTGAAAAATCAAGAAGATAAGAGTTGAATTGAAGATCAGATTTGGAAAATCAACAATTTGCTCAATTACTTGATTTTTGGAAGAAAGTTACCATTTTGAATTAAATTAATTCAAAATATGGATTTTGTGAGATAATAAATAATCGATTTTCCGATTATTTACTAAAATGAACTATCAGTCAAGAATATGATATCATTTTAAATAATTTCATTTATTTAAAATGAGGGAAATGCTATTTTTGACAATTAAATAATTAAAGATAATTATTTAATTTAGAAGATATGATTAGTAATTAAACAAATTAATAAATTCATTTAATTATGAGGATTAGTGACATATTAAATAAAAAAATAAAATTCATTTATTTAATAATCGAGAGGAATAAATGAACAAAGGTAATTAAATAAATTAAGAAATTTATTTAATTAGGGGAAGACTTAGACAATTAATGATGTATTTAATAAATAAATAAAATTTATTTATTTAATAATCATGAAGAATACAATAGACATGAATTAATTAAACAATTGTAAATTATTTAATTAATAGTCGAATGTGGACCAAGGACATAATTAAATGTCATAATTATGTTAGGACGAAAGTGGTAAAAATAGAGCTTGCAAGCCTAGGTCATTTTTAAGTGTCTACAATTACTTGAAAATTGTGGCACTTAGAAACATTATGTCTGAGGCTATGAGATCACGTAGGACCCCTCTACAATAACGTCTCCCAGTTTTTGATATCTCCAAGTCGTTTTCTCGTGGTGAAGAGTTTTCAGTTGATGGAAAACAAGTTAGTTGCATGTAGTGTAAAGTTGCAAAGTGGTATAACTTATGTTCTACTCGTCATACGATCAAACCAACTATTCCAACACATTTAGATGGGTGGTTTTATGCTAGGAAAGGTCTTGTTTCACACCCAAGCATGTCAAAACAGTTTGAGATATATTGTACCGATGAAGTCTCTTAAGAGACCAAAGTGCAAAGGCGCATAAAAATTCAATGAGAAATTACTCAAAAACTTTGGCACTTAGAAAAATTTCTTCTGAGGCTACAAGATCATGTAGGGCCCCTCTACAATAAACTCTCAGTTTTTGATAGCTCCAAGTTTTTTGCCTGTGGTGAAGAGTTTTCAGTTGATGTAAAACATGAAAGTTGCATTTAGTGTAAAGTTGCAAAGTGGTGAAACTTTCATTTTTTTCATCATACAACCAAACTGACTATTCCAACATGTCCAGATAGGTGGGTTTATGTTATGAAAGGTATTGTTTCACACCCAACACACTTCGAAATAGTCTGAGCTACATTGTATCGACGAAGTCTCTTAAGAGACCAAAGTGCAAAAGGGAAAAAAACTTCAACAAGCAATTACTTAGCAATCATGGCACTTAGAAACATTTCATCTGATGTTACGGGATCACGTAGGGCCCCTCTATAATAACCTCTCTTGGTTTTTGATAGCTCTAAGTCATTTTCCTGTGGTGAAATTTTTTCTGATGCCCCAAAAATTATCAGATGCATGTAGTGTAAAGTTGCAAGGTAGGCTACTTTTTTTTTTGTTCTTTGTGGTGCCAAAAATTTAGTGCCAACACATCTAGGTGGGAACATCTACACTAGGCATGGTCACCTCCCTTCGTTATAAAAGGGTCATAGTCTTTCCTATTCAAAGGGTCACAACTTTTCGCCCTCAGTTATATGAAGCATACACATGAATTTCCTCTATGAAGCACATGAAGCATGAAGAATTACTATATTCATATCTATTGAAGTGTGGATGTATAATACAATGTATAATACAAAAATGGACACCATCAATAAAAAATATATGTATTAACTAAATATCCATGTAGGAATACATCAATATATGTCAATATAAATATAAAATATATACAAAATAGCCATATAGGCTTACAAGAATGTCATATAGGAATACAACGTCAAGTATATGCAATACAAATATGCCCAAAAATTCCATATCGGCATACAACAAACGACCCCAATAAAAAGTCATTTCCCTCCAGGTGAAGAAAATAGACAGGTGGTCATTGTTGGTCGGGGGGATGAAGATGCGTATGACACTTGTTTACTTTGAACTCGAGGGATACTCCTACTATTTAGTTCCTGATCAAGCTTCAATTGCTACAATAAAAAGTAAAAACATTAATATATTGAAATTACATTATAAAAATGATATATTTAAAAAAATAATCACTTACCACCTCCAAAGGATCAAAACTATCTATTATTGCAGCAACTCCATGGTTCATCGTGCCATGAACATCACAGTATACTTAGAACAACAAATATATATAGGATCATTATTTTTTTTATCACTTTCATTAGATTCTTTGTTTAACTAAATATACTTAGAATTTAACAAATTATATTATTCTAAACAACCTAAATGATAATGAAATGGTAATGTAGACTAGAAAAGATGCTTAGAATAACAAATCTATATTATTCTAAACAACCTAAATGATGATGAAATGGTCATGCAAACTAAAAATGATGCTTAGAATAACAAATCTATATTATTCTAAACAACCTAACTTAACTTTGGTTATAAGAGTAGGAAACAACCATCCAACCATCATGATGCACCATAAACATCAATGACATGGATGGTCGATTCCCCCATGTTTTTCAAAGACCCCATGTTTGTTTGAAGTGCCTATTTTGTTAGAAATTTAACAAAAAATTGTCTCACTCTAGGAAAATCAACTTATGGGATGTTGAAACTTTCCTCTACTCTACCTAAAAATAAATTTTAACTCACATACCTTTGATATTTTCTTTTAAAAGGCTATAAAAATCTTGTCTCAAGCTCAAGAATTGTAGCGCCAAATTCCACATTTTTATTTATATTATATATTATTTAGGTATATTCTATTATATATATTATATTATATTATGCAAATATTATATATTATCTAAACATATTCTATTTATATAATATATAATATATAATATAATATATTATAATATATTATAATATATAACATGACATAATATGACATAACATGGCATTTAACATGACATAACATAACATAATATAATATCATATAATTTAATACTAGAATAGATATCTTAGATACATCTATCTAAAAGACACTAGAAGATATTAGTCTCGAGGCACCTATATATAAATTGTTATCAAGAGAATAGGTAGGCACATCGAGATTGATATCTATCGACATCTTTAGATAGATGTATCTAAGATATCTATACTAGTAGCATCCACAATGTGGCATGTAAACTATTAATTTAGCATTTTTTTCTTGTGTTTGAATAAAGTACTATTATCCTTTGTAAATAATGAATAAGACATTTCATATTAAACCAAAAATATAATCTCCATATGTACTAAGTAATTAGAGTTTAATAGAAGAAAAACATCTAATAAAGTCCATACATTACATAAACTTATTGTGTTTCTAGAGATACGAGTATTTTTTCCTTAGCTCTCCTTTTGGTGAGTTGCTTCTTTATGTTCATTTTCCATAACAATTGTATATAAATGGTGTTGAGATTCTAAGTCCATCCAAGGATTTAACACAAGAAATAACAACAAATGTTAAGCTTTCTCTTTCTTTCGGTCACATGTCAAGTTGGAAGTACGCCATCTTTCACATTTGAAGTTGAAGGTACACCATCTTTGTCATCTCAACTTCAAGGTACGCCATCTTTTTCATCTCTAATTGAAGGTATGTGTAGGTTGTTGGATGTGGAGCATATTGAGAGAAAATGTAGAAATTCCTTTCTCTACTTAGATTTGAATAAATAGATTTTGACTTACAAAAGCATATTGATACTTTTTTATGCAACCAGATGAAAAATGCCTCCCAAGTTTATGAAGTTTATCTCTTGCAACCATGTGAAAAAGGAAGAAATCCTCTTTTTTGTTTGTAATATTTATTTTTTAATGGATTATAGCCTTGTTTGAGAATATGATTCTCCTTTGTAAATGATGAAATGCTAGGTTGGAATAGATATAATCATGAGTCAAAATTCTTCTATTTACTAGCATAAGAAGCTTCCCAAGGAAGAACTTACATGTTTCAAGAATGCAACCTCTTTTAATGTTTGAATTGATCTTTTTTGTTTATTAATATCACATCTCAATGCCTTTTCCCCCTTCTCATTAGATTTGATTATTGGCTTGTAGAGCTTCATGTACCATATATATGCAAGGAGTTTGTTTCTAGGTCACATCCATGGCATAATACATGGATAGTATTTTATCATACTTAAGCTATGTTGTATATTTTGAGGCGATTTTTATAGATTGTTGGTTTTCCTTAGCTTGTTGAATTTCACTAGATGTTGATGATTTTACTCTCTATGGGCTTGAAGCCTTATAATTTGCTTGCTGATAAAGAAAGGGATTTGGTCAAAGTTCAGAGTTTGGATTGGGAAGGGAGTTCACTATTCATGTCATGAAGTACATCCATGAGGTAAACATTTGATCTCAATCCAACATATTAAAATTGGGAATAAATTTGAGTTGATTGTTGTAGTATATTTCTAATCTAAATGACATTTTTATGTTTATTATATAATATTTTTTTCAATTGACACAATCTTACTTTCTCTTCTAACTTAGTAAAATACTATTTATTAGATTATTCACCAAGCTTCTAAAGTGTTCCTCCAAGATAAATACTAAGTTATTATAGAAGATTGTTCTTTTTAGTGATAATTGGTTAGAACTAAGCACATGCTATCCAATTTTTTTGTCAAGATATATTTTTAATATAATTGCATGTAAATTAAAGTATCCTTAATGACTTATAGTACACAACCTAATCAATTTAAAAGATCCCTTCCATTTTATACTGACATAACATATGTTGAAACTTATTAAAATATCCGTACCAAAAATACTTAATTGACCTTCCAATTAAATTGTGACTCTTTGTTATGACACATTTGTTTGTCATGGCATTCCATCACCATGAGATCGCATTTCTTTAAGGCATTTTTTCAAATAGTTCATTGCCTTCTCTATGCTACCACATTTTTCGTACATGTCTACCAAAGCATTTTATCAAATGGCTTGTTAGGAATTGCATGCAAAAAAATATTAATTAAATGCAAATAAAGATTAAACAAAGGAATGAAAAACTTAGAAATAATAACAACAAGAGACAATTTTTAACGTGGTTCACCCAAACTTGGGCTACATCCACCAATAGAGAGTCCAATATTATTATCCAGCAAATCGAACCAATTACAACCCACAATCCTTGCAACTCAATACCACTGCAAATGCTACAATACAATGTCAACGGAAACCCTAACCCTTAGCCTTTTATCAAGACATGCCAATTAAAAAATAGGGTTTTTTATGTTGGTCAATAGAAAAATAAATCCTGACGCCTTTATAAAATAATAAAAAAATTATGAGAGGTTTCGGAGGCGTTGCCCTCGAGCCCCCGTGGGGGCATTGCCCCTTGACCCCACCCTGTATCACGACAAGGAGTGTGCCAAGGGTGCTTCCCCTAGACCCTGTAAGGGGCGCTGCCCCCAAACCCCTGTTAAATAATTTGGGGGGAAACTGCACCGATAAAAGTGGGGAAAATTTAACCTCCGAGTCTGATTAGGCTCCATATACCAACAATCTCCCACTTGGAGACTGATCAGACTCCACCCCATATCATCTCCCACTTGGAGAATGGTCATAACACCGCTAACCCTGTAGCTCCCACTAGAAATAAGCACCCTGGACCCTGTTGTTCTGATTTTATTGTTTTTAGTCGTGAAGACCAACCGAAGCTGAAGAGGAGCTCAACTTCTCCCTTGGCACTGCCTTTGTAAACATATATGTTGGATTGTCATCTATATGTATCTTTTCCAACCTTAAATTTCCATCATCCAACACTGGCCGAATGAAGTGATACCTCAATTGTATGTGTTTGGTCTTTGACATTCTCAAGGAAGAATTCTTTGCAAGATGTATGGAACTCTGACTATCTATAAACAAATAATTCTTGGCCTGTTGTTTTCCCAATTCTTCCATGAAAGATTGCATCCATATCATCTTCTTTCTTGCCTCTGTTGCAGCTACATACTCTACATCTGCGGTGGATAAAGCAACCACCTTTTGCAACCTGGAGATCCAACTCACCATTGTCCCACCTACAGTAAAGACATAACTTGTAGTACTCCACCTGGTATCAATATCCCCTGCCAAATCTGAGTCTACATAACTTGCTAAATCAGTATTAGAGCCCCCAAAACATAAATGTTTTTTGGATGTACCTCTCAAATAATTTAGAACCCATTTTACTGCATTCCAACGCTCCAATCCGAGATTACTCATATACCTACTTACGACTCCAATAGCATGTACAATATCCATTCTCGTGCATACCATGGCATACATTAAACTTCCTACAGTTGAAGCATATGGTACCTTGGACATTTTTTCTTCCTCCTCTTGTGTCTTTGGACACATCTCCTTAGTCAATTTCAAATGACTAGGCAAAGGTGTGCTGACAGCTTTTGCATTCTCCATGTGGAATCTCTACAACACCTTTTCAACATAACCAACCTGAGATAGAGTCAGTTTTATGTTCTTCCTATCTCTAGAAATTCTCATACCAAGGATTTGTTTTACTGCCCCCAAATCCTTCATAGCAAATTATTTTTCTAACTGTTGTTTTAACTCATTTATGTGATCCATGTTAGACCCCGCTACAAGCATTTCATCAACATATAAACATAAAATAATGTAGTTGCCATTATCCAACCTCTTAAAATAAACACAATGGTCAAAATTACACCTGATGTAGCCTTGCTTAGCCATAAAATTATCAAATTTCAAGTACCATTGTTGAGGTGCTTGTTTCAAGCCATATAAACTCTCCTTCAATCTGCACACTAATTTCTCCTTGCCTTTGACGTCAAATCCTTGGGGTTGTTCCATATATATCTCCTCCTCTAAATCACCATGGAGAAAGGTGGTTTTCACATCTAGATATTCCAAATGCAAATATTCAACAACCACAATACTTAAAACAGTATGAATAGAAGTCATCTTAACAACTGGAGAAAAAATCTTAGCAAAATCAATGCCCTTTTTCTATGCAAATCCTTTTACAACTAACCTGGCTTTAAATCTGTTCTTACCTCCATCTTCCTCTTTCAGCCTATAAACCCATTTTTTTGGTAGAGCCTTTTTACCTAAAGACAACTTGCATAATTCCCAAGTCAAATTTTTCAGCAAGGAGTCCATTTCTTCTTCCATTGCATGCTCCCACTGAACCTTTGTATCCACCTGCATAGCTTCATCATACCCTTTAGGTTCACTAGCATCTATTAATAAAATAGAATACAAACATGGAGAAAACCTTTCAAGAGGTCTACTTAGTCGTGTTGGCCGCCTAACATTCACTGGAGTTTGTGGTATTTCTTGTTGTTGTTGCAGAGCATAAGGAACCACTGGAACATTACTATATAGAGTATCATCCAACACCACAAAATCCTTTTCTTTCTTCTCATGCTACTACAACTGATCTTTGTACAACACCTTTTCATTGAATACAACATCCCTGCTTCTCAAAATTTTCAGATTTTCAACATCCCAAAGCCTATACCCAAATTCATCAAGGCCATATCCAAGGACGATACACTTTTTTTATTTTGCATCTAGTTTGGTTCTATTTTCAAAATCTACATGTGCAAATGCTTCACATCGGAAGGTTTTGAGAAAAGAATAACTCACCTTCTTATCTATCCATGCTTCCTCTGGAATACCACAACCCAAAGGAATTGAAAGACCTCTATTAATTAAATACACTTGTAACGGTATTGACAGCCTCTACCCACATGTTTAAAGGCATCCCAACATGCAATCTCATGCTCCTTGCATGCTCCATTATTGTCCTATTCATGCGTTCAACCACCCTATTTTCTTGTGGAGTCCCTGGAACCATTTTCTACCTACAAATTCCACTAAAGGAACAATAATCCTCAAATTATTTGCTGCAATACTCATCACCATTATCAGATCTGAGACATTTTAATCTTTTACCTGTCTCATTCTCAACCAAGCTTCTCCATTTCTTAAATGTTTCAAATGCATCAAATTTTTGGTTAAGGAAATAAATCCAAACCTTCCTAGTTGCATCATCTATGAATGTAACATAATACCAAGAGCCACCAAGAGAAGATACCTGAGTCGATCCCCATACATCTGTATGCACAAGCTCCAACTTTTCATCTTTCTTTTGCTTCCCATCCTTGAGAAAACTAACTCTCTTTTGTTTTCCATACACACAAATTTCACAGAAATCCATATTAATGAATTTCAGACCTGGTAAAATTTTCTTAGAATGAAGTACCTTCATACCTTTTTCACTCATATGTCCAAGTCTATTATGCCACAGTGTTGTCTTAGAACCTACAACAACTATTTTAGTCTCTTCCTATGAACTCGCAACAATTGTTCCTGAACCTGTTTGTGTTTCTCTGCAACAACTAAAGTAGAAGGAACAATATGACATGTAAAAAGATATAAGGTGCCTACTTTCACACCTTTTGCTACTACTAAGGAACCTTTTGAAACCTTCCAATTTTTATCATTAAAAGTAATTGTGCAACCTTCATCACCTAGATGCCCTGCTAAAATTAAATTTCTACTCAGCCTTGGAACGTGCCTTACCTCTTGTAGTAGCCAATGATTCCCATTCTATAGTTCTTAATCTTAATTTTTCCATTTCCAACAATCTGATAGGGTTCACTTTCTCCCAAATAAACCAGCCCAAAATCCCCTTGGACATAATCAAGAAAATAACTTCTATGGGGTGTAGCATGAAATGAGGCCCCTAAATCTAAAACCCATGAATCATCAGCATTATCAAGGGAAATAATCAAAGCATCCTAATCAGATTTTTTACTTACCACATTTTCCTATTTACTTCCTTCATTTTTGTCTCCTTTATTTTTCGAAGACCAACAATCTTTCTTTAAATGACATGGCTTACCACAGTACCATCAATCCTTCTTGTCTCTAGATTGGGACCTTTTATCCTTTGATTTTCCTCGTGACTTCCCACAACTTCTAGAATTGTTTCCTCTCTCCTTTGTTCTACCCCTACTTTTTGAATTCAAAACACTTCCTGATGTGGATGTTCCACCTGAGATTTTCCTACAAATTTCCTCGCTTAAAATAACACCAAAAACATCATCAAATTTCAATGTATTCAAACTAGAAACAAAATTGCTAACAACCATTACCAAGCTATTCTAGCTTTCAGGAAAAGATCAACAAATCAAAAGAGACCTAATTTCTTCATCAAAGTTTACATTTACTGAAGTTAATTGGCTAGTAACCATATTAAACTCATTTAAATGATCAGCAACTAACCCACCTTCTACCATTTTCATATTAAATAAACACTTCATAAGAAATACCTTATTCAAAGCGGAAGGCTTTTCATATAACTTCGCCAGGGTTTCCATCAACTCTTGAGTTGTCTTTGTTGTTGTAATATTGAATGCCACCGATTGTGCCATGCATAAACGAATGGCTCCCAGTGCCTTTCTATCCAAAAAATTCCAATCCTCATTACTAATTATTGCCAGTTTCTTGGATATTCCTTCCAATGGCCTCCATAAATCCTTCTGATAGAGATAATCCTCCATTTGCATCTTCCATAACTAATAGTTCTACCCATTTAATTTATCTACCTTCAATTTACCCTCGTCTGCCATTGCTCCCACTTAACCATGAGACTCCCACTCAACCGTGAATGTTTCTTGCAGACGATAATCGAACACAACCCGCTCTGATACCACTTGTTAGGAATTGCATGCAAAAAATATCAATTAAATGCAAATAAAGATTAAACATAGGAATGAAAAACACAAAAATAATAACAACAAGAGACAATTTTTAATGTGGTTCACCCAAAATCTGGCTACATCCACCAACAAAGAGTCCAATATCATTATCCAACAAATCAAATTGATTACAACCCATAATCATTGCAACTCAATACCGCTACAAATGCTACAATACAATGTCAACAAAAACCCTAATCCTTAGCCTTTTATCAAGACTTATGTCAATTACTTGGTAAAATAGGGTTTTTTATGTCTGCCAATACTAAACATAACTCCTGACGCCTTTATAAAATAATAAAAAAATCATGAGAGGTTTCGGGGGCACTACCCCTCGACCCCACCCTGTATAGTGACAGGGAGTGCGCTAGGGGCGTTGCCCCTGGACCCCGTCTTGGGGGTGCTACCCCCAAAACCACATTAAATAATTTGTGGGGAAACTGCATCGATAAAAGTGGGGAAAATTTAACCTCCGAGTCTAATTAGGCTCCATATACCAACAACAGTTCACCGCCTTGCTACTATGGATAAAATATTAAAACAAGTGCTTTTGAACAAGCTATGGATAGGGAAAATAGTAAGCATGATAGTAGGAAATATATAGTTCAATAAATACTCAAAATTTTGTTCATTATCTCATACATTATAAGCCATGACGTGCATCACTATTGTAGTTTTCATGATTGAATAATTTGTTGTTTTATTTTTAGATGTTGCAAGCGGAAACACCTCCAAATGTTCATAAGGAAATGGAACTTGGTGTTTCTTCTACTATAGACTCCTCGATGCCTCTCATGGGGGTATGAGGCAGATTACTAAATTTCAATTTACATTCATTATTATAGCTGTTAGTTTTTTATTAGAGGTAAAACAGGTTTTGAAGGGGCCCCAAAACCCTTTACAAAAAGGACATTTGTATCAAAAGATAACGAAACAAAGAAATAAACATCCAAAATGCAGTAAAACAACAGCAAGCCAACTACCAAAAAGGAGGGCCAAAAACAAAAAACCAAATATTCTTTAGAATACTTGCAGCTTCCATGTTGCTCTCAATAGTCTTCTGATGTGCATCCATGACTTTAGACATATATTTAGCAGACCTATACCCCAACTTGCATCTTGGTCTTATTGTGAGTTCTAGTACCACACCCCAAAACATTTACCTCATTAACCAAAACATCCTACGAACCAACAACCTTATCAACCAAAGCTTCCTTCATCACTTGTCTTTCCCCAGCAACATTTTTCTCACTAGGAGCTCCCTCCAACCATTTCTTGGCCTTCTCATTAATTATAGAATGGCCCTTAGCTTCATACCTCATACTAGATTTAGTCCCAACAACGACCTTATCCAGTTTCATGCTAACCCTTACCATGATCTACTCTTCCAAGGTAAGAATTCTTTGTTCAAAGATTTGCTTCATCTTCAGCATTTCCTTAGCCATAATCTTCAAGGAATCAAACATCTCATCAACTTGATTTTGAACAAAAGACTGCACAGACTCCCCAACTTTGCTCACAACACCCCAAACTCTCACATTAGTAATGTTGAGCTCATGAAAAACCTATTTGAACAATCTAAACAATGAAATGGTGCCCTCCTTAGCCAAACCCAAAACATTGGGAAAATCCTCCTGATCAAGTTCAAACACATCCCTACTCTCCACATCTCCCTCTTGGGAGATACTATTCTTATTCTGGCTCTCACAAACTTCCTTACCTTTATCCCCAACCACCAATATTTGAATTTTGTGAAGAGAGCTAACAATTTCCTCAGCCACCATCTTCCTTATGTTCTGCTTTTCCAAATCCACATCAGGGGATTCCAAATCATCGTGCCCACCACCAATATTTAGAGAAGAAGTAACATACACCTCTTGCTCAGGGCTACCAAACCTTATATCCAGCTTCTTTCTACTACCCTCCTTCAAACCCTTCTTTCTCTTAGACCCTGAAATAGGGGGTGCCAAAGACACATCTTCAACAACATCAATCATATCTTTCAAGATGGAAGAGGGAGTGGGAGGCCTATAAGGTTTTTCACCAACCTCTTCCTCATTACTAGTCTCATAATCCTTCGGGTCAGGAACATAATGACCTTTACCATTCTTACCCAGAGCAGGAGGTTGTGATAACACTTCCATGGAAGCTTGCGAATCAGGAACATAATCCTCATCCTCTTTCAACTCAAACTCCTCCTCTAGAACCACTTTCTTCTTTTTCCCTTTCAGAATCATCGATTCTTCCTCTGAAACGGTCTCATATTCCAAGGTTGGCTTCTATTGCTTCCCTTTAGGAGCCTTTTCCAGTTGCTTAGGAACCGCATAATCCGTAATTAGCAGAATCAAACCAACATGCAGCACAAGATTCTTAGGATTCCTTTTATGATCCTTAAGACCATACTCCAAAGAAGCCAAAAGATAGAAAGGAAAGGACATTTTCTTCTTATGACGAAAATGATTCAAAAGAACAAAATGATAAGCATTAATAGTAGAGAACCGACCTTCCAAGGTAATGTACCTCATCAATTCCTCAACAACATCACCCCACAAGGCTTTAATGGAACTGCATTGGTACCCACCACTCTTAGCCTACTTGAGCTTTTGTTCTTCATCCCCTTTGAAGAAAATTTGCATAGCAACTTTAGATTCCTTCTTATCTCTATACACCTTTCTTCCCTCCATGGTAAGACCAGTAATGTTCGTAATGAATTCCTCATTGATATCAAATTCATTTCCACCCAATTTCAAAACCCTGTTAAATTCCAAGATTTTACAAATGCGACTGTCGCCTATGGGTCATTCCCATGGAGCGGCTCCAAGTATGGAGTAAGCCCACCCTTATGTAGTCTTCACCACACCTTAGTCTTGTTTTTCAAGGTGTTGCAAGAGAAAGGATTTTCCCTATTTCTATCCCCGCCCACGATCATGGCCTTAGTAGAACTCAAGAGCTTGAGAACTTTACAGACAGTTAAAAGAAACCTCGAGAAAGAAAGCCAGGAAATACCCACAATCCATGTGACAACAGCATGGTGGCAGAGGGTCATAATTAACCTTGAAGGATGCTCCATACGGAAATTATTCAAAGTACCATCTGCCCAAGCACGATCCAACTCACCTTCACTCCAAACAATAATCGGCCACGTGAACAAAGTCATGTGAGCCCAAAACATAACATGTCAACATAACATAACACAACACAACACAACACAACACAACACAATACAACACAACATAATATAATATATATAATATGATATGATATGATATGATATGATATGATATGATATGATATGATACGATATGATATGATATGATATGATATGATATAATATAATATAACATGACATGACATGACATGACATGACATGACATGACATAACATAACATAATATAATATAATATAGTTTAATACTAGCATAGATATCTTAAATACAACTATCTAAAAGACGCTGAAAGATATTAGTCTCAAGATGTCTATATTTAAATTGTTATTGAGAAGAGATAGGCACCTCAAGATTGATATCTATCAACGTCTCTAGATAGATGTATCTAAGATATCTATGCACTAGTAGCATCCACAATGTGGTATGTAAAATATTAATTTAGCATCTTTTTCTTGTGTTCGAATAAAGTATTATTATCCTTTGTAAATATTGAATAGGACATTTCATATTAAACCAAAATATATAATCTCCATACTAAGTAATTAGAGTTTAATATAAGAATAATATCTAATAATGTATACATTAAATAAACTTATTGTGCTTTCAAAGGTTGAGTCTTTCTTCCTCAACTCTCCTTTTGGTGAGTTGTTTCCCTGTTTTCATTTTCATAACGGTTGTGTGAAAAAGGTGGTGAGATTCTAAGTCCATCCAAGGATTTAACACGTGAAATAGCAACAAATGTTAAGCTTTCTCTTTCTCTCGGTCACATCTCAAGTTGGAGGCACACCATCTTTTACATCTGAAGCTAAAGGTACACCACCTTTTCCATCTCAACTTCAAGGTACATCATATTTTCCATCTCTGATTGAAGGTATGTGTAGGTTGTTGGACGTGGAGCATATTGAGAGAAAATTTAGAAGGTCCTTTCTCTACTTAGATTTTGAATAAATAGAGATTAACTTAAAAAAAATATTGATACTTTTTTCTATAACCAAATGAAAAATACCTCCCAATTTTATGAAGTTTATCTCTTGCAACCATGTGAAAAAGGAAGAAATCTTCTTTTTTGTTTTTAATATTTATTTGTAATGGATTATAGCCTTGCTTTAGCATATGATTCTCTTATGTAAATGATGAAATGCTAGGTTGAAATAGACATAATCATGAGTCAAAATTCTTCTATTTACTAATACAGGAAGCCTCCTAAGGAAGAAATGACATGTTTTAAGAATGAGACCTTAAAATATATGAAAGTTATAATAAT
>VDFB02379711.1:138956652-138990289 GCA_007258455.2 Sequoia sempervirens | reverse complement strand
GGAAGATGGCTACCCTTAGCAAGTAGAATCTCACTGGTAAAATCCATGATTTCATCAATCCTGAACTAATTCATGTCAGTTTTAAAAGCTCCTAAATCTATCATATTTAAAATTCAAAAATTGATTAGAAAGTTTTTGTGGTCTATAAATTTGGATAGCAAAAAGAAAGTTCCTTTCAAAGGTAGTCTTCATCAACATGTTTAGAAAGTGGATAGAGATTCCATTGTTTGGTTACCTCCTCCACCTGGCATTTTCAAGTTGAATATAGATGGAGCTTCTAGGGGAAATCCGGTTATCTCTGGAGCTGGGGTGATTATAAGAGATCATAAAGGTATCGTTTATTGTTCCAAATCATTCAAACTACCATATGGTACTAATAATGTGGCTGAGGCTCAAGCTCTCTTGCAAGGATTGAAGTTAGTACTTAGTTTTAAACTTCTTATGATTCAGGTGTGTTGATGATGTTTTCTACACAGCAACAACTCAAACAGAATATAATATCCTATCTCTCTTGAAAGGTAAATCTCTATCAGCAAGCCTCAAGAGATAACCCCAAGGTCTCTAATGTCAGGTCTTGACAATGCATAAACAACTCAGTGATAAATGTGAAAATGTTGGTAATCACAATGGGACCTTACTACAAGCAAAATACTGAATCTTAATTTATCAGATCTAGCAATATAATGATACTTCAATCCTAAATTTAACCCAATAATCAAAGAAATAACAAAAGATATAAGGGTTTCAAAGAGACTTCTAGACTTAATATTAAACCTCAGATTAACAATACAAATGACAAAACACTTGAAATGGACCAATCCCTCAAAAGTGATTTCTACTTGACCCAGATGAATATGCAATCTTATAGAAACAGTGCAATCTTCTAAGGTGTTAATATTTTTGGATCATGAACATTCATTCATACAACCCTATTGTAATTGAAATGAATAAACTCTCACAATCGAACTAAGCACAATGAATATAAAGGTCCAAGCTAACTTTGCAAAGCAACTAACAATCAGTTGGTTTCGAAAAGTATGGACCAGGGATTGCTGCAACACTTCAAATATAAAACCATAAACACTATTAAATCAAATCTAATTCTAAATACTATCCCCCTCAAATAAATTCTAAAGATAGAATAACAAGAACCATGCAAGACAAGAAGAAACACAAGTATGGCACCAAATCACAATGTCATTACTTGTATCAAATTATCCACTGTAGCAACAATTCTGACTTTTTGTTACAATATTTGCTTGAGAACAACTATTTCCTATCTCTCCTTCTACTTAATTCACTCTATTTGTCTATATCTAAAACTTCTTCACCCTTACAAATGAGGCAAAATGCCATATTTATAGAACCCCCAAAACATGTCGGCCTAGATATGATTTTACAATAATAATTAGGCACAACAAGTCAGCCAAGAGAACTTCAAAATGAGATAAATATGCATTAAATGCACGAACTTCTTCCAGGTTGGCCTGGGATCTCCAATGCAGCTCGGACCAATGCATGTCAAAATAATAGGGAAGCACAAATCTCAATGCAGCCCATCATTAACTACCTTCCCCTTTGTCTTTATTCTGATCCAACATTTCATGCACCTTCAAAAGCACCCTATCCAGGTCGGCCATAGGTGGTAAAGGAAAAACCTTAAGTCAATTCTTAATTGATGTAATTTCTTCCATGGATTGTTTCACCGACCTATCCCACTCAACCTTATAAGTTAGGTATTTGTCAATGACAGCAATGTAGGTGGTCGCATCATCTAACTGGTGTTCAATAGCATAATCATCACTGGCTAGAGCATAAACATCATGCCACCGCTTTCTCAATTGTTCTAAACTCAAATACTTAGGGGAAATCTTCCTTTTCCCTTTCATAATTTCAAAGAAAGCAATGCAACCATTATAGAAACCAGTTAGGGTATCATCAATCTTCCTCCTCTGCTTGTAGATCTTTTTCAAAACTGTTTTCCTGATCTGCAAAGCTTCAAACCACTCCCAAGGTTCAACAGCTCTGGAGGAAGGGAGAATTTTATCACTTATAATCCTATCCCTGGTGTACTCCATGATGGTTTTCATTTTCTGGAGTAGGAGATCTGTATCTTCCTTATCCTGAGCCAATACTTCTTTCAACCAATCAATTGCTCTCATAGCATCCTTCCTAGATGACAGAATGTCCCTGATAGCATCATTTCCTTTTGCTTGCACCCCTTGCAGCCAATTTGTAGTAGCAAGAGTGGAAGCCTTCATCATTTCAAGCTCAGTGATAGTTTCCTAGGGTAAGGGATTTGCAGCAGAAACTGAAGGGTTGATGGATTGCAAGGGTTTCATTAGATCCTCCAAGCATTTCCTGAGTTTTTCATTTTCCTTCTTCAGCTCCTACTTAGTTTTAACTTCTTTCCTCAATCTCCCTAGGATAATAGTGCTAGAACCCTAATAATCTTCAATGTCCTGCTCAACGGAAGTGGGCCCTAAATTGAAATTCTACACATTATAATCCTTTGCAGATACCTCATCTCTATTCTTATCTGGTGTAGGAGTTGCAATGTGGGACAACTCTATTACTCGCCTCATCCCTTTCACTCCTTGAGATGACCTTGGCCTTCTTCTTACCCTTGTCCTTTCCAATCTTGGCCAACAACTCATCCCAGTTAGGTGGAGTATCTTCCACAACAACCTATTTTCTCTTTATCTCCCTGTCCAACCACTCTGGAATAGTGGATTCCAACTACACTTCGCTTTCTTTCTCCTCCTCCTGTTGATCTTTAGGCACTTCTTTATCCAAAATCTGTTTCTCAGGAGTCTTATCTATCTTACTCTCCCTTTCTTCAATATGTTCCTCCTTGTGCTCAGGGGATGGTATCTTTTCAGCTTCTTTTCTTTGGGGAGATTTAACCTCCTCAGTTGTAATAGGTGAAACCTCATACACAACCAAGGGAGACTACATTACCTTTTCTACTTCAGCCTCTGCACTATAAAGGTCACCCTCATGAAATTCCTCCCCTTTAGTGTCTAGATGATCTTCAACTTTCTCATATTCACCTCATTTTCTTTGAGCTTTATGGGCAGAAGGAACATCATCATGCTGCTCCTCATGAGAAATAACTGGAGGAAGGTTTGTTTTAGGCACACTATCCTTGGGAGGAGTCCTAGACCTCCTTGTGTACACTCGTGCCTTCTCTTATGAGCTCTCTACATTTACCACTGGTGAGGTAACTTCTTCTTCTCCTACCTTGGAGCTTTCCTTCTATGACACTCTTATGACTCTTCTCCTTTTGGGCATAGGAACGTCAACCTCAGGACCCTACTTTTCAATTTCTTTCTGTTTAGACTTCTTAGTCCTTGATCTCTTCTTAGCAATTGGATTTCTCTACTTTTCTATTTCTTGGACTTCCTCCTCTTGAACACCTTTTATCTTGATTTTAAAAGGGGAATCCATCTTACCTTTTCCCTTAGGATCCTACTTGTATAACTGAAAATATGTTATACTTCAGAACTTGCATGCAAGGATACTCAATACGAGTCCTTGCAAATCAATTCACGTTTCATCCTAGAAGAGCAGGATTGATATTGTGGCCTCGACAACCTCCCCTACTCCTCGTGAATACAATCTCTAATCCAGAGATTCAAAGAGGAGAAGCAAGAATGCCAATCTCCATGAATCCTCGCTCTTGCACGCAAACAATGAAACTAATCTAAATGACTGTAAAATGTAATAAACCAAACTAATTTATTGAAATGAAACTTAATCTACATGCAATGCCATAAATGAATTATTTTGCAAATTAATTTACTATGAAGATTAAGCTAAAATGCAATATTAAACTATATGCCTAAAATAAGATGCTTATATAATCAAACTAATGTAATCTCAAATGATAAAAAATTCAAATTTGTAGCATAAGTCCCATGTAAAAAATTCATGATCTTTCTCTCTTTGAAAATGAGAATGAGAGGGTTCATTTTATAGGAAAAGTGGGAATTGAAGGCAAATCTAAGCAATATGATAAATAGAAAAATAGAAACAAACTTTGATTTGAATCTCTTTTTTAGGGGTTTATTTCCCTTTTAACTAATTTGTTTCCCTTTTTTTCATCACAGGATATTCTTGAGAGGATATTTCATTTATTTTATTTTATTTAAGATGATAATATCTTTTTTAATAAAATAAAATGAGATTATGTAATTTAGAAATGAATATTAATAAAATAAAATAAAATTATTTAATTAAAAATAGATTTAATTAAATAGCATCATTTTATTTAAGTAATATTAACTTCAATTAAATAACATTATTTTATTTATTAAAAGCGGGATTTATTTCTTTTGATTAAATAAAATTAATGAAGCATTCAAACCTTAGGAAAATTGGAAACATTTGAAATAGTTATGAATTGGATTAAGAAATTTGATTTGGAAAAATGGCTAAATCATTATCCGTAAAGTTGATATTGACAAATTAAATAAATGGGGCCCAAAGTCTAGGTGACCATTTTAGGTTGCATACATTTGCTCCTCTTTGACTAATGTGAGGTCGACTTGGGATCACATGTAGTCAAAGAATGAAGTTGCAATGTGAGATCAATTTGGGATCACAAAACAACTCAGATGTGAGGTCGACTCGGGATCACATCTGGACAAACATAAACAAAAGGCCTTTGAACATGAGGTCGATTCGGGATCACATCCAAAGAGATAAGAATTTCTGCCAAGGTTGCCCTAAGAGAAGCAATTGATAAATTGATAAAGTCAATCAAGGATTGAAGTTTGATAGTAATTTCCCTCAGATCTAAATTGAAATGAGATAAATTGAAAATTTTGATCAAATCAAACAAAAGATAAGGTTCTTGATGTAAGATGAAAAATATAAGAATCACGTAACCTGTGTAGATCAGCAAGAAAATTATGCCCTAAGGTTGAATTAGAAGAAAAAGAAGGGGGTGAAATCGAATGGAAGATAGAAGTTTGGGAAGAAATGGAAAGAAATGGAGAGAAGGGAAGAGAATAAGGCCTCAATAAAGAGGATGCATCAAAATCAATCAACTCAAGCTTAAGATAGGGAATTTCGATTGAGATCACGAAAGAAGATAGGGAAATGAAGAACATGATCACAGTTGATGAAAAATCCACAAGAAATATGAAGGAAACCCTCTCAAACCCATAATATAGCCTAAAAGTGCAAATTAACATGAAGTCTAAATAATGCAAGCTCATGAAAATGCAAAGGTGTACTTGCAATAGAGTAACATAGGTTTTTGTGTGTTCATCATTCATTAGAGAATGTAAGAGAACTTATTTTCATCATTGGGCCATTATTACCGGACATCGGACAATCACACAATCATCACTAGTCACAAATGCAACTATGAAGATATGAATGTGATTTATATCAGCTTGGAATGTGGAAAGATTCTAACATGAGCATCAACGACATGAAGGTCAAGATGACTACAATGTTAGCTTACCCAATTTAATGTAGCAAAACCACACTCGCATCAAGACATAAATGCCAGGATTACCATGAGAATGGTTGTGCAAAAACATTCAAGGATGATGCCATAAATCTCTTAAGTGTGTTAAGTAGACAACAAGAGACACTGAAGAGGTTCAAGACAACACCCACAAGCAGAAAGAAAATAAAAACATGCCCCATGCCCCAAGTCCTCTAGCTATGCATCACGGAGAGACTTATTAGACAAGGACACTCAACGAAAATCAATATCAATCAGCACACAAAGAAAAGATCATGGCATATCTCAAGCATTAAGTGTTGCAATTTAAAAAAATCTAAGTGTGTAAACCGATACTGAGTTCCGAGGATAAGGATCGAATGTTTGCAAGTAGGTAAGATCACATGACCGAACTGGATAAGACCAACCGATAAGGTTGAAAACACATCGGCGTCGTGGGTTGTGTTGAAAAACACGCTTAAGTTAGTGCTGAAAAACACCGCTTATGTAGGTGTCCCAAAGACAAGCATATCCAAGAGACCAAAGCCACCACGTTGATGCCCCCTAGACAAAGACAAAGACCAATTCCAAACCAAGGCAATATGACAAGGCATGATGGAGAAAGGCTAAGTGTCGAGGATGCATGCCAAGAAATAGGATGCAAAGGCCTCAAGTAGCTACTGCTTCCGTGTTTCTCACCACTTGAAGAATTTTATTTTTTAGGACTTTTTTTTTAATTTATTTTTTATACTACAATTTCAAGCTTCCCTGTGTTTTCTACCAAGGCACTTTTTTTTTTTCTTTCTTTTCTTTTTTGAATTTTGATTTTTTTTTTTTGCATTTTTCATTTTATTTTTTTTTTGTATTTTTCAAAGATCATATTTGAATTTTTGGATTTTTTGACAATATATCAATTTTTGGTAATTTTTTCAGTATCATATATCAATTTTTTTGGAACTTTTTTCAGGGTCATAATTATATACAAAGGATGCCCCCAGACAGAATGAGCATCAAGGATAGAACTTCTTCAGGTGCAAAACATTGATAGGCTCAGGGAGCTGCTCCCCCTCTTCAGTAGATAGTAGATAGGCACCTGTGCCAAAAGCTGCTATGATGATGTAGGGTCCAAGCCAATTAGGTTCGAATTTGCCCTTTTGTTCTCGGTTCTGTTGGTTCTTAGGATTCTCTCGCAGGATAAGATCTCCTACTTGGAATTCTCTAGGGAGAACCTTTTTGTTGAAGGCTTTGGACATCCTCTTTTGATAGACCCTCATATGGTCAAATGATGCTTTACGCTTCTCATCAAGAAGTTCCAATTCTTGCAATCTCATGGCGTGATAGTCTTCATCTGTAACTAGACCTTTGAGAGAGACCCGAAGTGATAGAATCTCAACCTCTAAAGGTAACATTGCTTCAGCGCCGTATGTGAGGGCAAAAGGAGTAGCCCCAGTTGGAGTACGAATACTCGTTCTATAGACCCACAGGGCTAGATTTATCTGTAGGTGCCAATCTCTACCATTCTTATGAACTGTTATGTGCAAAATCTTGAGAATGGTTTTGTTTGAAGCCTCTGCCTGACCATTTCCTTGAGGGAAGTAAATGGAGGACCAATATTGCTTTATCTTGAATCTTTGGCAAAGTTCTTTAAGGTCCTTGTTTTTGAACTGACCTCCATTATCAGTGATGATCTCAAATGGCACTCCATATCAACAAATGATATGGTTTAAAATAAATAAAGACACTATCTTGCCTGAGGCAATAGAAAGTGGAATAGCCTCTACCCATTTTGTGAAGTAGTCAGTAGCAGTGATAATGAACTTATGCCCACCTGATGAGTTGGGATGAATCTGCCCAACAAGGTCAAAGGCCCATCGCTGAAATGGCCAGTGATATATAGAAGGAATTAGCTCCCTACCTGGAGCATGTATCAGGTGTCCATGTTTCTGACATTTTTTACAAGACTTAGCAAATGCTACTGTATCTATCTGCATCGTAGGCCAATAGTACCCTGCCCTAAGCAACCTTCTAGCCATGGAAAGACCATTAGAATATCCTCCACATATTCCCTCGTGGATGTCAACTAGCGCTTGATCAGATTCCTCCTTTCCTAAGCACCTAAGAAGTGTTCCATCTAGACCCCTCCTATACAAATCACCAGAGATGAGGGAATGGTGAAAGGCATTGCGGATAAGGTTTCTTCTTTTAGATCGGTTAAATGTATCGGGGATGATGCCATCACAAAGATATGAGTAAATAGCACCATAGCGGGAGGATTCATGATTGACAAGGGTACAAATGATATGGCTTTCAAGTGAGTCAAATATGGGATATCGTAGCTCTTCCACCAGGAATTCATATTTGGACTCATGTTCCTCTAACTGAAGAAGTGAAGCAAGGGTGGCCATAGCATTAGCTGCTTTGTTCTCAGCCCTAGGGATTTGCTGAAAGGTGACAAAAGTAAAACACCGGCCCCCAATGAATCAACCATTTTTTGTAAGGTACCAACTTGTCATCTTTTGTTTGGTATTGTTCATTGACTTGGTTGATGATCACCGAGAATCCCCATAGATATGTAGTTCTGTGATATTCCACTCTATGGCCATTTTAGTCCATTTGTCAAAGCCTCATACTCAGCTATGTTGTTTGTGCATGGAAAGAGTAACTTGTAAGATTTAGGAATAGTATACCCATGAGGAGAAACAAACAACACACCCGCTCCAGAACCATTTTGTATGCAGGAACCATCAAAGAATAGTTTCCAGGATCTTTCAGTCATGTACATAAGATGCTCATCTGGAAAGCTGACTTGAATGGGCATATTATCTTGAATAGGAAAATTAGCCACTTGATCCTGGGTCATTTGGCCTTTGATTGCTTTATACCAATATACTCTATGTCAAATTCAGAAGAATCATCATCCATTTTAGCAAGTCTACCCAAGTGAGAGCACTTTTACCAGCAAGTATTTGAGAGGATCAATTTTGATAATGAGGTGTATGGTGTGCACGAGCATATATAGTGTCACAATTTTGAGAAGCAAACACTATCATGGTGCTTTTCAATACTAGTATAATTAACCTCATAAGAAACAAGAGTCCCACTAATATAATATATGGCCCTTTCTTTCCCTTGTTCATCTAATTGAGCCAACAATGCCCCCAGTGAAGATTCAGTAGCTGAGACATATAAAATGAGAGGTTTTCCTGGAATGGGAGGCATTAAAATGGGAGGATTTGCCAAGTATTCTTTAATTTGATCCATGCTCTTTTGGAAATCCTCATTCCAGACACATTGAACACCTTTATGCAAATTTTTGTTGAAAGGTTGTGCTCTATCTGCCAATTGTGAAATGAACCTCCTTATGGATTGAAGGCGCCCTTGAAGACTCCTCATTTGGCTAACATTTTTGGGAGGTGGCATGTTTATAATGGCTTGAACCTTTTCAGGGTCCACTTCTATTCCTTTAGCTGAAATGATGAATCCCAATAATTTGCCAGAAGTAACACCAAATGCACACTTTTTGGGTTTAATCTTAGTTGAAATTGTTCCATGCGATCTAGAATCACTTCTAAATCAGCCAAATGTGTTCCTCTTCTCTTAGACTTAGCCAGGGTGTCATCCACATAATCTTCCATATTCTTATGCATCATGTCATGGAAGATGGTTGTCATAGCTCTTTGGTAAGTAGCTCCTGCATTTTTCAATCCAAAGGGCATGACATTCCAACAATAAGTACCCCAGGCACATGTGAATGCAATCTTTTCTTGATCCTCAAGAGCTATCTTGATCTTATTATACCCAGAAAAACCATCCATCAAAGAATAGATCTCATATCCCGCTGTCATGTCCACTATCATGTCTATGTTAGGAAGTGGAAAATCATCCTTTGGGCATGCTCTATTAAGATCTCTAAAGTCTGTGTAGATTCGAATGGTTTTATCAGGTTTAGAAATAGGTACAATGTTGGAAATCCAGTCAGCATAGTCTATGGCTCTAATGAATCCTGCACCAAGGAGCTTTTCTAATTCAGCTTTCACTAAAAGAGCTATATGAGGGTGCATTTTTTTTTTTTTTTTTTTGACTGGTTTCACACCTGGAGCTATGGACAAATGATGCATAATGAGATTAGTGTCCAACCCTGGCATGTCTGAGTATGTCCATGCAAAGTTAATTTTCTTCTTTTGGAGGAACGCAATATAGGCTTTCTTTTCTTCAAGTGATAAAGATTTAGCCAAGTGTACAATTTTTTGAACTTCCTCTGTGCCCAAATTAACAGCTTCTATAGGTTCAACCAATACTGATGATCTATCCTGGAAATAGCTTAGGAGACTATTAAGTACCTCATCTGTAGGTGCCTCTGCGAGGTTTTCACCTTTGGATACGTCTTTTATTTTTACTTTTTTTGGTTCTGACACCGCCACATAGTGGTTTTCGCCATCATAACTCTTATTCTTTTTTTCTTTTCTTTTTATCTTGTGACTAAGGTACTTGATGTCAGGTTCTGTCATACTGGTAGCCGGTTCACTGGTGGAAGAGACTATAGGTTCAATGGCATTTAGATAGTAGGTGATCTCATAGTCATTGTGAAATGTCAAGAGTTGAGGCTCTGGTACCGCTTTTGAGACCAATCAATAAGGTTGGGGTGAACAAGGGGTAGGTTAATGACCGGTTCAAGATTAAGGATATAGGTGGTGTCATCTCTGGTGACTGTAGAATTGGAATCTGTCAAGTTTCCCTCTAAAGTGTCTAAATCAGAATTTATCCTAGCAAGTGAAGAATCGTCTACTAATGTGACATGTGGGTTCCAATCTTCTAATCTAACACATGACTCGTCAGTTACATCAGGTTGAGAACTATAAGCATGGACAACATCCATATCCAAGTCAATTGTTGCATCTGAGAGTGAATCCCATTCAAACTCATGAGAGTCTATTTCTGAATTATTGTTGGAGCCTCGTGATGTAGAAGCCTCAAGATTTGGAAGAGGCTCCTCTCCTCTAGCAATTTGCTCAATCACAAAATTATCTAAATTATCACCATCCGTTGTAGCTGGAATGGAGACACTATCCATAGTCAATTTTGCATTCATATAGTCACTATCTATTGCAAATGAGACAGGAGGACTATCAATTATTAAATCTCTTGAATCTTCCCAAAGGAGATTTGTTGAAGGTACCCAATCATTTGTTATGTCTTGTTGATTGGTCAAATCTAGTACATATTATGTGTTGTCTTTACTATCCCGCCTATCAAAAATGGGGATAGTGCATTTATTGTTGTTCATAAAGCCTAGGCCAACCGGTTTCTTAGACTTATGTGCAAAAAGATCATGATTGAGTGGTTCGGCTCTAGCATCTAACCTGTGACTAAGAGGGCCATATCCTAGATAACCCATCTTCTTGACAAAAGTATATCCTCTCCCATAGGACTTAGGAGAGGGGGAGAAATTTTCATTGTGCTGGTATTTCTCCTCTTTGTATATCCAATCTCAAATAGCTACTTCCTCTTTTTCATCTTGTATTGGTACCGAGGATTCAACAAACTTGTCAAATAGTGTCATTGTTGAAGATGATGGTTTCATCTCCTGTGAAGGCTTTCCATATGTCCTAGGGGAAACAGGCATCTTTGCAAAAGAGTCAAGTTGATACCCCCCCATGCCAAGGTCTACCGACTTAAATTTGTTTTGACAGTCTGCTAAAGTTGTTTCATAATCCTCTGCTGCTCGGTTAAGAGGGACATGAACATTAGCTGAGATTGAGTTAATTGATAAGGTGTTATCCCCTGGTATGCAAATTTTTGTTCCATTGTAGGGGAACTTAACACACTGGTGGTAGGTAGACGGCACTGCCTGCATATCATGAATCCATGGTCTACCCAATAAAATGTTGTATGCAAGGGGTCCAGTATCAACAATTTGAAACAAGTTATCTTTTTCAATCGGGCCAATCCCTCATGTGAAGGATACTCTAATCCCTTTAGAACTTCGTCACTTCTTCATCATAGGCCTTTATGGTGATCTTCTTTCTAGTGTCGATCACTTGCTCTGAATAGCCCAAAGTTTTTAACAAATTCAAAGTACAGATATTTAACCCAGCACCTCCATCAATCAACACGTGCCTGACACAAGTTTTATGAATCATGACTTCAATGTGAAGGGCAAGATTGTGTGGATGGCTTAGGGATTTGTCATCATCTTCAAAGAAAGAAAGGTAATGTGGGCTAGTAATGTGATTCACCATGCCTTGGAATTGGTCTATATCAATGTTTTTGGGGACATTTGCTGTGCGCAAAGCATCCTCAAGGATCTGCTTATGCCTAGGGGACAACTCTAGAAGCTCTAAGATTGAGATCTGTGCTGGAGTTTTCTGTAACTGATCTACAAGATTGTAGTTTGGTTTGAGAGAAGTGGCGGACTTTATAGTGACATTCTTGGATGCCACTTGCTTGGATTTGTTGGATGGACCTGAACTAGGCCCTCTGAGAATAATAGGGGCTTGACTCCTGGTAACAGCATTAAGGGCTTGGGAAGATAACCTAGAATGAGGACCTCTCAGCACCACAACAAGTTGGTTGTCAAAAATAGGGGGAGAGTCATAACCATGCGGGTCCTTACTCCTTATCATATTAACACTTGGCTCCACAACTTCAAGCAAGTTTATCACATTTTCTGCCACTGTATAGGTGTAGTTGATTGTAGCTTTGCCATTCTGTGATTTAGAGGTTTCCCCCTTGTCGTAATTAGGCAAAGGTTCCTTAAAAGCCTTATAATCAGCATTGGTATTTAGGCCATCAACTTGAAGCTTTCCACTTTCTATAAAATCTTGGACGATATGTTTTAATTTCCAACAGTATGGCCGGGGCCATTATGAAATTTACAGAATGCCTTGTCATCCCACCAATGTGGCTTAGGATCTGGAATGTGAAATTTTGCAGGATCCCGAGGATGTGCCAAGTTGTTAGCAATGAGATTTTTGAGAATATCCTCATATGAGTCACCCAATTTGGTAAATTGTCGCTTCTGGTTTTTGGACCTCTCCCGATATCTTGGTTTACTTTCTTGTTGTGGAGGTGCATTAAGCTTCATTGCTTGCACAACCTTAGTCAAATTAAGAACACTTTGATCTCTTGATTGGGAAGAATCCACAACTCCATCATTGACAACTTGTTTGTTTTTGTTCCAATTGTTGTTCTTCCCTTTATCCTTATTGTTGTGTTGACCATTGTTGGTATTATTGTTATGTCCGGTCAAAATGCCTTGTTCTTTTAGAACATCCTAATGTGTCATGCACTTTCAATCATGGTATCAAAGGAAGTGAAGACTATCTTTTTGATCTCATGTCTCATTTCAGGCACCAAATTACTAACTAGTATGTCAATATTTTCATCCTCATGGATTGTCCTAGATACCGAAAGTATTTCTCGTCTCCCTCCACCTTTGCAAGAAGGTAACAAAGGGTTCCCCCTGATTTTGTTTCAAGTTGCATAGGTCCAACATAGTAACAGGTCTTGACAGATTATATGCGAAGTGTTGAATGAATCTATGAACAAGTTCTCTAAAAGTCTTGATAGGAGGAGTGATATTGGTAAACCATTCCATTGCTTGTCCTTTAAGACTCCTAGGGAATAACCTCATCAAATAGGAGTCATCTTGATGGAATTCAAAGCTCATAGTATAGAACTGATGCACATGGTCGTGTGGATCACCACTGCCATCATATTTATCGTATTGTGGGAATTCCACCCTCTTTGGAAAATCTTTCATACTCACACTCTTGTCGAATGGATTAGGACAAATTGAGTCTAGTGAGAATGAGCTCTTAGGTTGCATCATTTTTTCCATCATTTGCTTCATTTGGCGGATTTCTTCCTCTTGAGAGGGATTTTGCTTTTGTATTTTTTTGTCCACATCAAAATTATAAGGGACTTTGGCACCCTTGTTGATTAGACTTTCCAAGAACTTATCTTTGTTTTGTTCCAAATACCTCTCCACATACTGTTGGAAGATAGGCTCTTGTTGTATTCGCATGAAGTCTTGAGTATCAAAGTCATAATGTGAGCTACCACCTCCATGTTGGGAACCAGGATGTACATGTTGGGAGTGTGGTCTTGAATTTCTAGGAGGAGTTTTCCTCCTATAGTGAGCATACCGAGAGGCCCTTCTTCCTTTAGGACTAGGAGATCTAGAAGGGGTCCTTGACCGCCTTCTACTTCTTGGTGTTCTGGAAGGGGTGGAAGGAGGAGAATTATGTCCACTGTTAGCACCCCTTGTATTGTATTGTTTGTTTAATTGGTGGGCTAACTGCCTATCTTGCTCCTCTTGAGCGAGTTTCCTTTGTACTTCCAATAAAGCTTGGCTCTCTTCCTCAAGTTGTCTAAACTTTTCTTTCTTTGTAGCTTGTTCATCTAGAAAGGCTTTCTTTTCGCGTTCAATTCTTTTGAGCCTATCACTTGTGAACCTTGAGGTATGTTGAAGTGGTGAGCTTGGTCTAGATTGTTTGAACAAGTCATTGGTATACGTTGTATTGACATGAGCATCACGAGGTTCATTGTCTTGGTCTTCATGTTGTGACCATTGTTCTTGGTGAGCTCGTCTCTTATACCTTTCATCCCGTTGATGGGCATCCAAATATCTTGTATTAATGAGGGGTGAACCAGGTTGATCATCATGAGAAGAATTTCCAAATATCATGTTGTTTCTGGGTTGTTCATAGATATCATCAAGATTTTGATCCATGGCTTCCCTCTCCCGCCGAGTGACAGTATAACTCATATCCATACCTAAGTGGGAAGGTGCTGAGGGGGTACTCAAGTCACTAAAATGGCTCTTTGGGTCAAAATAGGTTTCAGACTGACTCCTAGGTGACTGGTCAAATATTGGTTCTTTTTCCTTTCTTTGGATTAGAAGTCTCAATCGTATTGGTTAAAGACTATCTCGAGGTCGCTTCCTTTGGCTCACTTGATATCTTGTTGTGACTGACATGAAAGGGAGAGTCCAGGTAAACAGACAATTCTAAGAAACGTCAATACCAGACTAGGATAGTAAAAGTTTTCTCTTGTCTGAGAGAGATGGTGAAATAGAACTGTTGCAAATAGGTGCAAACCAACACTACCACAGAGGTGCTCAATTCTTGGGTGAACACCCTAGCACATATGGATCAGGAGGATGACTTACACAAAGTGTACTGAGTTTGAATTGTATGAAAATGGGTGGACAAGGAGACTACTAGCACTCTCCAGGTGTGTTATCAAAGAGTCTAAAAATTTATCTATTTGACAGGAACAATTCCTAATTTGCCAATCTCAAGCAAAATCGCTTATGAGATCAAGGATCACTAATTCAAAAGGTCAAGGACACATAAACCCTAAATACAGAACAGGTCTCTAAAACTGGGACAAGTCACCTAATCAAAGAACTCAGTATTTCAGTTTGTTGTTTGTTTGCAAAGATTAAGCAAGTATATCCACAGATTTTGATCAAGCACATAGGTTTCAATCAGACAAGTTGTGATACAAAAAGTAGTCAATAACAGATCTATCAAGGACAAAGCAACTTGATAGTATCGGGGAGTCTTGTTTGAAGATGTTTGGACAATGTTTAAGACTCAAAAACAAACACATAGCTATCCCTACCAAAGAAAATGGTGAGAAGTCAAAACCTTTGCCCCATTGCTTATGCGCATACGTGCACCTCACACAGCCGTGTCACCCCCTAGAGGGCGCCCGTGTTTTTGGTGTTTCCAAGGACTCAATAGTGTACGTTCAAAGGTTACCCTTGTAGCAGGGGCCAGTGTCGCAACCGCCTCCAAACGTCCAGGTGTATGCCTATGATGAGAATCTGTGTATGATCAACATACGGAGAGATTCTTCCCCCTCCTTGCGCAAAGATTATGAATCCTTTCGGAGGTGAACCGGGTAGGCAACTAACTAAGAGGTTTTTACTTAGCTTCTGTTCACAATAACCTTTGGTGCCTCTAATACAGAGCTTGGGCCTCGCAGCCACACCAACACCTGAAAATCACACACCCCCGCAAGCGAGGCTTGGAGCGGCGCCACTTAGTGCAACAAATAGAGCTCTTCCATGATGATCGTCTAAGTCATGGAAAATAAGTTACTATGGTCTTGGAGTCTTTAGACTCAACAAGACGTTCTTTATTATAGTGAGGTGGAATCACCGGAAATAGGTGTGTACTCACTTGGGTCGTTCCCGGAGGTTCAACTTCCGGCAGGCCCTCTAAAGGTGACACTGGACATGGCTCGGATTCGGGTTTCTAATTTTTTGATTCTCCCAAAAGGAGAAGAGCATACTTCTCTAGCCCGTCTCTTTACCCAAACACGCTAAACAACCTTAATCATCGAGCTAGTTTCACTTCACCAAATCCACACATTTTTGGGTTTCTGATTCTCTCAATGAGAGAAGAGCATAATCCCCTGACAAGTGAAAGTGCTAAAGATTCACTACCTTGCTCCGCTCTCTAAGAGTTCGTCATATTAGTAAGATCATAAGGAGCCTAGATTTGTCCATGGTCATCACCTCCATGTAACAAAGAGCCAAATTCCCTACTCACTATCGAAACTCCTAAGAATTTTAATGAAGCCCTAATTAGACTATGTGAATTGAAAAGCAGGAAAACAAACACAATGTTTTTTTAAATAAGATCTTTGACAAGCGTAAGTGTTTGTTTTCAAGTCTTTGTCATGCGTCCTGCAATCAAACCGTTAGTGTGTTTCAAGTTCTCTGACTGGCGTCCTGCAAAAACTGTTATGCTGTGAAAAAAGAATTTAGAAGAACCAGAATTAAAAAAATCTAATTTAATTTAGTCAAAATTTAATCTAAAAGGAATTAGTTAACAAAACTAAAATTAAACTAAATTAATCTAATACTAAACTAAAAATTTAAAAACAAAACTAATCTAAATTAATAAAATTAAAAAAAATCTAATCTAAATTAAAAAAATCTAATCTAAATTAATAATTCTACTTTAAATTAATAAAGTTAAAAAATCTAATTTAAATTAACAAAGTTAAAGAATCTACTTTAAATTAACAAAGTTTAAAAAAATCTAATTTGAATTTTAGAAACTAAAAAAAATCTAATTTAAAAATCTAAATTAAAGACTAAACCAAACTAACTAAAAACTAAACTAAATGAAGATTAAAAACTAAATTAGAATTAAAAACTAAACTAAATTAAAAACTAAAAATTAAAAACTAAATTAAAAACATGCATAAAAATCTTCAAATTTGATTTCTAAAAAATCTGTTTATAATGAGTAGGCAAAAACAGAAACCCAAAAATTTTTTGAAGCAAAAAATAAAACCTAGAAATCGTTTTTTGATCCAGCAAGTAGAAGATGAATTTTTTTTTTTTTTAAATCTTTAGCTAGGTGAAAAAAATGACGCGTGACGGTTTTGTGCAGCTATTTTCTTCAGATCTGTGAAAGAAATCAAAAAACTAAAAAATACCCAAATCAGATTTCGACCATGGCTACAAAACCCAGAAGTTGTTTTTCCTGCAACTGAGTGGAAGCTGGATTTATGAAACAAAACTAAAAACTAAATTAAAAACTAAATTAAAAACTAAACTAAAAAAAACTAAAAATTAAAAACTAAATTAAAAACTAAACTAAATTAAAAACTAAAAACTAAATTGAAAACTAAATTAAAAACTAAACTAAATTAAAAATTAAAAATTAAACACGGTGGGCGCCAAAATGTATAACTGAAAGTATGTTATACTTCTGTGAATCCTTGCATGCAAGGATACTCAATAATGAGTCCTGTAAATCAATTCACAGCTCTTTATCCGAGAAGAGCAAGGATTGATATTGTGGCCCTCAGATTAACCCTGTTACCCCTGCAAATACAATCTCAGAACGAGAGATTCAAAGAGGAGAAGCAAGAATGCCAATCTCCATGAATCCTGTTCTTGCAATGCAACAATGAAAACTAATCTAAATGGCTGTAAAATGCAATAAACCAAACTAATTTATTGAAATGAAAATTAATCTACATGCAATGCCATAAATGAATTATTTTGCAATTAATCTACTATGAAGATTAAGCTAAAATGCAATATTAAACTATATGCTCTAAAACTAAGGTGCTTATAAAATCAAACTAATGTAATCTCAAATGATAAAATTTAAATTTGTAGCATAAGTCAGATGTAAAAATTCGTGATTCTTTCTCTCTTTTGAAATGAGAATGAGAGGGTTCATTTTATAGGCAAAAGTGGAATTGAAGGCAAATTCAGCAATATGGGATAAATAGAAAAATAGAAACAAATCTTGATTGGAATTCTTTTTTTAGTTTATTTCCCTTTTAACTGATTTGTTTCCCTTTTTTTCATTACAGGATATTCTTGAGAGGATATTTCATTTATTTTATTTTATTTAAGATGATAATATCTCTTTTAATAAAATAAAATGAGATTATGTAATTTAGAAATGAATATTAATAAAAATAAAATAAAATTCATTTAATTAAAAAATAGATTTTAATTAAATAGCATCATTTTATTTAAGTAATATTAACTTCAATTAAATAACATTATTTTATTTATTAAAAGGGATTTATTTCTTTTGATTAAATAAAATTAATGAAGATTCAAACCTTTAGGAAAATTGAAACATTTGAAATAGTTATGAATTGATTAAGAAATTTGATTTGAAAATGCGACAATCATTGATTCAGAAAGTTGATGTTGACAAATTAAATAAATGGGGCCCAAAGTCTAGGTGACCATTTTAGGTTGCATACACTACTTAGTTGACTCTTCAGAAGTGGAGTGAGGGTCCAAATCTCCCATCAAATCATAAGTGCACTGCACACCTTCATTTTCCAACTCCCACAGTTTATGCTTTAGCCACATTCTGGTGAACTTGTTGATTGGATCCATTAACTGCTTTAGTTTTGTCTTTTCTTCTTCTATCCAATCCACATCACCAATCGGCCTATCCTTCACTACTTCATAAGCATGACCTTGAATCAGATCCCCATCATCCTCAAGCTGATCAAGAACTACCTTCACATTATATAATCGGACTGATTCTACTAGAAGTCAAGAGAACTTCTTCTTCCTGACCTCAAATTCATCACTGCAATTGGCCCAGTAGTCCTCCAAATCAACCTTATGGCTATACTCTCTACTGGCCTTCTTTTGGGCTTCACCTGAGATATCAAATCTAGACCGCTTGGAATGAAAGGACAAGCCAAGAGCGCTCATCTCCTCCTTTGAAGCTTGGGCAGAAATAATGGAAGGACATGCCTTTCCAGTGCCAATCCTCAAAGGGAAGTCTCCACCAAAACCAGTCTTATGTTTATCCCTTTTGACAATAGCATCAAAGTCACATATTTGTCGAGTGACTTCCAGAAGTATGATATGATCAATGGGATACCTTGGAATCCTGTATGGAGCCCTTTGACAACCATCAACCCAGATGTATGAGAAGGTTGGGAACTGAATGAACCAAGCACCATATTTCTTAATTAACTCATTGGTTTGATAAAAAATCCTCACATGCTCTGCACCCTGTAGTAACCTAGTGATATGCATATTGAATGCATCATTCACCCTCTTGTAGCTCGAGCTTCCCAAATGCAACTGAGGGTACACCTCATAAATAATATCCTATCCAAAAGTGCCCTTGGTACTCAATCCCTTGTATGGATGAAATCTTGCAAGTGCATAGACTAAGTATGAGGTCATTGTGAAGGTCTTTGTCTATAGCACATTGGACAACTGCTCATGAATCACTTTGTTAATGACACTTGCCCAATGGTAGTCAGTCTTTTCCTGTTCCATCCTCACAATCACATGGCACATCCAATTCTCAAACATGCCAGCATTCTTCAATCTAACCACCCTACTGAGAAGAGTGATGTCATCATAATACTCCTTGAATTTTGCTCTGAATAACTGCTTAGGCAATTTGGAATAATGAGACTTGGGCTTCTCCAGCCAAGAATTGATAAGCTGTTGATATTTAACAGTCTATTCTTCATAGTACTCCTGGGATGCCTTCATGTTGAATGCCACCACATGAGATCTATCCAGCATATCAAAATTATGAGCAATGGAAATGGGGTTGAGATCCACCATAATCCTCCCTTGAGGACCAATTATCCTCTGTGTATCACTGTCATAGTGCCTGGCACACTCAAGGACCAACTCATAACACTGCACTGTGGAAGGGAAACCAGCTACATGTGCGAATCCTTATTCTAACATCCTCTTAGCCACCAGAGAAAGATCTTGTGCTACCATTATGCTTTTAAACTCCTTATAGTCCCATAGTCCAACATTGGTATCAATTACCTCTGACCAGACATAAGTGATCTTACTCTCCAGAATCTTGCTCTTGATTTCCATCTTTATTCTTTCTTCTTCGGATATGGAAGATCCCTCCATGTCACCCTTAGCCTTTCCAGTTGTTACCTTGCTTGATTCAGCCTACACTTGACAAAGGAAACATAATAAAGATCACACCAACAAAGGTTAACCAATCAAAATCATCATTAAATCATATTAAATCTCATATAGAACAATCATGTTAAACTTTGGGTTTCAGGACCATCCACGAAATCCAACCCAGGGAGGAATTTTAGAGAATTCTGGGCTAGACAAATTCCAGCGAACAATCATGAAAACACCTATTAGCAATTCAATCTGATCATTATTAATCAATAAACAACATGTGAGATCTCAAAATATCATAAATTAATCATAAAATGCATATTCATCCATTAACACATCATGTTATTTCAAATTCCTTCATATTCCATTCGATTCTGGGAAAATCCGCCAGGGACAGATTTCCGCGAAGGCAGAGACACTTGGAAAATTTCAGAAAAAACTGAGAGCCAAGGATTTCGGGAAAATCTAGAGTCGACAGAAATCCATGAATAAGGTACAACTCTAAAAGTATGTGGATTCTGAGAAATTCAAGGAGATTAGACCAACTGATTAACCTGATCGAGATTAAACCCTGACCCCACAACACCAACCACTGATCACTGACACCAGAACCCACCAGACTTGAATAATTTTGTCTTGGCTCACTGACACACTGCACCTAATTTCAAATTAATTTAAAGATTCAACATCAAAATATTCTGAATGTAACCCCAAAAACTCTATAACATCAAAGTGTTATCCACAATCATGAATTAAAAGCAAGGCAATTGAATCCATACCATTGTGAAGCAGAAATCGATCTCAACAACAACAAATGCGAATTTAATGGCATGCATAAAGAACAGTGACATGAATGCACTAGAAATCGCCACTTAAATCAAACAGTTCAAACTCAACGCCTCAAATCCAATCAAACACTTTCAAGAACAAACTCCTTAGCTCAATTGATGACAAACAACAAAGCATAATGGCATAAAAGACCTCAAAGATTGGTTAAATACATCGTTCAAAGCTTGTACGAAAACATTAAATGCAGTCGACAAGACAGCCAGAAAAATTCGGGAACCCGACGACATGACGAAATTTGGAAAAATCTGACCCACATGGATTTCCACAAAGACTGAAAATCTCTGAACCAGAGTGCTCAATCAGAGTCCGAGCAGGATCCGGGAAAATCCGGCCTGGGTGGAAAGTCCCGATCCAGGGTAGAAACCCGAAATTCACCTAGAACTAAATATTTTCAATGAATAAATTAGGGGGATCACTTAGGAAATCAAAATAAACATTTAAGCACATTCCAAAGCAAGATAAAACCTCAAAAATGAAAGGGCCAAGACACCAAAACCAACGCGAAAGAGGGTCCCTGCCTTTAGCGGGACGTGTGAGCAAAAACTGCACAACAAGGTGGAGGGTGATTCCTTAATTTTGATCAATGCATGTAGAGATCATAAAGTTCAAAATTGGGAATTAGAGTATATTGTTAAGTAGATTTTGGCCTTGCTTGATAAAATAGGTAACTATCAAATTTTGCATACTTATAGAGAAGGCAATAAGGTGGCTTATTTTCTGGCAAATTATGGATGTGATCAGCAAGTTGAAATAGTTACCCATATGGCTGAAATTGGAAGAATGCATCTTGAGCTAGAAGCTCTAATTACTAATGAGGATTGTTAGTAAAATTAAATCTATCATGGAAGTATGTGATATTTATTTCCATTTCTTATAATGATATGATTATAGGGTGTTGTTCATTATCTATATACATGTGTTGTTTTGGGCACAAATCTGTAATTGACAGTTACATGTGTGCTTAATAATGGAATTCTAAATAGAATTACATGCAATATTGTATATTTAATAGCACAAGTGTAAATGGAAATTTCATGTGTGTTATGTCCAGAACTTTTGAAATGAAAATTAAAAAGTGCCACTGCTATATCCATATTGTTGTAAGGAATTGCAATAGTAAATTCATAAGGTGGTAGGTTAGCTGCAAGGGCAGGTAATTTTTGCAAATAATGGTACAAAGTGATATCATTGAAGTAGCTTCAAGTGATGTCACCTGTTTGCACCATGTATTGCTTTAGAATGGAGTTCTATCCAAGGAATTATAGAATTTCCATGCCATTTAATAACTGGGAATTGTCAATTTCTGAGAAATTTGGTGATGATGAGTTGAATTTGGTTTTTAAAGAGCATTGCAGTATTATCATGAAGCATATCAGAAGGGTTATTGGTAAGGAAATTCTAGAACCAAAAGCTAAAAGATTAATATATCCTTCTCAATTTTTTTCTATTCCTATCAAATCTTATGGATTTGTTGCAAGATTTCAATAGGGTGGAATTCATTGCTGGTAAAGTTGTTCATGTAGTTTATTTACAAAATGAGAATCTCTACCAAGCATGTCAAAGGTATGATTTCTGGAAAGGCCGTGGGTATGTAGGGGGTCTATTTCCAAGGCATTTCCTTCTCCATAAGGAAGATTCTCAAAATTTATTCATTTCCATAAATAAGACTTTGTCTTATCAAAACTCAAGCTTTATGCTCAATGTGCTCAGAAATTCTATTTTTGGGTTTTCGTCAGAATTTATTGAAAAGGTGAAAGTTAAAGTTCATTTGTTTATTGTGATACTAACACATGATCATGATTTCCATGTTCCCGTATCTTGCCAAGTTCCAGTGCAGCCGAATATAAATTTTTACAATCTAGTTTTTGAAAATTTTGAACTTCCAAAAGTTTAAAAAAAAATGCAAGGGATTTCACTTTCGGGTGAAAACGAGAGTATAAGGTAAAAAAATTGTTTTAACAACCCAAATAAATGTCCTTGGTTTGCTTATGTCCCATTCCCGCGTGCAATGTCGGAGGGCGGAACCAAAATGAATGTTGAACTGGGACTAATGGGGAGTACTTATGTTCTACCCCCACTTTGGTCCTAATCCCTCACCTGACCCACTCACGACCTCCACCCAAAACTAGTTCAACTCCTACTCCTCTCGTGCTTTGATCCCACCAATCAAAATGAAAACCCCACACAATTGAATTTATCCCAACCCCGAGTGCAGCATTGGAACCGGAAGGAGAGGCAATATTGAAACCAAGTGTTTTAAAATGTGAAAGTTCTTGATTTTGAAATGGTTCCGCCTTCGCCCGAACTTACTCCGACCCCACACAAGGAGAAGGATGCATAATTGGTATAAGGATGGAGTCGGCACACAAAAAAATAAATTTATTAATTCATCCTGTCCCACTCCTCTCGTGCTCCAACTTCGCATAGAATTTTCTCTGACCCCGCATGGGCATCGAACTTCAAGTTTGGGCTAGCACCTTAGGGATAAATAAAATAATGTTCCCATTTCAAAATCAATCCTGACCACTTTCCTAAAGTGTCTCACGCGGAATTGGAATGAATTTTAATATGGGCACGAATGATAAGATGTTTCACATTTGGATGTCGCTCCAGCTCCGACCCCACTTGGTGTATTTTCTCGTTCCACTCCCGTTGTGGAAAATGAAGGTCTCTCTCCTCTCCTGCTTCAGATTTCATCCCACTCCCACATCCACACAGGAAACAAAAGGTGAGTGTATGGTTCTGACTCCGCACTAAACCCAACTTGGTTTCAGCCCCACCTTGATAAAGTTTGATTGTGAAACCAGGACATTATATGAACCAAGCTAAAAAAAAATGTCCCCGTCCATGCATGGCTCTGGTTCCGCCCGAAATTTTCTCCACCCCTGCATGGATTTTTTTTTGCTCTTGCATGTCACACGGACCCAGGAAGGATTTTGAACCAAACACAAAGCATAAAATATTCTCGTTTAGAAATTGATCTGGTTCTACCCTAAACGAGACCTGACTTCGCTCATGTTGAAGGTTCTAATATTTGGATCAGTCCTACTCCCGCCTCCAATGCCAAGCGAATGCTTCAGGGATATCTTCTCATGGAATGCATTGATTGCATAAAATACATGAAATATGTGAAATCATAGAATGAAATGCAAAGCGGGTGAACTGTTTGAAGAGGTGATGATTAAAAAATGTGTAAAATGTATTTGTCTAAAGGTTGTGAACCAGAGATGTTGTCTCATGGCATGAGCATGTACTATCTAACAGAATGCCTATTATACACAAAGTGATTTGGTGAAAATAATTTAAGAAGCTTCAAAAGAAAATGCAATCAGCAGTCGAAAGCCTCTTTCCACAACGTTACCTACATCCTCTCTACCCACGGCCATTGCTAAACCATCCTCTCGGACCATCTGAAATGAGGAAGCATACATAGAACAAGTGAACCATTTGCCAGAACATCTCAAAGAGGAGGGAATGCATTGTTTGCAGGAGATGGCCTAAAATGGATTGGATAAAAACAATTTTGAAGCTCCCACACAAAATTTTGATAGACATTAACACAGGAAATGTTTGAATGAAGAAAAAAGTAGTGTAGTACAAGAAGGTACTGAGGGTAATCCACAATATGGACATTCAATTTTTCACTTGTTTGGTGTGAGAATTGTAACTAATCTTAATCTAAATGAAGCACCTTTTCGAGTGTGGGAGAGAGGTGAAGATACCTCAACTTTTATACAAACAGGATTAAACAATCTAATAGAGATGGAAGGTCCTGATATGTGTGTTGTTTGGCAAGATGATATTCAATCAAAATGATAGAGGATAATATGACTGATGGAAGAGGAGAACTTTGATATGATGGAAATTGAGAATTAGTAAAGGCATAACACATGGTAAATTTTGATACAATTTTTTTAAGTTTGATGCAATTTTGTTTTAATGTTAACAGGCCTAAGGAATGGATGGTAGCTAGAAATGAAGGTGTTGGTTTTTTTCGCAATTGGATACAAAATTTGAATTTTTTTTTTTATATTTTGAATTGGAAAAAGGAAATGTCCAAATGTTTTGACAATCAAGGGCTAAAAAATGTAGCCTGGGAAGCTTTAGGGGGAATGCAAATATGTAATATTGTTGTATCAATGTATTGTAGTGATATGAAATGTAGATATATCAATCTCAGAAAGATGATATATAATGTAAAAAGATGTAATGATGAAAATATTTGGGTTTATGCTAAAATTATGTAACTTATCGGATGATAACCAGAGGTTTTCTTCCTGATTCTTTCCTACCTATATGTCCTTTGAATTAGGGTTTTGTAATTATTAAATATAAATAAAATATTATAGTGGTTCATCCGCTTTTGATTAAAAAAAAATATTGATTGTAAAATCTTACATTTAATGGATGTATATGTAAGGATGTTTCTTGCACATAAATTATTGTAATAATCTATTTAGAAAAAAAAATGTGCATAAGTTTTCTTGTAAATGAAGTAATGCGCATGAAGGTAATTTTATAAAATCACTTATTGTTAAAGCCTTCCATACATATGTGACAGATATACAAAGTTGTGAGAATCGAGTCCATATTCTATATCATTTTTAGATGAGATAAGGGAAGACAAGGAGTGAGTTTTAGTTGTTATGTTTCCCTCTTAGAAAGGGAGGCCATGTGTATATAATATGTTATTCATGATGTTAATAGAATCTTTAGTGTGTAAAATCATGTGTTGTATCATTATTTGTTATTTTCTATTGTATAAATGTTTAATACATAGATTTGCATAATGTATCTCCATAGCAAGAATCATGTATTGGGTCTTTGAATCTTGTTGGTGTAAATAGGTAATTTTCCTAACTAGGGTCCTATTTACATGTTAAGTCCACGTAGGTCCTATGCATATTTAAGCTGTTTAGATAAGATTTTATGTTTTTAGCTTTTATTAAATATTAGAGTTCTAGGTCATTTAATGATGGCTCAAGTCATTTAATAATGACACCAGTCATTTAATGTTTTGGATTTGGTACTTCATTACACCTTATCTATATAATCAAGGCTATTATACACTCTTGTAAGATACCTCATCATCATATTTGATAGATCTTAATATCAAGCAAACACATTTCTTCCATACTCTATTGTAGAAGTTCTTCATTGTTTTTGTAGGTGGTCCTAGGATAGAGAAAAAAGTTAGCCCCTATAAATCCATGTTCACATTAGGTGAGACTACCTTTCAAATTGTTATTGGTAAGCTAGTGCATAAGTGTTCAATTTTTTATCAAAAGGTTGCAATACACAAGGATAAATTATGTCAATATGTCTACTCCAAGAAAATATTTCTTCCAACGTAATATTTTCTTAGTTTTTTAATCATATGGTTCCTTTATGAGCTACGTTGAATCCAAATCATTCCTTATACAAGCTAGAATATAAAACTCTTTCATTTTTGTTTGATAGTTGTCCTCTCTAATCTATTATATAGAGGGTTATATTCACTATCTTCTTGCCCCATTTTTTCCTTCTAACATTTATTGATGGAAGAAGGATTGTATAACAATCATGATTTTTCCATAGCCCATAAAGACAAGTATGATATTTTTGAAATTAAATATAATATTTTTATATCAACATTTTGGATCACACTCAATGATCCATCATCAAAATGAGGAAAGTGACACTTCTAATTTTATGTCAGTAGGTGCCAACTCTATCATACTTATAGGTGATATTCTCTTGAAAATAAGACTTCTAATTATCTTAAAAAGGAGATTAATTATAAATAGTTACATGAACAATTATGCAATAGAATAACAAAACAAATATAATAATAAAACAACACACATAGGAACACAATATTTACCCTAGGAAATCCTTTCATAAAAAAACTAGGTAACAATATCACCACTTTGATATATTATATAATAATAAAATCAAAATATTCAAAGAAGATTTAACATGTTCTAAATGAGATATCTTCACCCACCATTAAATCAATGACATGCACCTTTAGAGAACCTATCCTCAATGTAAAGCACATTCTTAAAAAACATCTTCTTAATGCACCTATGGATTGACCTTATTCATGTGACCAATCTAATAAAATCTATAAACTTGTTACAACACCACGTAAGAATTCATCCATAACCATGCTTTTTTTGGATCATATAACAATAACATGAAATCCACAACCATGTACTAATATTGGAATATGTTATAAATCAAAGCAACACTACTTTAATGGAAATCTAATTTAAGATAAATTTCTACAATCTTTTAAGTGTGTAATATCAATGGAGATTGTAACATAAAATTTAAACCCATAATACAAAAATATACCAAAAACATAATGAAGCACACAACATAGTATTTAACATGGAGAAAACCCTTTAGGGTGAAAAACTTCACCAAGAAAAGAGGCCAAGTTGTATTATCTTCACAAAAGGAGATTACAAATACATTCACTTCCTCTATCTTTCAACCTTCACTCCGACAGAACCTAGGTACTTATAAAACTATTATGCAACAACAAATACATGGAAAATACTTATAGAAAATGTCTCCAACAAGGCCTAGGCATCCATTTTCTCTCACCCACATGCAAGCATCAAAGTGGTATCAACATGCAACGTACAAGTGTCAAGAAGACCCTTCCAAAGTTGGGTGCCCATATCCATGCATGACAACTCACAACATCTTATGACACGTCATAACCATCATCGATACCTCCAACATGCATGCAACCCAAGATGGGTGCCTATGGATAAATAGAGAAAATATACAACAACCATATCCATCATATGCATCATATTGTCATAGAATCTTATGACAACTTGCAACTGTCATAGATTCTTTACATGCACCCACCAAACATTATGACGTGTGTCATACATGCCAAAAATAGTTGATTCTCCAAGAGGAAATTCTTAACCTCTTTTACCATAAGTTTTTACATTTACCAACAGTAAAATTCACTCTATAATTATCATTGGTAACTCTGAAACTTACCGCCGTGGACAGTAAATAATTTTTACCAGTGCTGATGAAACTTGTACAAATTCTTATGGGTAATTACTAATAACAAATAATTAATGGCACCTTATCCCAACATTCTCCCACTTGAAATTATACATTGTAAATCAACCCATAAGAAAACAAATCAAAAAATATTCAGGCACTAGAAATGAGGCCTGCAACCTCTCTGCACCACACGAACTTTTTTGTGCTCACAAGTTTGGTCAATGAATCTACAACATTCTTTAGAGTGTCTATCTTCTTCAACTCAATCTATCCATTTTTTACCAACTCTCAAACAAAGTGATACTGTACATCAACATGCTTAGTCCAAGCATGATACATAGGATTCTTGGCCAAAAAAATAGCACTTTGGCTATCACAACCAATTTGAATGATCCCACAATCAAATCTAATACCTATACACAATCTCCTTAACTAAACTACCTCCTTAAAGACATGAGTAGCAGCCATATACTCTACTTTAGTGGTAGACAAAGCAACTATGGGCTGCCTCTTACTCATCCAACTCACTGCACCTCCAAACAGAGTAAATACATAGCCACTAGTGGACCTTTGACTATCCAAGTCACTTGCCCAATCTGCACCAACAAAACCCTATATGTCCAAAGATTTATCAGCACTATCAGTACCAAAATAAACCAAACAATGATCAGGAGTACCTACAAGATATTTAAATTCCCTCTTTGCATAATTCCAATGATGTCTATGAGGGTTAGACATAAATCTTCTCAAAACTCCCACTACTTGTGCAATAGCTGGTCTAGTGCAAACCATTGCATACATCAAACTCCCTACATCACTATCATATGGCACATTAGACATATCCTCAAGATCATCCTTAGTCTTTGGACACATATCTAATGAAAGCTTAGTACCAATTGGTAGAGGAACTCTAACTAGATTACAACCTTGCATACTAAACCTCTACAAAATAGTATTCACATGCTTACTTTGTGATAACCAAAGATTTATGTTACCTCTATCCCTTCTGATCTCCATTCCCAGAATATACCTGGCAGCTCCAAGATCCTTATGGGAGTAAATGGTGACTCCCCAACACCCCCAAGAATAGTTGCTAGACCAAAACAACTTCCACGAGAGAGAGAATGGCAAGAAAGCTTGCTTCACAATGCAAGATTGATTGAATGGTTGGATATGCTTCAATAAGCTTCAATTGATTCAATTGATGCAAATGTACATGAGATACCTTGCTTATAAAGACAAGGTAGAGATATAGGATTGGAAAAGATCATGACAAGTGTCTTAATCCTATAACATGAGACAACTAACAAACTACCTAGGAATCAAGCATTACTAGCTAGATAAGATAAGTTCTAGAAAATACAACTTAGACTTCTAGAAAGAATCTTATATCCTAATTAAACTTAAGCATGTGAATATGTCCCCTAATTACCTAGTGAATGAATTATCTAGGTACAAGACATTTATTCACACCAACACTCCCCCCTTAAGTGCAACTTAGGGAGAAAATTATTATGCACACTATGCAAAGACTATGACTATGGGTCCTGGATACTAGGCCATGTTAGGTACCCATTTACAATTCAAATGCAATAAATGCAATCTATCTCTCACAAGCAGAGAAAAGGAGAAAATCCAGTGGGGAAAAAATCCTCTCCAAAAGAGAGAAAAAAAATAAAGAGAAACAAACATGATGTATGGAGGACTCAATGATACCCCAAAGAACTACATCCATCATGTATATACAATCAATGACCACCCATAAGAGGGAAAAAGAGAAAAAATATATCCCCCCCACAATGTGTGATCTCCTGCAAATATGGTTAATGTCTAAAGACAAAACACAATCCAATGCCTACAAATAATGTTTCTCCCTTTAGGAAGAAGATACACCAAGTACAAATGCAAGAATGCTTCCCATTCTAGATATAAATTAGGAGGAATCCATATGTATGAAGATTGTGTCTCTGAAATCTACTCATGTGTTTCTAAGTTCTTGGATGATAAAGATGATGCCACAATCCAATCAAGTACATGCCCAATCACAACAAACTGTGACAAACCAAGAACAATTGGAAACTGATCTTGAACAAAATATGAAGACAAACATGAATATACAATAGTTGATCCATGAATATCATCAAATAGGAGAGATAGACCCTCAAATGTGTCCTCCAAATCTGCAATATGAGATTCCATGAACATGTTAGAGATACATGTCAAATATTCATCCCACAAAGCAAGATTTGAAAAACTATGATCATCCTGTTGAATAAAAGCATCAATGTTGATGAAGAATGAGGTGGAGGAGTAAATGGCGACTCTCCAACACCCCCAGAAATAGTTGTTAGACCAAAACAACTTCCACAAGAGAGAGAATGACAAGAAAGTTTGCTTCACAATGCAAGATTGATTGAATGGTTGAATATGCTTCAATAAGCTTCAATTGATTCAATTGATGCAAATGCACATGAGATGCCTTGCTTATAAAGACAAGGTAGAGATATAGGATTACACAAGATCGTGATAAGTGTCTTAATCCTATAACATGAGACAACTAACAAACTAACTACCTAGGAATCAAGCATTACTAGCTAGATAAGATAAGTTCTAGAAAATCCAACTAAGACTTTTAGAAAGAATCTTATATCCTAAGTAAACTTAAGCATGTGAATATGTCCCCTAATTACCTAGTGAATGAATTAGCGAGGTATAAAACATTTATTCACACCAACAATCCTTCATATCAAATGCACTTGAAAGTTGGAGTTTAAGCTCACTGATCATATCCTTAGTATTGCTGAAAAATAACATGTCATCAACATACAAAACAATAACCAGCATAGAATCACCAACACAATGAATGTAAACATAGTGATCCTCCTCACTTCTAACAAAACCCAATTTCAAAATCAAAGAATCAAACTTTTGATACCACATTATTGGGAATTGTTTTAAACCATAAAGAGACCTCTTCAACATGCAAACCTAATGTTATTTTACCTCAAAACCTATAGGTTGTCGCATATATATGTCTTCTTCAAGATCTCCATGCAAGAATGTAGTCTTAACATCCATTTTCTCAATCTCCCAATCATAAGCTACAACAATGGATAAGAGAAATCTAATAGAAGTCAATTTAGCAACAAGAGAGAATATCTCACCAAAATCAACTCCCTCTCTCTGGGAGTAGCCCTTGGCTACCAATATAGCCTTGTACTTCTCCAATGAACTGTCTACTCCAAAATTCTTCTTGAAGACCCACTTACATCCTATGGTCTTTCTTCCTTTGCGAAAATGAACAAGATCTCAGGTGTTATTAGAGTCTAAGGCCATCATCTCCTCCTGCATGGCTAACTGCCAAGACTCACTATCATCTACAGAAATAGCTTCCCTATAGGATCTAGGTTCATTGTTAGTACTCAATAAAGCATATGCACAATGGAAATCTGGTGGGCTATACCTGTCAACAGGATTATGTTGTCTTGTGGATCTCTTCAAGGGTGGAGTAAGAGACTCAACTAGTTGTTCTGCATGATCATTTGTACCAACTTCTTTTGTAATAACAAATTCATCTTCATCAAAACTACTTGAATCTTCTTCTTCTTCTTCTCCCCCTAGTCCATCATTTTGTTCTTCCTGAGGTGCATCTCGATTCTCTAACTCAAAGTGCACTCTCTTTCCCTTTTCTTCTTTTTCTTTTGGTTGTTCCGGTTCAGAAATAGCTCTAAGTTCCCTAAAAATAACATCTCTAGAAAAGATAATCTTGTGGATTCGAAAGCTTATAACCTTTAACATTATCACCATATCCAATGAATGTACACTTTTCTGCTTTTGGATCCAACTTAGAGCACTTTTCCTTAGGTACATAAACAAAAGCCTCATAGCCAAAAACCCTTAAATGTGAAACTAAAGGTTTCTTACTTGTCCACACTTCATAACGAGTTGAATCAAGAGCCTTACAAGGAGATTTATTTATCAAGTAGGAAGCATTACACACAGCCTCTGCTCAAAAGCATTTATCCAACTGTAAATCACTTAGCATACTTCTGACTCTTTCCATAATTGTTCAGTTCATCCTTTCTCCAACACCATTCTATTGTGGTGTATATGGAGTTGTCTTTTGTCTGATTATACTTGCATTCTTGCAAAACTCATCAAATTCCTTAGAAAAATATCCCCCTCCATCATCAGATCTTAATATTTTAATCTTTAAACCTAATTGGTTCTCTACTAAGACTTTGAATTCCTTAAACTTAGTGAAAACTTTAGATTTATGTTTCATAAAATAAATCCATGTAAATCTGGATACATCATCAATGAAGGCAACAAAATAATGATATTTTCCAATAGATTCAATATCCACATGCCCAAACACATTTGTATGAATAATTTCTAACTTCTCTTTTTCTCTATTGCTTCCTAAAGGAAAATATTTTTTGTTTTATTTACCAAACACACAATGTTCACAAAAATCAAAGTCCTCATCAGAATAGGAGAAATTGTCCAACAAAGTTTTATTCTTAATATTTTTTAATACATTTTTGCTTGTGTGGCCCAATCTATGGTGCCACAACATACATTAATTTTCAATACTAGCCACAAATACATAGGAGGCATTACAAGTTGTAGTGGCTTCAAGATTGAACAGGTTTCCAAATCTCTTCCCCTTCACTACCACCAAGTTTCCTCTCACTAATCTGTAGCCATATTTGTCAAAAGTTACATGCATTCCCAAATCATTCAGCTTTGAAACATAAATCAGATTCATAGCTAATCCAAGAACATGGTAAACTTCAGGGAGGGTTTTAATCCTCCCATCACTGAAACACAACAATACCTTGACTTTCCCAACAATCAGCTATGAAGAGTTGTCTCCAAGATATATATTACCCCCATCATATTTATCATATGTGGAGAACCATTCTTTATGTGGGGTCATGTGGAGCAAGCATCCTAAGTCAACCAACCAGTGATCATTAGAAACAACATTACAAGAAGAAATTAAAACATCTTCACCTGCATTCGAGGACTTCTCAGAAGCATTCTCCCTATTGGGGTTTCTACACTCCTTTACATGTCCCCTTTTACCGCAGTTCCAACACTTAACTCTGTTCTTCTTTCCAAGTGTCTTAGAACAGCCCTTGGGCTTGTCCGTAGCCCTTTTCTGATCTCCTTTCGGTCCCCTATCCTTAGACCTTCCCCTGACACTGAGAGCATCCCCTAAACTATCCATACTCTTCTTCCTCAATTCTTGTGCCAGTAAAATTGCAACAAGGGCATCCACCTTCAGATCTCTGAGGTTAGTAGTGATAGCAAAAATAACATTCTCCCATGACTCAAGTAAAGAACAAAGAAGAAAGATAAATTTGTCTTCCTCATCTACTTCAACATCTACTGAAGCAAGTTGGCTCATCAACAAGTTAAAATAATTTAAATGCTTTGCAAGCAACTCACCCTCTTTCATTTTCAAAGAAAATAACTTTTTTTTTAAATAAATTTTATTTACCATACTCCTGGCTTGGTAGATCTCACCCAAACAATTCCACAATTTATGTGTAGTCTCTTATTTTGCAACATTCAACAAGACAAGGCCAGAAAGACACAACCGGATTGTACCCCGTGCCTTTTTATCCAATCTATCCCACTCATCTTGAGAGACATCATCAGGTTTCTTTTCCCTTTTAACATCCAACAATTGGTTTCTTTCTTCCAACAAATCCTCCATTTTCAGCTTCCACAACTCATACCCCGTGCCGTTGAAATTTTCAATTTCCAAGCAAGAGGTTGATTCAATGATGGATGTAACCATAATTTCAACACAAGATTTGCAAAACAAATACAACCAAATCTCCCACTATAGCTACAGCTTCCACACTACCACCCAAGAG
>VDFB02379711.1:138818680-138956552 GCA_007258455.2 Sequoia sempervirens | reverse complement strand
TGCTTCACAATGCAAGATTGATTGAATGGTTGGATATGCTTCAATAAGCTTCAATTGATTCAATTGATGCAAATGTACATGAGATACCTTGCTTATAAAGACAAGGTAGAGATATAGGATTGGAAAAGATCATGACAAGTGTCTTAATCCTATAACATGAGACAACTAACAAACTACCTAGGAATCAAGCATTACTAGCTAGATAAGATAAGTTCTAGAAAATACAACTTAGACTTCTAGAAAGAATCTTATATCCTAATTAAACTTAAGCATGTGAATATGTCCCCTAATTACCTAGTGAATGAATTATCTAGGTACAAGACATTTATTCACACCAACACTCCCCCCTTAAGTGCAACTTAGGGAGAAAATTATTATGCACACTATGCAAAGACTATGACTATGGGTCCTGGATACTAGGCCATGTTAGGTACCCATTTACAATTCAAATGCAATAAATGCAATCTATCTCTCACAAGCAGAGAAAAGGAGAAAATCCAGTGGGGAAAAAATCCTCTCCAAAAGAGAGAAAAAAAATAAAGAGAAACAAACATGATGTATGGAGGACTCAATGATACCCCAAAGAACTACATCCATCATGTATATACAATCAATGACCACCCATAAGAGGGAAAAAGAGAAAAAATATATCCCCCCCACAATGTGTGATCTCCTGCAAATATGGTTAATGTCTAAAGACAAAACACAATCCAATGCCTACAAATAATGTTTCTCCCTTTAGGAAGAAGATACACCAAGTACAAATGCAAGAATGCTTCCCATTCTAGATATAAATTAGGAGGAATCCATATGTATGAAGATTGTGTCTCTGAAATCTACTCATGTGTTTCTAAGTTCTTGGATGATAAAGATGATGCCACAATCCAATCAAGTACATGCCCAATCACAACAAACTGTGACAAACCAAGAACAATTGGAAACTGATCTTGAACAAAATATGAAGACAAACATGAATATACAATAGTTGATCCATGAATATCATCAAATAGGAGAGATAGACCCTCAAATGTGTCCTCCAAATCTGCAATATGAGATTCCATGAACATGTTAGAGATACATGTCAAATATTCATCCCACAAAGCAAGATTTGAAAAACTATGATCATCCTGTTGAATAAAAGCATCAATGTTGATGAAGAATGAGGTGGAGGAGTAAATGGCGACTCTCCAACACCCCCAGAAATAGTTGTTAGACCAAAACAACTTCCACAAGAGAGAGAATGACAAGAAAGTTTGCTTCACAATGCAAGATTGATTGAATGGTTGAATATGCTTCAATAAGCTTCAATTGATTCAATTGATGCAAATGCACATGAGATGCCTTGCTTATAAAGACAAGGTAGAGATATAGGATTACACAAGATCGTGATAAGTGTCTTAATCCTATAACATGAGACAACTAACAAACTAACTACCTAGGAATCAAGCATTACTAGCTAGATAAGATAAGTTCTAGAAAATCCAACTAAGACTTTTAGAAAGAATCTTATATCCTAAGTAAACTTAAGCATGTGAATATGTCCCCTAATTACCTAGTGAATGAATTAGCGAGGTATAAAACATTTATTCACACCAACAATCCTTCATATCAAATGCACTTGAAAGTTGGAGTTTAAGCTCACTGATCATATCCTTAGTATTGCTGAAAAATAACATGTCATCAACATACAAAACAATAACCAGCATAGAATCACCAACACAATGAATGTAAACATAGTGATCCTCCTCACTTCTAACAAAACCCAATTTCAAAATCAAAGAATCAAACTTTTGATACCACATTATTGGGAATTGTTTTAAACCATAAAGAGACCTCTTCAACATGCAAACCTAATGTTATTTTACCTCAAAACCTATAGGTTGTCGCATATATATGTCTTCTTCAAGATCTCCATGCAAGAATGTAGTCTTAACATCCATTTTCTCAATCTCCCAATCATAAGCTACAACAATGGATAAGAGAAATCTAATAGAAGTCAATTTAGCAACAAGAGAGAATATCTCACCAAAATCAACTCCCTCTCTCTGGGAGTAGCCCTTGGCTACCAATATAGCCTTGTACTTCTCCAATGAACTGTCTACTCCAAAATTCTTCTTGAAGACCCACTTACATCCTATGGTCTTTCTTCCTTTGCGAAAATGAACAAGATCTCAGGTGTTATTAGAGTCTAAGGCCATCATCTCCTCCTGCATGGCTAACTGCCAAGACTCACTATCATCTACAGAAATAGCTTCCCTATAGGATCTAGGTTCATTGTTAGTACTCAATAAAGCATATGCACAATGGAAATCTGGTGGGCTATACCTGTCAACAGGATTATGTTGTCTTGTGGATCTCTTCAAGGGTGGAGTAAGAGACTCAACTAGTTGTTCTGCATGATCATTTGTACCAACTTCTTTTGTAATAACAAATTCATCTTCATCAAAACTACTTGAATCTTCTTCTTCTTCTTCTCCCCCTAGTCCATCATTTTGTTCTTCCTGAGGTGCATCTCGATTCTCTAACTCAAAGTGCACTCTCTTTCCCTTTTCTTCTTTTTCTTTTGGTTGTTCCGGTTCAGAAATAGCTCTAAGTTCCCTAAAAATAACATCTCTAGAAAAGATAATCTTGTGGATTCGAAAGCTTATAACCTTTAACATTATCACCATATCCAATGAATGTACACTTTTCTGCTTTTGGATCCAACTTAGAGCACTTTTCCTTAGGTACATAAACAAAAGCCTCATAGCCAAAAACCCTTAAATGTGAAACTAAAGGTTTCTTACTTGTCCACACTTCATAACGAGTTGAATCAAGAGCCTTACAAGGAGATTTATTTATCAAGTAGGAAGCATTACACACAGCCTCTGCTCAAAAGCATTTATCCAACTGTAAATCACTTAGCATACTTCTGACTCTTTCCATAATTGTTCAGTTCATCCTTTCTCCAACACCATTCTATTGTGGTGTATATGGAGTTGTCTTTTGTCTGATTATACTTGCATTCTTGCAAAACTCATCAAATTCCTTAGAAAAATATCCCCCTCCATCATCAGATCTTAATATTTTAATCTTTAAACCTAATTGGTTCTCTACTAAGACTTTGAATTCCTTAAACTTAGTGAAAACTTTAGATTTATGTTTCATAAAATAAATCCATGTAAATCTGGATACATCATCAATGAAGGCAACAAAATAATGATATTTTCCAATAGATTCAATATCCACATGCCCAAACACATTTGTATGAATAATTTCTAACTTCTCTTTTTCTCTATTGCTTCCTAAAGGAAAATATTTTTTGTTTTATTTACCAAACACACAATGTTCACAAAAATCAAAGTCCTCATCAGAATAGGAGAAATTGTCCAACAAAGTTTTATTCTTAATATTTTTTAATACATTTTTGCTTGTGTGGCCCAATCTATGGTGCCACAACATACATTAATTTTCAATACTAGCCACAAATACATAGGAGGCATTACAAGTTGTAGTGGCTTCAAGATTGAACAGGTTTCCAAATCTCTTCCCCTTCACTACCACCAAGTTTCCTCTCACTAATCTGTAGCCATATTTGTCAAAAGTTACATGCATTCCCAAATCATTCAGCTTTGAAACATAAATCAGATTCATAGCTAATCCAAGAACATGGTAAACTTCAGGGAGGGTTTTAATCCTCCCATCACTGAAACACAACAATACCTTGACTTTCCCAACAATCAGCTATGAAGAGTTGTCTCCAAGATATATATTACCCCCATCATATTTATCATATGTGGAGAACCATTCTTTATGTGGGGTCATGTGGAGCAAGCATCCTAAGTCAACCAACCAGTGATCATTAGAAACAACATTACAAGAAGAAATTAAAACATCTTCACCTGCATTCGAGGACTTCTCAGAAGCATTCTCCCTATTGGGGTTTCTACACTCCTTTACATGTCCCCTTTTACCGCAGTTCCAACACTTAACTCTGTTCTTCTTTCCAAGTGTCTTAGAACAGCCCTTGGGCTTGTCCGTAGCCCTTTTCTGATCTCCTTTCGGTCCCCTATCCTTAGACCTTCCCCTGACACTGAGAGCATCCCCTAAACTATCCATACTCTTCTTCCTCAATTCTTGTGCCAGTAAAATTGCAACAAGGGCATCCACCTTCAGATCTCTGAGGTTAGTAGTGATAGCAAAAATAACATTCTCCCATGACTCAAGTAAAGAACAAAGAAGAAAGATAAATTTGTCTTCCTCATCTACTTCAACATCTACTGAAGCAAGTTGGCTCATCAACAAGTTAAAATAATTTAAATGCTTTGCAAGCAACTCACCCTCTTTCATTTTCAAAGAAAATAACTTTTTTTTTAAATAAATTTTATTTACCATACTCCTGGCTTGGTAGATCTCACCCAAACAATTCCACAATTTATGTGTAGTCTCTTATTTTGCAACATTCAACAAGACAAGGCCAGAAAGACACAACCGGATTGTACCCCGTGCCTTTTTATCCAATCTATCCCACTCATCTTGAGAGACATCATCAGGTTTCTTTTCCCTTTTAACATCCAACAATTGGTTTCTTTCTTCCAACAAATCCTCCATTTTCAGCTTCCACAACTCATACCCCGTGCCGTTGAAATTTTCAATTTCCAAGCAAGAGGTTGATTCAATGATGGATGTAACCATAATTTCAACACAAGATTTGCAAAACAAATACAACCAAATCTCCCACTATAGCTACAGCTTCCACACTACCACCCAAGAGTCAAAGCTGGCCAGGATCTAATACCAAATGTTAGAAATGAAAGCAACACTACTTCAATGGAAATTTGATCTAAGATAAATTTCTGCAATCTTTTAAGTGTGTAATATCAATGGAGATTGTAACATAAAATTTAAACCCACAATAAATAAATATACCAGAAGCATAACGAAGCACCCTATTTTATGAGGGTTTTGTACTACAATTTTATGAAGCACCCTATTTTATGTTTATTTCTATTTAGTTTCCATAACTGTTAAAGATCTATAAAAGGTTTGCATTATTCTCCTCTCAAGATTAGTGTAGGAAGTTTCTCCACTACCATAGCTTCCTTAGAAAACCACAAACCCAAGAAATTTGTATATAAGAAAGAAAGAAAGAAGAAAACTTCCCTTAAGATCTTCTTAATAGATTCTAAAACCCTTCTATCAATATATTTTCACAACCATGTCCTTGATCACAACTCTTCATATAACATAGTTCTCATCCTCAATACCATGATGATAATTCTTTTCAAATTTGAGACATCTCTCCTATGTGGCACATTCTTCCATGCAAAAATATTGAACAAGGTATATTTACAATGAAACCTTTAGCAAGTGAATGCCTACATCTATCACCTAATCAATAGCTTGAAGTATCACCCAAGTGAAAAATTGAGGTGTCTCTTCGAAGACACATTGAGGTATCTCCTAAGTGAGAACTCCCCCCCAAGTATCACATGTTTGATATATTCCAAGATCTCTTTCCTAACACCCTTATGTCCCACTTAGGTGAAAAATTGTGGAAATTTATCTCCCTTAGTGTTTTGAAATCCATAAATTTAAATTCATATGGACTCAAAATGAAGTATTTCTTCAAATTTCATAATTTTTTGAAAGGATTCCAAATATGCAAAAATATTCAAAATTTTATGCCATCAAAGATCTAATTTTATTCCTATAACACAAGTCCAATAAACAACCTCACCATTTCCAAAAAAAATATGAATATCCCTAGATTCTACTAGGAAAGGTGTCTCAATCTAGCATCCTAATGTTAACAACATACAATTATAACCACTCATTCATGTTTTTCATAACCACAGTGTTCTCCAACTAATTTCTAAGAAAACACAATTTATTTGTGTCAGTGGGGGAAACCATTCATGGAATCCATAGTTGCAACGCATATCATTGAATGGGTTTGCTGAAAAGTCCTTAGAAAATTTTAGGCAAATGCAAAATGAAAAAGAATGGGACACCAACAATGCCAAACATTCACAAATTGTATCTATTGAAAAGACCTTAGAAACTTTCAAGCCTATGCTGGGAGATCCAGTGCACAAGGGGAAGGATGTATTTTGTTTGTGCAGTTGAAAATATATCAAGGATTGAGAAGGCGCTAGCATAACGCATGAAATAGAGTTGTTGATAAATCTTAGAAACTTCCAAGCAAATGAAATGGGTTGATCTAAGTAAAAATTACTCTCAAGAAAAATCTAATGAAGGAGAGCAGTGCATTTGAAGGTTTGGAAGCTTTCAAGAAAATGCAAATAGAGATCAACATGGGCAGTAAGTGAAAGCAGGAGAAAGTAAGGGTTGATGCAACCACCATTATGCTTACTCAAAGGCAACATCAAATGACAGCAATCTAGGCTTGGAATGTGAATGTAAGCATTTGAATGGCCAAATTGAGGCCATGGCACAGAGTGTGGATAGTCATCAAAAGCCACACAAAGGGACATCTATCAATGCATAGAGGATGGAGGGAAGCAGCTACAGTGCCCAGATGAATGTCACCATTGTTGGAGCAGTTAAACGAATGGAGGAACGAGTGAACAAAAGTTAGGGAAAAGAAGGGAGATGAAATGAAATCAACGGTCACAAATGAATGAGAAATGCAGCCTAATCCTATCCCTTTCCCGCTAGCTCATACCTCGGAGCTGCTCACTTGTTAATGCCATGGGGAGTGCGAGATTTGAGCACGTGGAGTGTGGGCCTGGGAGAAATTGAAAGGGTGTGGCATGATTTGAGTTTTTAAAATCTTTCATTTGCTTTTAAAACAAGCAAAACATTTAATGCATATTGTTTTAAATTTAAAACAATGGAAAAATATAAAAGAGGGGCCCGATGAAACTAAAAGCAAAACATTCAATTTTTTTAATGTGCTTGATATGTGGTGCAAAATTTTGCATGTTAAATATTTTCTAAAGTGTGTGTAGCACAGGGGTATGGTAAAGTGGAAATTTCTTTGTGGTAAAACGTAAGTAAAATGTTTTACATGTCTCAGGTAAAACAAAAGCATGGAGTAAAGATTTAAATGGCATGTGAAAATGGGTGCATGGGTGATATTTTACATTCTCCTAGATAAAGTGAATTAAAAATTCACTATTTAAGAAGTCTTCTTTGCTGGAAAGTGAAAGGTGAAAACACAAGATAATTTTATAAAGTGAATGCAATATTCATTTTATAATAAGAGACTGTGTTGGGCATATAAAATGAAAAATGAAAGCACGGGGATATTTTATGAAATGAATTAAACATTCATTTTATAAATAAAGCTTTCTTTTGATGAAAGTAAATAAAGTAGAGTGCAACATTATAAAAGAACAAAAACAATTTTTTTGCAGGCAAGAGGCATTTTTATACAACAAGGTAAAATGGTGAAATTATCCACATGGGGAATTTTTTAGTTGTTGGACAACTTGGAGCAAAGACAAATTTGAGAGGAAAAGTTTGTTGAAGGAAGAGAGAAGAGAGAGGCTTTTCATTTTTCTAATTGATGGTGGATGGAGCTGCCAAATGTCTTCAATGGATTGAATTTTGGAGCCTTCTATTCTTCTATATCTTCTCTTCTATTCTCATTTGTAAAGGGTTTTGAATTCTTGTGTGGGGCTAGGTAGATAGAAAATGTTGAGTTCAAGTCATGAATTGAGTTTGTAAATCTATAATTGTTGATTTCATGAGTAAATATCAGCCAATTTGTGCAAGTAAATCAATAATGTCATCAAATTGTCTCCAGATTTATACATTTTTAGTCATATGAATTCAATAATACCAAGTATGTTTGAGTTTGTCATCTCAAATTTCCTCAGATTGTTTTGTTTGTTCATGGTTCTGTTTCAATGAAATTGGTTAAACTACTTTGAGCAGATAATTGTGATTTCAAGTGTGCAGGTTGGATTTGATAAGAAGAATTTTATTGACAATAGGAGTGGATCTATTGGTGTAAGATATTAATAGTTGTAAATCCACTGGTTGATGTTCATTTGCTGATGAATTCATTTTGTGCATTTGAATCCAGGGCCCAAAATTAGGCACCGATCTGTTATTCAGCTTAATGCATCTTAGAAACAAGTTTAAATTCAAAATCATTTTAAATCCTTGTTGTTTGGTTGAGGTTTAGTGTTCTGCCTCCCAATTACTGAGTAAGTGTTGATTTACCAAGAATTTATCTAGATTTGAAGTTGTCAATACTTTCTTTGGTGTAATTGAATTGGGAATTATTTGCTATAAAAAGCAATGTCTATGCATAGTTGCATTAAAGTCTTTAGGCATTATAGAGGTTGACCCACCTTGGTCTTGTAGAGCCAGAGGTGCAGAAGATCTCAGTCTTTGACTGAATCTTGTTAGTTGGCCAAATCCCTCTTTGAGTCTGAGTATAAGAAATTGGCTAATTCTTTAGGATTCATTTGTTTGGCTGATTTTGAACACCAACACTATGATAAGTAGAAGGAATGTGATGTAGTTAGGATCAAAGAATTCTATTGAATTTCCCAATCATGCAGCCAAATACATTATTCAACAATATAATTTTTTTGACATTATAATTAAACCTTAATTTTATTGTTTGGAAGAACATTCCTAATACAAGAGTACAATTATATTGATTTCTAAACTACCACTCCTATGTTTCAAAACAAAACTATAACTTTGTAATAAATCCACCAATTTCATATCTATCTGGTTAAACTTACCTTGGATATTAATTAATTTCAATACATGGTGGTATATATATAAGACAAATTCCCTAGGAAGTAAATAATGTCTCCATTTCTTTAGGGTTGTGCTTTAGCATAATTTTTTGGTCATATACTAAATACTCCTTTGATTTATTTAAATTCTCATTGAAGTATGAAATGGGTCTTCCTTCTTACTCTTAACACTCCTCTAATTACACAACCACTGGCATCATAATCAACTTGAAATACTTTATTAAAATCCGATAACACCAACACTGGTTGTTTTGTTACCTTCTTCTTCAATTGTTGAAAACTCTACTATATTACAACCATCCACTTAAATTCTTTCTTACCACATTTCATGGTCTTTGTGATAGGTGAACATATTCCACTAATTTTTTTTATGAACTTACAATAGAAGCTCACCAAGCCATGAAAACTCCTAGCTTCAAACATACTTTTAGGTTAAGGGTAGTCTACTGTTTCCTTAACCTATGTTGGATCCATTTTCAACCCCTATTTAGACAACAAAAACCCTAGATAAACTAGTTATTTCTTCATGAAACTCTATTTCTTCAAATTCAAAAGTAGCTTCTTTTCCTTCAATCTTTAAAAACTTCACTCATACGTGTTAGATGCTCTTCTTTGTTTTACTAAAAAAATATAATACCATCTAAATATACAATCACAAATTTACTACGAAAATGTTTTATTACCTCATTCATCAAATGCATAAAATTACTTGGGGAATTTGTTAACCCAAATGGCATTACCAACCACTCATATAAACCATCCTTTGTTTTGAACAAAATCTTCCATCCATCTCCTTATTTGATCCTTATCTGATGGTATACACTCTTCAAGTCTATCTTTGTGAAGAACTTGGATCCACTCAAATAATTCATCATGCCATCCATTTAGGGTAAAGTAAATATGTACTTGATAGTTATCTTGTCTATGGCTCTTGAATATATATGTGCATCTATCACTCACCATCATTATTTAGTGTGAGTATTGTAGGTACAACACATGGACTCAAACTTGCATTTTACAAAGGTTTTTACTTAAAATAGATCAAGGGAGTTGATGTTGTCATGGACCTCAGGGAGATCACCCTACGATATAATCTATGTACCCCTAGTTTTTTTCTTGAGGAGAAGAAAAAGTATAGTTGGGGGGAATGATGGGCTCAATTATTAGCCTATTTTTTGTTACTTTTATGCGTACTTTTTGACACTATTAGATAAACCTTTTAGACAATACTCCTATGTTATGCTATCTTTTCATTTTTATTATAAAACATTGGACCTAAATCATAGTAATGGAAATATGGTTATAATATAGTAGCATTACATGGTTTATATGTGAGTATGTATGAAATGTGGATGGAATTATGTGTTTAATCATGGTAGTTAGCTTTGTGTATGTTTTTTGTGGATTAACGTCTTGTAGATCAAGAAGAAACTATAGCACACAACTAGAGTTGTAGTCCACATCAAAAGGAAGACTTGGACAGTGAAATAGGGGAAGTGCCAGATCAAGCTGAATGTAATAACTACCATATGAAGACACCTAATGGAGTTGGTCATGCATCATTATGATAGATAATAAAGCATTAGAGTAGAATTATTTTGTTGATAGGATTATGAATAACTGTTTGTGTGTTTTACAAAGTTTCAGTTCTATTAAAACTCTTCTTTCTTTTTAGTTATAGTTTGAACAATTCAATCTTAACTATATACTCTGATATCTAGGAGTGGTAGTTAATGATTGCAGTTAGGAGTTATGCTTAGAATAAACTCCCCCATGCTTGTATATAGTGTAAGGAAGCTAAGGTAGTAGTACAACTTCCTACACTAATCTTGAGAGGAGAAAAATGCAAAACTATACATATCTTTAACAGTTACAAAAACTTAAACACAGATAAATACAAATATCATGCATAACACTACACAATGATTTAAGTGGGGAAAACCCTTTTGGGAGAAAAACCCCACACTCCAGAAGCTAACCAATATATATTATTTATAAATCAAAAGATTACAATATACTTGTAGAGCAAGATTCTCACAAGAGTATCACCACTAGAAATCAAGAGACAACACAACTACTATCAAACTCTTAGAATACACCTCCATTTACAAGGTCATTTTTCATTTGATGTGTTAACAGAAAAACCTTGACGTGTTAGTGGGAAAAAACCTTGATGTGGGGTAAACCCACAAAAGTGGTTTACAATTCTAGTGAGGAAGGAAAAGTTGCAAAAAATGAGCCCATGTAAAAAAAATTGGTTTTTGGGGGTTCGAACGAACTTTTGGTTCAAGCAATACCAAAAGAGGATTCACTAGAACCTTGGTTCAAGCGAACCCATTAAATGCAAAGTCCCATCATTCCTACAAAAAAAACAAAGAAAACCTTTTTGAAAGGGGGTTCACTTGAACCCTCCTAGTTCACCCGAACCCTCCTTTTCCCATCTTCTCACCCTTTGGCACCAAAAAACTCTAGAATTTTTCCCTTCAAAGCTCAGGTTGAGGATGAAAATGGAGGAGACTTCATAGACCCAACTGGATGATGGTATTCATCAGAATGAGCTATCCAACAAATATAATTTTAATATGTTTTGGTTTTATTATGTATTTGTTTTTTTAGTTTTATTAAACATAGGTTTTTCACTAAAAATCAAGCTCTTTGTTCTACACATGTGGAAAAATAGCAAATTATCAAAAAAAAAAATACAAGTGCACCAGATATTGAAGTCCTTGATCCAACAAAAAAAGAATTGAATTTTGATACATACAAAAAAAGTTGCGTTGTATACGGTCCACCTATGTCTGAATTGTAATTGGTTTGAATTCAAAACTTGATTAAGGAAAAAATATTCAATAAAATACTATGAAACCAATTGGAAGCACTAGAAATCGTAGTTACAAATCTAAATTCAAAAAAAATAGAATTTTATTGTTCAAGGAAAGAAAGTTATGTTGTATACGGTGAGTGTCACTCCTAAAAAATGGTGTTTACTGAAAAAAACTAGTTTTTGAAGGAGATGGAAAAAGAAGTACAATCTAATTCCAAAAAAAATTTAAAATATATATTTAGAATTTACAGAAAAAAATGGTCACAAATCTCTAGTTTGCATCATCTTCAAATTCCTCACAATTTAGCCACTATAGGTTCCCGAAAGTGAAGATTTAGTTAGAAAAAATTATTTCAGTGTCCAATTTGGCCAAAAATTGTAAACCAGTATTGTGGGATCACCCCATGTCAGTGGGAAAAAAACCTTGACGTTTCAACGGGAAAAAACCTTGACATTTCAACGAGAAAAAAATTGCATGGTCAGCTGCCACATACCAACATACATCCTATCAACAATAAACTGTATATAATTACAAGGTTGAAACACATTTTCCCAACAAATCTCCCACTTGTTGAACACATTGCAAGAGCAATGTGAGGGTGTAACAATTGTCTCTTTAATTGCTAGGGGCTGAAAGGCCCATAGTCTTTGAACACCGTATGAACTTCTATATGCTTGCAGGCTTAGTTAAATAATCAACAACATTCATCAAAGTCTCTACCTTAACCAACTTCACCCTACCATCTTCAACCATATCTATAACAAAATGATACTATACATCAATGTCCTTGGTCCTAGCATGAAATGCCAGGTTCTTGGCTAGACATATCGCACTCTAACTGTCACAATAAATTGTCACTACACCTTGTTTTATTCCAATATCTGAACACAGTCTCTTAAGCCAAATGGCTTCTTTACAAGCATGAGTAGTTTCCATATACTCTGCTTCAGTAGTGGACAAAGCAACAACATCCTATCACTTACTCATCCAACTAATTGCATCACCAAATAAAGTAAAAACATACGCACTGGTGGATTTTCTACTATCAATATCACCTTCCCAGTCTAAATCCACATAACCATGAATATCAAGGGAAATCTCATCTTCATTCATATTACTATGATAACAAAAGGAATAATATGAGGTACCTCACAAATATTTGAAGACTCTTTTAACTACATCCCAATGAACTCTACCAGCATTATACATATATTTGGAAAGAACTCCCACTACTTGAGAAATGTTTGGTCTAGTACAAACCATAGCATACATAAATCTTCCAATTGCACTCTGGTAAGGTACTCTACTCATGTCTTCCATCTCTGATGGAGATGTTGGACAATCTGAAATAGATAACTTTGTTCCAACTAAAACAGGAACACACAATGGTCTACAATCCTGCATATCAAACCTCTGTAAAATTGAGTTCACATACTTGCTTTGGTCAAGCCATAGCTTTTTGTTCACTCTATCTCTTTTAATTTCCATCCCAAGAATGTGTTTAGCTACACCAAGATCTTTCATTTCAAATTTAGCAGCAAGTTGATATTTTAGTTCTGAAATCATACCTTTCCCTCTACCAATAAATAACATGTCATCAAAATATAATGCAATAAATAGGAAAAGATCACCATCAGTTTTATAATAAATACAATGATCTAATTTAGAGCACTCAAATCCCAAACTCAACACATATGTATCAAATTTTTGGTACCACATCCTAGGACTTTGTTTTAAGCCATACACATATTTCTTCAATTTTCAAACCAACTTACTTTTTATCTTTGACCACGTAGTGCTCTAGCTATATATAAATATCCTCTTCCAAATCACCATGAAGGAAAGCAGTTTTCACATCCATTTGCTCAACCTCTAAATTATAAGCAACAACAATAGAAAGCAAAAATCTAATGGATGTCATTTTTGTAATAGGAGAAAATATCTCACCATAATCAGCACCCTCAACTTGAGAGTAACCCTTCGCAACCAACCTTGCTTTGTATTTCTCAATACCTTCATCTAAACCAATCTTTTTCTTGAACACTCATTTACAACCAACAAGTTTTCATCCTTCAAGCAAAGGTACAAGATCTCGTGTATCATTCTTTTTCAAAGATGCCATTTCTTCATCCATAGCAATCTTCCAAGATTCTACATCATTCATACCTAGTGCCACTTCTATAGATCTGGGTTCATCCATGTTAGTATTCAAATAAAAAATACATCTCCAATCATCAGGTGAATACCTTTTAGGTGGTTTTATATGCCTTGTAGACCTACAAACAAGATGAGTTGGAGATTCTTCCTCCTCTTTTGAAGATCTAGAGCTAGATGAGCTCTCCTCAACTTCTTGTCTATCCTTGGGCCTCGATTCAACTTTTTGAGGTGTAGAAGGAAATTGAATCACATTTTCATGTTTACTTTGTTTGGCTGCAATGTAACAGAAGAAGGCTTAATTTCTCTAAAAATGACACTTTTACTATGTGTTACCTTATGTACAATAGGATCCCAAAGCTTGTATCATTTCACACTATAACTATATCCAATGAAGATACTTTTTAAATCCTTGTTCTCCAACTTTGTTCACTTCTCTTTTGGCACGTGCATATTCCTCGTAACCAAAAACTCTAAGATGTCTTAATGAAGGCTTGCAACCTGACCATGCCTCTATAGGCATCTTATCAATAAGAGCTAATGTAGGAGACCTGTTAATCAGGTAACAGGCAGTGGGGTGACCCCACAATAGTGGCTTACAATTTTTGGCCAAACTGGACATTGAACTAATTTTTTTTAACTAAATATTCACTTTTGGGCACCTATAGTTGCTAAACCATGAGGAATTTGAAGATGATGCAAACTAGTTATTTGTGACATTTTGTCTATAGATTCTATATATATATATATTTAAAATTTTTGAATCAAATTGCATTTCTTTTTCCATCTCCTTCAAAAACTAGTTTTTATCAGTAAACACCATTTTTAAGGAGTGATGCTCACCATCTACAACATAATTTTTTTCTATGAAGGATAAAATTCTATTTTTTTAATTTAGATTTGTATCTACGATATCTAACAAGTTCATTTGGTTTCATAGTGTTTTATAGAATTTTTTTTTCCTTAATCAAGTTTTGAAGTCAAACCAATTACAATTCAGACATAAGTGGACTGTATACAACATAAGTTTCTTTGTATGTATCGAAATTCAATTTTTTTTACTAGATCAAGATCATCAATACCTAGCCCAAACATATTTTTCAAAATTTTATTTTTATAATCTACTATTTTTCCACATGTGCAAAACAAAGAGCTTGATTTTTGGTGAAAAACCTATGTTTAATTAAGCTAAAAAAAAATACATAATAAAACCAAAACATATTAAAATTATATTTGATGGATAGCTTGTTCTGAATACTATCATCATCCAGTAGGGTTTGTGAAATCTCCTCCATTTTTATTCTCAACCCAAGCTTTGAAGGGAAAATTTTTGTAGAGAATTGGTAGAAAAGGGGGGTTCTAGTGAGCCAGGGTTCTTTAGAACCCCCCCTTCTACCCCCTCTAATGCAATTGAAAAATAAAACCCATTAAAGGGGGTTCTAAAGAATCCCCTAGTTCTAGCAAACCCCCTAAAGTTTTTTCTATCCAAAAATTCATTTTTCCTTCCTCAATGGAATTGTAAACTAGATTTGTGGGTTTACCTAGTGGCAACAACTTCAGCCCAAAACCTTTGTTCTAGGCCAACACCACTCAACATACTCCTAGCCTTCTCCATCAATGTTTTGTTCATTCTTTCTGCAACTCCATTCTATTGTGGAGAATACAGAGTTGTCTTATGTCTATGAATACCACAATCTTTATAGAATCTATCAAAATTATTAGAGCAAAATTCACCGCCATTATCAGCCCTCAAACATTTTATTTTCTTTCTAGTCTATAACTCAACCATTGCTAAATAATTTTTTTAAATTGACTGAAAACTTCAAATTTACTCTTTACAAAATATACCCATGTATTTCTACTATAATCATCAATAAATGAAACATAATATGTGGATTTACCAATTGAAGGAACATCTACATGACCACATACATCATAATGAATAAGATTCAATACACCACAAGATTTATGAAAACTCAAGTAAAATTGAATGTGGTTTTATTTTCCATAAATGCAATGCTCACAAAAATTGAATTCAAGATTACAATCAGACAAACTTTCAACAAGGTTTTTATTTTTCAAGGTCCTTAGACCCTTTTCTCCAATGTGACCAAGTCTCTAGTGCCATAACATAGTTTTCTTTGCAGGTAACTTTGTCTTAGAAGAAAGAGAACCCTTGGGTACCCAAATGCCATGACCATCTACTAAAGGTGAATCCCTCACTTCTTATACATACTTTCTTTTCATAGAAGTACTATTGCACTCAACATTGCATGCATCAAGCATATACAATGTGCCATATCTAACACCTCTAGCAATCACCATAGCACCTCTAACCATCTTGCATCCTGCATCAAAAAATACTACCTACACATCCGCATCTATTAGTTTGCTCATAGATAAAAAAAAATTGTGCTAATCCAAGGATATGCAACACACCATTAATCCTTTTTATTCTACCATCAGGAAACTTGATTTTAACTTTATCACGCCCAACAATGTCTAAATTAGAATCATCACCCAAGTACACCTTACCTCTATCAAATTCTTCATATTCACAAAACCAGTCTCTATTAAAGGTCATATGAAAAGATGCACTTGACTCAATTAATCATGCATAATTACCTGCATGAGTTTCCAAAGCTACAATGAATGCATCATCATATTCCTTCTCAAACTCAGACTCAAAATCAAAATCAAATTTCTTCTTTTTCTTCTTTTCTTCTTTTCATTCCTTAAGAATATTTCCAGGCTTACCACAATTCCAACAAACAACTTTGGGATTTCCAGGAGATTTAGATCTACCCTTGGACTTGGATTTTTCATGCTTCTCATTTTTCTTGCCTTTTTCCTTAGGTCTTCCATGAATATTTAGGGCCTCCTTGGCAGTGATGGACACCTTCCTTATCGCTTTAGAAATCAAAGAACCCTCCACATCTTCAATCTTCAATATATCAAAAGTACTCCCGATATCATAACAAGAGAATTCCATGAATCAGATAAAGAACAAAGCAAGATCTGACATTTCTCCTCCTCATTCATTTTGACACCAACTGATGCCAATTGAGTCACCAACATATTGAATGCTTCTAGGTGGTATGTGATTCGTCCACCCTCTTCCATTCTCAAGGAATATGACTTCTTCCTCAAGAAAATATTATTCACTAAAGATTTGGCTTGATACATCTCACCAAGCTTCTTCCATAGCTTATGTGTAGAGGTCTCTTCATGGACATTAATTAAAATAGAGTCTATCAAGCACAGTTTGATTAGACCCTTGGCTTTACAGTCCATAACATCATATTGAGCAGCTTGAGTAGGATGTGTAGGCCTTAAATCATTCTCATCAACAACATCCCACAAATCTCGATCGATCAACAAATCCTCCATATTTAGTGAGTCCACATCTCAAAATTATTTCTAGAAAATTTCTCCACCTCTATTCTCCCTGATGAACTTTCCATCTAAAAATTCTTGCAACAAAATCACAAAGTGTCTTTTGCACAAGGTCCCACTCAAATTTGGATTAGTTCAAAAAACCTAACAACCCACAACTGAAACCAAAGGTGATCAAGCTCTGATACCACTTTTAAGGAAGCTAAGGTAGCAGAACAACTTCCTACACTAATCTTGAGATGAGAAAACTACAAAAATTTATAGATCTTTAATAGTTACAAAAATTTAAACAAAAATAAACACAAATATCATGCATAACACAACATAATTATTTATGTGGGGAAAACCCTTTTGGGAGAAAAACCCCACACTCCAAAAGCCACCCAATATATTAATCAGAAATCAAAAGATTATAATATACTTGTAGAGCAATATTCTCACAAGAGTATCACCACTAGAGATCAAGAGACAATACAACTGCTATTAGACTCTTAGAATACACCCCCATGTACAAGGTCATTTTTCATTTGATGTGTTAACAAAAAACCTTGGTGTGTTAGTGGGAAAAAGCATTGACATGTCAGTGGGAAAAATAAAAACCTTGACGTGTCAATGGGAAAAAACTTTGACATGTCAATGAAAAAAAAAATTCAAGGTGATGCCCTGAACCCCATATCTTGCTACGAGTGTAAAATATTTGCATGATTAGTTGCCACATACCAACATACATTCTATCAATAATAAACTATATATAATTACAAGGTGAGACACATTTTCCCAACATATAGCTAGTGGTTGAGTCCTTAGATAAGTTAGTTGATTTCAATATTTTGCTATCAATTGTTTTTCAGTTTTAGTTATCATCTACAAACATGTTGATTATTCACAATGATTTCATTGAATATAATCTATGAAGAATATTTTGTGTAATCTTTTGTGATGTGTAATGAATGAAGTTCAATTTCACATGGATGCATAGAATTTGATATTTAGATTTGGTTCTAGTTAAGTGAGGACTGTACCCACTTGATCAAGCCACTCAAGGTAATTGTTCTTCACTTCATTTATAGCTGATTATTTTTGTTTAGTAGTTATTTGTGTTTATCATTGTTTCATAAATTACATGTAAAGAAAAATAGGCTCTCATACTTTGATTATCAGTTGTGGGAGTAAATAATGACTCCCCAACACCCCCATGAATAGTTTCTAGACCAAAACAACTTCCACAAGAGAGAGAATGGCAAGAAAGGTTGCTTTAACAATGCAAGATTGAATATTGGTTGAATATGCTTGAATGAAAATGTACATGAGACGCCTTGCTTATAAAGGCAAGGTAGAGAGATAGGATTAGACAAGATCATGACAAGTTTCTTAATCCTATTACATGAGACAACTAACAAACTAACTACCTAGTAATCAAGCATTACTAGCTAGATACCCATTTACAAGGCCATGTTAGGTACCCATTTACAATGCAAATGCAATCAATCAATCTCTTAGAAATGAAGGAAAGGAGAAAACCCAATGGGAAAAAACTCCTCTCCAAAAGAGAGAAAAAAAAAATAGACAAAACAACATGATGTATTGAGGACTCAATGATACCCACCAAGACTACATCTATCATGTATATAAAATCAATGACCCCCCATAAGAGGGAAATAAAGAGACAATATATCCCCCCCAGAATGAAGAATTACCAATGTAAATGAAGAATACCTAAAAATAAAAGATGATCTAATATATGCAAACAACACATCTTCCCTTAGGAAGAAACAAATCCATTAGCTAATGAAGAAGTCACTCCATATCCAACTAAAAGGAGGAAGAATGAATGCCCAACATGTATGCCTCTGAAAACTGAGTCGAAGTTTCCAAGGTTGAATAAGTCACAACATAATCATGGTCAAACTCAACCAAGAAACATGAAGAATCAAGTAAAGGAGGAGATTCATGAATGCCAATCTCCAAAGACAAAGTAGATGGGATAAAAGTTGTTCTGAGACTGTCATCAAATAGGAGAGAAACTATCTCAAGTGTGTCCTCTAAATCTGCAGTATGAGACGTCATGAACAAGTTACAAATATGTATGAAATCTTCATCCCACATAGCAAGATCTGAAAAACTATGATCATCCTATTGAATAGAAGCACTGCTAGCTAAAGAAGTGGGAGGTGGAGGAGTAGGAAGCTCAAGACTAGTCTTTAGAATACCAAGGTGTAGATGACCAAACTCCTCCTTACAAACATGATTCACACTCAATGGTGTGTGTGATGCAGTCAAAGGAACATTATCACCTTCTGAAGAAAAATGTGAAAAGGAATACACACGAGATGAATGATCAACCATCCCAATAGCAACAATATCCCTAGTCTCCAAGTCCCTTATGTACACCCTATCAAGAGTGAACTCAACTATTTTACCTTGTCCCCCATGAGTAATTTGATAAATAGAAAGGAGATTAGTGGACAAGGAAGGAACACAAAGTACATCATTGAAAGTCCCTTTCCCCATATCAATAGAACCATTCCCACTTACCTTCATATATATATTGTTACCCATCGAAATATGAGGTGAATTACAAGGCTCAAAAGAAGATACATATCCATAGAAGATTCCATATGATGAGATGCCCCTAAATTAAGAAGTCATCTATTAGATTCAAGACTTGCAGAGACCAAGATTGTGTGTCCTTTAATTTTATGTAGCCCAAATGTGGATCCTGTATTCTCTGACTAAGATGATGAGGGGGCTGCCAATTGAGATGTTGAAGAAGAAGAAGACACTGATAAGGGAAGCTGAATTTTATTCTTTTGAAGAAGGTGTGTGAGTTCATCAATCTTCTTATTATAACATCTATGCTTATCATGTCCTAACCTTTTGCAATATGCATATTTGAACTTCTTTTTAGATGATTCCTCTTTAGAAGAGGTTGTAGAATCAAGAGTGCTATGTGAAGGAGAATCTTTACCTTGCTCATTAGACTTGGGAGTGTTATTCTTCTTCTTACCTTTTCTAATTGAAGCCTTTGTATCCTTTACAAAAAGAGAATGAGATGTAGAAGACTTCAATATGCCCATGTGTATCGACTTTTCTTGTTCCCTTGTGAGTTAAGTTGCAAATTCATCAAGAGAAGGCATTTTGTGTGAATTGCCAAGGGAATCCATTGTAGCATAGAATGTAGAAAAAAACATTGAATAATCAGGACCAAGCTTAGCAAGAATAGAAAGAATCAATTGTTCATCCTCTTTAGTGACCCCACAATTAGATAACTACAATATTAGATAGTTGAGCTTAGAGAAGAAGTCTTGGATATTGTCAAAATCTAAAGGATTTAGACCCATTAGTTCATTCTCCAACTTAAATTTCCTCACTTTATCTGGCTTACCAAAGAGACTCTCTAAAGTAGTCCAAACTTAATTAGGATGTGTGCATGATGCAACATGATATCTAAGATCTGGATAAATGGACAAAAGAAGAGTACCAAGAACTTCATCCCTTCTATCAAGCCATTTCCTTATTTTTGTAGCTCATGTGGGTTATGGGTCTTGACCATATGTGATTCTTTGCAACTTTAATTTTAACAATAGCATCCCCATTTGTGATTTCCACTCATGATAGCTATATGGGGTTAGAAGTATAAATTTTAGCAAATCCATGATACAATCAAATATTACAATAGAGGAACAAAAAATCCCCTCACAATACAAGCAACCAACCCCTTTGTCCCAAAAAAATTTACACTTTTTTTTGCAAATTTACAACAATGTATCCCAAACTACCAAATTAGCTTCAAACTAAAATTATGAAAATCTGGAAACAAATCTACAAAAAGTTCATGAATAGAATTGAAGTGCTCCTGAATACCTTCCTGATGCCACAAATTTGGGGAAAATTAGATTCCAAAGAAAAATAACATAAGCTTGGAGGCTAGAAAGCAATATCTAACTTCAACCAAGAAAAAATGGCACAAAATTGCAAAATTTCTACAAATTTCTTGTACCACTAAAAAATTAAGAGTTCTATCTTTTCAACAATATTTCGTTTCAAAAAATCTACCTCTGTTAGCCAAAGTTATGCAAAAATGGAAAAAAGGCCTGTAAAAGGGCACTTGGGGGGGGGCAAAACAACATTTATAAAGACTAAATAGGCACAAAAATTGCACTCAGGGGCAAAAAAATTTATATCCTTGGTGACTCCCCAACACCCCTGGGAATAGTTGCTAGACCAAAACAACTTCCACAAGAGAGAGAATGGCAAGAAAGTTTGTTTCAACAATGCAAGATTGAATATTGGTTGAGCATGCTTGAATGCAATTGTACATGAGATTCCTTGCTTATAAAGGCAAGGTAGAGATATAGGATTAGCCAATATTATGACAAGTGTCTTAATCCTATTACATGAGACAACTAACAAGCTAACTACCTAGGAATCAAGCATTACTAGCTATATAAGAAAAGTTCTAGAAAATCCAACTAAGACTTCTAGAAAGAATCTTATATCCTAAGTAAAATTAACATGTGAATATGTCCCCTAATTACCTAGTGAATGAATTATCTAGGTACAAGACATTTTTTCACACCAACACCAATAATGAATGTTCATGAGAATGCATGTATTTGGTTAATCTATAGTACTATGGAGATTACAATAAGTTTAATTTCCAATTTGAGTATTTTTGAGTTAGTTCAATAATTCTTTATTAGTAGTAGTTCAGTTACAAGTTAAGTTGTAGGCACCCATAGTCACTAGCTCTAGTTTTTTTCTTTCACTGTTATGTAATTTTGTAAATTTCTACCTTGAATAGGATAACCTAGGTAGCCTTAGGTTTCTAAAGGCACATATATTACAACACCATCACAAGTTTACAAACCTTGGGTTTACAATTCAATTTAGCCTTTACAATGTTAAGTGGACTATTTAGCTAGACATACCTTTGAATTGTGTAGGTTCTACCAAATTTAAAAAACATTAGTTTAGATTCTACAATTTGTATGCTACTAATTGGCCACATTGGTACTGCATTGTGTCTTGAGTTGGCTTCTTGGGATATTTATGGATATGTAGCCAATAGGGATTGTTCCTTTGCTTGTGTCATGTGCTTGGGGCATGTTCCAGTAATGGAAGTTGTGTTGTGATATATTTGGGTCATGATCTATCCTTCTTAGGACCGCATCGTGTTAATTCAATAAGAAGTATGTTTATGGGATGACTGGTTCTGTGCTTTAACATTTCATCCAAACATTTCCTTAATGTCGACTTAGGTTGATGTGTGCCTACATGTAAATGGTTTTGGATCACATTGAAAGAAGTGCTAAGATTTTTTTTGGTCCTCTCTATCTTTTGGATAGGATTGCATTATGTTTTGGTGGCCGACCAATTAATTTGATTGTTTATCCTTTTCCTAGCTGACCTAATTGAAGTTTTGGAGTGTTACGATGGATATAAATGTAAGATCATTTCAGATGCAACAATGTGGAGAAGTGTACAAGTGTGAAGAAGTGTGTGTGTGAATTATATTGAATATCTAGTAATGCTAGTGCTAAAGTTTGTAAAAGGAAAGATCAATTGTGCTATAATGCCTCAATCAATAGAGTGTTGTGTTGGCAATCATTGTAATTCTTTCTAAATCATATTGTATCCTGCATTGAGATAGTGAATCTCATTAGGTCCTTATATCTTTCTCCTAAAGTCATGTTGTCTTCAGTTCAACAAGTCCTTTGCATCTTTCTCTAAGGCATTGAGTCTTCTTGTAAGTCTTTTTGGTAGTGAGCCTTATATTGTGAGTTAACTATCACTACGATTTTTCCCTCATTAGGTTTTCCATGTAAATTTGGTGTTCTCCTTGTGCATGTGTGTGTTCTTTGTTTCTCATTGTCGTTCATTTGGTTAAAAGAATAATTGCTATATATTTTATTGTTCAATAAATGTTGAAGTTGCTAAGAATTCAAACTGCTATATCATTCTTTGTTACTATTCTACTTAAAGGTTTCTTGATCTAGTAAAGAAGGTTGTCTTGTGTTGAAAGAGTTAAGTTTCAAAAGGGATTAAGTTTTGATAATACATTCACCTCCCCCCTCTCAGTCTCTAGAAGTGTTCAACACAAGGTGGGTACAACCCTAATTAACCAAATAAAGGGATTGGGGAACCTTTTTGAGGTAGAAAATTATACCTACCAAGAATAAACACTCATAAATTTTATGATATAAATGCAATTTCATGGATATGCCTCATAGAACAAAAATTTAAACTTCACAATATACCAAATAATGCCATGGTTGACATAGCTTTACTATATTTAGAATTAGGACCTTACCAATGGTACCAATCAAAGATGAGTGACAAAGGATAAATGTTCAATTGGCAAGAATTTATTAAAGATTAATCAACCTTCTATGAGCAACCATGAATTAAAATCTATTTTACCCAACTAAAAAAATTAAAACAATTAAGGTCTATAGTTGAATATAATATTGAGCATTTGAGAATGGCACTTCAAGATCCCGAGGTGACACCTTACCAAAGGGTACAATTGTATTTCACTAGACTTAAGGACCAAATTCAACATGATGTTCATTTGTTATAACCTTGTATAGGCAGGAAAGCTATGCATCAAGCATTGAATATTAATAAGCAAAACACCACCAAATGTGGAAGCATGAGAATAAATTTAAAAAATTTGACTAACCATACTAGCAAAAACATGGATAAATTATTTAACCTAAGATAAATTATTAATCTCTCTCCTCAACAAGAGATAGAGAAAAGAGAAATAAGCCTATGTTGGAATTCTGATAGAAAATGGTCAAGGATTCGTAAGTGTTCTAGTAGTGAGAAGAAGAATGAGGTTGAAGAAGAGGGACAAATACTTACAAAAGAAAAAAACATAAAACTTAGGAATGAGAATTCAAAGGAAAAATAAAGCACTATTATCTCCCTACATGTATTGAATGGAATAAATGTACCATAAACACTCAAAGTAATTGGTAATATAAAAAAAGAAAAATGTGAAAGTGTTAGTTGATATTGGTAGTACACATAGCTTTATTAATAGAAGATTGGATAATTAGTTCAATTTGTTTGTTTATCCAATCTCTAATTTTCAATTTATAATAGTTGATGAGAAAAAACTACCTTGTGGTGGTAAATTCCATCATCTAAAAATCTCATTGGGAAATTATCAACTAGATTCAGAAATGTTTTATTTCCTTATTAGGGGAATAGATGCAGTTTTGAGTGTGCAATGGATTAAACAATTAGGAATAATATCTTTAAGTTTTCAAGACTTATCCATGGATTTTAGGATACACAAGAAAAAGTATGAAATTTAGGCAATAAAGTCACCACCAAGTGAAATCATTAGCTCCCATAGGATGGGTAAACTACTCAAGAAAGGTTCTTATTATATAGGGGAACAATTACATTTTGTAGAAGTGCAAGATATGATAACTCAAGATCAATAAAAAAATTCAAGGTATTATTCAACACTATCAACAAGTATTTCAAGAATTTGAGGCTATACCTCTAATTGGAGACCATAATCATGACATTGAATTAATACCTAGAAGCATTGTTCATCCCAAAAAAAGTTCCTATTTATCCCCTATGCTAATGCTTAACAAAAGGGATGGTCCATGGAGAATGTGCTCACATTATAAGAAGCTAAAAAAGATCACTCATAAAGAAAATTTTCAAATTCCTATTTTTAATGAATTGGAATTATACTAAAATCTATGCAAAAAAATTCCAAATGTATCTTAAGGGTAAAAGAAGTAGAATACTCAAGACATCTAATGTTATTTAAAGGTGTTAATATGGACCCTAAGAAGAGAGGATTTTTGGGTCTAACAAGATACTATAGAATATTTGTTCATACCTATCATTCTATAAAGAAACATTTATTTTGGGAAGATATTAAAGTGAATGTCCAAAAAATTGTGGTGGAATGTTTGATATGCCAAAAAACAAAAAGGAAAACAACAGACTCCAAGCCCCTTGAAAAATTTAGGCATTCCAATACAACACATGGTAGAAATATTAATGGTCTTCATTATGGGGTTACCAAAGTCAAATAATCTTGATGTAATCTTGTTTAATGTGGATAAACTCTTTAAGGATGCATATTTTTGTGGACTTTGTTGGATGTTGTGGTTGTGTTGCTGATATGTAGTTGTCATTGATGTCAACACTATTAGAATTAATGCATTTGAAGTTGTATATGTCAAGGATATTGAGAAAAGTGTAAAGAAATGAGTTGCAAGTTGTCAGTGGTGAAGTGATGTTCAGTATGGTGGTATATTTTGTATGTTGGTGATCAAAGGTTGTGGACTAAAGAGTTCTTTTCTGAGTATATCTAGTTTATCCATGTCAAGTTTCAGAGATCTGCATGAAGATTTGATCGAGTTATGAATATTTTCATTCTGACAGTTTTTTTTTTCTTCAGTTGGTGTTCCTAATTGAAGATGAGGCTATTTCAATTAGTCAAGTTGTTGTGGATGCTTCTATGTTGGTTCTTAACATTTTTGGATTCTTCAAGATCGTGCTTTATCCTTGTTGCACATCCGCATTGATCGTTGCCATCGTAGTTGGCAATTTTCTCTTGTGTGTTCATGTTTTTCATATTCATGGCCGACATGGTGTTGAAACGTGTTGTGGATCTTTGAGGTGTAATTAATTGAATATTTTTCATGTTAAAGATGTTGATATAGGTCCTCACTAAGTTGTGGATGAATTTGGTTGATTCACATTAAATATTATCTATTATTTTGGGCTGACAGTTATATTCATTTTATTATTTCTTTGTGGTCGACTTGTAGCGGTGAAATTTCTTGTTGCAGATATATAAGAGCAGTTGTTTGTTTGAATTGAAGTATTCCAAATGTGTGTGTGTGTGTGTGAATAATTTCCTAATCATTTGAAGGCAGAGCAAAGTGTGAAGAAAAGTGAAGATGATTGAAGAAGAGTCAAGAAGAGTCAAGAGTTGTTCATGCACTTAACCAGAACTATGATCAAGCATTAGCATATGTTATTTTATCAATTCAAATCTCTGAGAATGGATATAATCTGAATCTATTTGTAAGACAGTGTGTCTTCCTTTGTAATTGAGCAATGAGCTCTAGGCAGTGCGCATGAATGCAAGTGCATTCCCCATATTTCATTCTCTTATACTTTTAACAGGGTATAATCTTGTGGACTAACCTCCAACGTGGTTTTTCCCCTAACAAGGTTTCCAGATAAAAAATATTGGTGTTATGTGTGTTTCTGATGTGTTGTTGATTCATGCTTTCATGGTTAATTATCAGATCTAAGATTAAGGTAAATAAGTTGAATAAATTTGAATTTTTGTGACAACTGATTCACCCCCCTCTCAGTTGTCTACCCTTGTATTTCCAACAATTGGTATCAGAGCTAAGTTCCTTAGATGAAGTTTACTAGCTTAAGGTGATCTAGGATGGCAATTTACAAGAAGGATAGTCTGAGATTTGATGGAACAAATTACTCTTTGTGGAAGACTTGAATGGAGTGCCATCTGAGATGCATTGGTGAACCCTACTGGAGCATTACAAGTAATATGTATGTTATTCCACAAAATGGCTCTACAACTTCTGTTGAGATTAGAGATGTTGAGTATAATATCTGGGCTAAGGAAGCTTTGTTGAGTTCTTTGGTTGATTCTAAGATGACAAATGTTATGGATCTGAGGACTACTTATGAGATCTGGAAAAACTTGGAAACCTTGTATGAAGGTGATGCTAATGTGAAGATTGCTAAGTTACAGAGTTTGAAAGGGAAATATGAAAGGTTGAGAATGGGAGATGATGAGAATATTAATACTTTCATGCAAAGAGTGAATGAACTTGTGTGTGGTATTGGATGTGTTGGTGGAAAGATAGAAGAATTTGAGATTGTTGCTAAAGTGCTTAGATCCCTACTTGATTCTTACAAAGTCAAAACTAGTGCTATTGAAGAACTCCAAACCGTAAAAAACATAACTAGAGATACATTGGTTGGTAAGTTTACTACTTTTGAGTTGAGTGAATTTAGTGATGCCCTTCCTAAGGTCGAATCTGCATTTAAGGCTACTACTTCTGTAAGAGATAGATAGAGATATGATCCAGGTGAGAGTTCATCTAGAAAGACATTCAAGTATGAGGATGAAATCATACAGATTGAAGAAGAAGAAAGAGAGATGGAAGAACTGGAAGCACTTATTGTTAAAAGAGTACTGAGAGGAAAAGGTAAGTATGAAGGAATGTTGCCTCTTAAATGTTTTTCTTGAAATAAGATAGGTCATTTTGCATCAAGGTGTCTGGAAAGAGTTGCTAAACCAAAACATAACAATCCTAGATTTCAGAAGAAATGTTATTGTGCTACTAATGAAGGTGTGATAGATGATGAATCTGATAAAAGAAATAGAAGTGATGATGAATGGGTATTTATTGATGTCAGAGAAAATAATTTTGTATCTACTAAATCTGCTAGCTGTACAAGTGTGGAGAAATCCCTGGATGCTCTAGTTGAAAAAGATGAATGGGTAATTGATAGTGGATGTTCACATCATATGACAGGAGATAAAAGTAAGTTTGTAAGCATGGAAAAGTATGATGGTGGTGTTGTGAGATTTGGTGATAATACAGCTGGTGTGATCCATGGAAGAGGATGCATTTCTCTTGATGGTAAGCATAATACTAATGATCTTTTGTATGTGGAAGGCTTGAAGCATAATCTTTTGAGTGTTGGTAAAATGGTTGATAAGGGTTACAATCTTCAGTTCAAGGATGGAAAGTGAAAAATATTGAGTTCCAAAAATGAAATTTCCTCATGAACAAAAACAAAAGGTAATATCTTTAATGAAAGTTGGTTATGGCATAGGAGAATGTGTCATGTTAACTTTGATAATTGATCCGTAAAGCGGAAGGGATCTATGACAAACGTTGCTTAAGTGATTATGAACAAAGGCATAAAGACATCAACAATGGAGTAGTAGGAACATTAATTAGAGAAAATTCAAAACATAGAACCAAGAGAGAGATAAGAAGACACCAATTTGATTACAGAGTTCGCCACAAATGTGACTACGTCTCTGGACCGAGCTCAATCGAGTGACCAATCTATTGAAATGTTCTGAAACGTAGTACAATCTCCACTAGAGCCTCTTGCAACACTGCTTTACAATATCTTGTAGCCTTTCCACAAAGTCATACAAAAGTCTCTCACTCACACCCCTCTCAAAAGCTCTCAAGGCTAGGGATGACTAACAAAGAGGAAGAAAACTAACTTTGCCTAATAGGATCTACTACAAGACTCAGAACCTCACAATACATCACTATAAATATTCTCCTAACTCCCACTGAAATTCTCTCTCACAAAAGGCTCTCACGGCCAAGAGAATGGAAAACAAGAGGAGAATGAACTCACTTGAAAAAGTGATGATGAAAAACACTCCAAGACTCCTCCCTTTTATACTTGAAGTTGGGCCTATGTGGTTAAAACCACCAAAACCACCTGACTTGGCATTTTTCCCCTTAATGGAAAATAAATAACCTATTCCCCATTTTTTACATAAAAACAATGACACCCCTTATAAAATTATTTTTAAGTCCTTAACATATTCTTACTCTCGGGCTTTTCAGGTTAGAGGTTGTTGTTTGTATTTAATTTTAAATCCTAACTAATAACCCCTTATTGTTATTAGTTAACAATTTGGGCTAAGAAAGTCAACATAAAAAACCCGATCACTAAAAATTGTTAACCTGTTGCATGGTGCAACGGTCAACACCCAATTTAGAAGGCGGGTGGTTGGGGGTTCCAACCCCGCTGGAACCATCCATATGTGTACTTGGAGCTTTCCAATACTCAAAAAACAACATGCATCCCGTACTGTTGAAGCCGCTATGCGTGGTGTAACGGCCCAGTTGGTGGCTTACTCCGTGAAGGTGTGGAGTTCAAACTCCATAACAAACATTTTAACAAACAAAAGAAATTTTGACTCAATGGACGAAGAGGTTAGAGCCATGTGTATTGCTCTGAAGTTTCCACGTGTCAGAAGACAATTCGCCAGACCCATCCACGCTGTCAACGAGTCACCCGCCAACTCAACATCACATGCCACATCATCAGGACACGTGTCAACGCCCAATTCACTGACTTTGATGACATCATCAGCCATGTCACCACGCCACGTCACATGTACGGACTGACACATGTCAGCATCTGATTGGTCCAACTCGACATCTGTCTGATGACCTATCTGACAAGTCAGCATGATGACGTCATGCTGACATCAACAACCGTACTGCATGGTACCTTGGTCAACTAAAACTTTGACTGGCCATACGAGCTTCGATTTGCGCAAAATGAACGCCATTGGAATCATGACGATGAGACCTTCACGATGATGCCACCTTCGATCATTTTGATGATGTCAAAATTTCATCCTTTTTCTCATCCCTGGAAGCTGAGTTGACCAGCCTTTGACCAAAGTTTGACCAGCGATATCTCACACATACGGACTCGAATTTCGATGAAACAAACATCGTTGGGTTCGTGTCATCGAGCCCTTCAAAGTGAAATTGTTTTGGACTGATTCTGAGTCTATCAACTTTTTGCCTCCTGATGGCCTCTTGTTCCAAGGGTTGACCCAACTTTGACTGCACGTAACTTGAGTAAACAGACTCATTTTTCGCCCGTTCAAGTTACGCCGGATTCAGGATTCTGTGCTCTACGTGATGGCACTGCTTTCGAGAGAAACTAGAACACTTCAATTTTAGGTTCTGAAGATCGACCTAGATCAATAATATTGTCAAGATAAGTTCTACAAAGGTTGTGAGAGATCTACCTAAGTTGGCGAAACCTACTAATGCAATATGCAAGGAATGTAAGTTGGGAAAGCAAACTAGGATTTCATTTCAAAGTAAAAAGCATTGTTCAAATGAATTGTTAGAGCTGGTACATACTAATTTGTGTGGTCCCTCTAAGGTCAAAATTTTACAAGGTTATAGGTATTTCATGTTACTCATTGATGATTATTATAGAATGGTATGGGTTACCTTCTTAAGAGAGAAATCTGAAGCATTGGAAAAGTTCAAGATCTTTAAAGCTATGGTTGAGAACGAGACAGGTTTGAAAATTAAGTGTATGAGACCAGATAGAGGTGGTGAATTCACTTACTGTGAATTTAATTCTTTTTGTGAAGAACATGGAATAAGGAGATAATTATCTGCACCGCGGACCCCTCAAAAAAATGAAGTTGTGGAAAGGAAGAATAGAACAATTGAAGATGATGCTACAACAATGATGCTAGAAGGAAATGTCCCTCATATCTATTGGAGAGAAGCTATGAGCACTCTTGTGTACACACTCAACTGGGTACAAATCAAAGGTGATACTAGTAAGACCCCTTTTGAGCTATGGACTGGTCAAAATCCTACTGTTAAATACTTCAAGATATTTAGAAGCAGATGTTACATTAAGAGAGATGAAGACATAGGAAAGTTTGATGCTAGGAGTGATGAAGGAATCTTTCTGGGTTATGCTACTAATAGTAAGGCCTACCGGTGTTACAATAAAAGATTGAAGAACATGGTTGAAAGTGCAAATGTTAAAGTTGATGAAGACTTAGGTACACCATCTAGAACCTATGGATATGACTCTGATGATCAAGATGACAATACAAATCAAGGAAAGCAAGATCAAACTACAAATCAAGTGCAAATCAATCCGGTAAATCAGGAGAATGAAGAAGAAGGAGAAACTTGTGGAAACACAGGAAAGAGATCAGAGGAACATAAATTTAAAGAACATTCTAAAAATACTTTGAGGTATGTAAGATTGAATCATTTAGAAGATCAAATTATAGGTGATAAGAATAAAGGTGTCCAGACTAGGAGAAATATTGTAGAAGAATATTGCTTGATTTCTAAGACTGAGCCTACTAGTGTGAATGAAGCATATAAAGATGAGCATTGGGTTGAAGCAATGAAAGAAGAGCTAAAATAGATTGAAAAGAATGATACATGGATTCTTGTTCCCAGGTCTAAGAATAAGAATGTTATTGGAACTAAATGGGTTTTTAGAAACAAACTAAATGAGCAAGGTGAAGTGATTAGAAACAAAGCAAGACTAGTATGTAAAGGATATTCATAGATGGAAGGAATTGACTTTGAAGAGACCTTTGCCCTTGTTGCTAGAATTAAAGCTGTAAGATTATTTCCTGCCTATGTTGCTCACAAGGACTACAAAGTTTATCAGATGGATGTCAAATCAGATTTTCTAAATGGTGAATTGGAAGAAGTGTATGTTGAGCATCCTGATGGATTCCAATTGACTAGTAAAGAAGACATGGTGTGTCAGTTGAAGAAAGCATTGTATGGAATCAAGCTAGCCCCTAGAGCATGGTATGCAAGATTGGATAAGTATTTGTTGAAGCTTGGATTTAACAAAGGTACTGTTGATAGTAATTTGTATTTCAAGAATGATGATAAAGATCTGATTGTTGAAGTCTTTGTTGATGATATCATTTTTGGAGGAGATGATGCTTTGTGCATGAAGTTTGCTAATGAGATACAAAATGAATTTGAGATGTCTATGATTGGTGAGATGAAATTATTTTTGGGATTGAAAATTTGTCAATTAGATAAAGGGATATTTATATCTCATTCCAAGTATGTGAAGGAATTGTTGAAGAAGTTTGGTAGGGAAGATTCAAAGTCAGTCGGTAAACCCATGGTGACTGAATGCAAGTTGACTACAAAAGATGATTCTCTAAAAGAAAATCAGACAAAATACAGATCAATGATTGGTGTATTGTTGTATTTAACTCAAACTAGGCTTGATATCATGAATGTTGTATGTATTTTTGAAAGATTTCAAGTTGATCTGAAAGAATCTCATGTGACTGCTATGAAGAGAATTTTCAGATATTTGAAGGGAACTATTGATCTTGGCCTATGGTATCCTAAAGATGATGATCTTACTTTGAGTTCCTTTACTAATGATGATTGGGATAGAGAAGTGAATGAAAGGAAAATTACTAGTGGTGGAGCATTTTTCTTGGGTAAAAAGCTAATTTCATGGTTAAGCAAAAAGCAGAATGTCATTTCCTTGTCCACTATTGAGGCTGAATACATTATTGCTGCTAACAATTGTACTCAAGTCCTATGGATGAAGCAGATGTTGAAGGATATTAGAGTTGTATATGATGAGCCTATTGCTATATTCTATGATAATTCAAGTGCTATTAATATCTCTAAGAATCTGGTGTTGCACTCAAAGACAAAGCATATATCTATCAAGTTTCACTTTTTGAGGGAGAAAGTAAGTGAAAAAGAAGTAAGATTGGAGTATGTGCCCACTAAGGAGCAGATTGCAAACATCGTTACTAAGCCATTGCCTAAGGATACTTTTGAGTATCTCAGAGGGAAGTTAGGGGTAATTACCCCTCCTAATTAAAACTAAGGATGCATTGCAATTGCATCAGTCTGTGCATTTCACAATTATATCTTGTTTCAGCTTGATGTTGTGGCGGTTGCTACTTAGGGGGAGTAGTCAGATGTTCATAAATTTAGATGTGTGGTTCAGAGATTAGAGAAATTTGTCATTTATGTCAAAGGGGGAGAAGAGTTATGTGGGAGAAGAGTCATGTGAATGAGTTGAGGAGAAAACGAGTTAGATCCTAAGGGGGAGTAAGTGTCAAGAGTTAGTTGCGTTGATGATGTTTTTCACATCATGTGTTTCCATCAATTCCAAAGGGGGAGATTGTTGGATGTTGTGGTTGTGTTGTTGATATGTGGTTGTCATTTATGTCAACACTATTAGCATTAATGCATTTGAAGTTGTATATGTTGAGGATATTGAGAAAATTGTAAAGAAATGAGTTGTAGGTTATCAGTGGTGAAGTGATGTTTAGTATGGTGTTGTGTTTTGTATGTTGGTGATCAGAGGTTGTGGACTAAAAGGTTTGTTGTTGAGTGTATCTAGTTTATCCACGTCAAGTTTTAGAGATCTGCATGAAGATTTGATCAAGTTATGAAGATTTTCATTTTGACGGTTTTTTTGTTTCTTCAATTGGTGTTCCTAATTGAAGATGAGGCTATTTTAGTTAGTTTAGTTTCTTCAAATGCTTCTTTGTTTGTTCTTAATTTTTTTGGATGCTTCAAGATCGTGCTCAATTCTTGTTGCACATCTGCATTGATCGTTGTGATCATAGTTGGCGATTTTCTCTTGCGTGTTCATGTTTTTCATATTCTTGGCCAACATGGTGTTGAAACATGTTGTGGATCTTCGAGTTGTAATTAATTGAATATTTTTCATGTTGAAGATGTTGATTTAGGTCCTCACTAAGTTGTGGCTGACTTTGGTTGATTCACATTAAAGATTATCTATTGTTTTGGGTTGACAGTTATATTCATTTTAATATTTCTTTGTGGCTAACTTGTAGTGGTGAAATTTCTTATTGCGGATATATAAGAGTGGTTGTTTATTCAAATTGAAGTATGTCAAATATGTGTGTGTGTGAATAATGTCCTAATTATTTGAAGGTAGAGTAGAGTGTGAAGAAAAGTGAAGATGAGTGAAGAAGAGTGAAGAGTTGTTCATGCGCTTAACTAGAATTGTGATAAGGCATTAGCATATGCTATTTTATTAGTTCAAATCCCTATGGATGGCTATAATCTGAATCTATTTGTAAGACCGTGTGTCTTCCTTTGCAATTCAGTAGTGAGCTCTAGGCAGTGCGCCTGAATGCAAGTGCATTCCCCATATTTCATTCTCTTATACTTTTAACAGGGTATAATCTTGTGGACTAACCTCCACTATGGTTTTTCCCCTAACAGGGCTTCCACAAAAAAATCTTGGTGTTATGTGTGTTTTTGATGTGTTGTTGATTCATGCTTTCATGGTTAATTATCAGATTTGAGATTAAGGTTAATAAGTTGAATAAATTTGAATTTATGTGACAACTGATTCACCCCCCCTCTCAATTGTCTGCCCTTGTATTGCCAATAGACTTTCTCATGTATTTCCTACTAATCCTACAAAATAGATATTCATAAAAAATATACAAAAACATCATGGAATTTCCAAAATCAAATTGCAAAATAGAGCCACCTCAAACTTCCTAATCAAGTGGAAGAATTTTCCAATTGAATATGCAACATGGAATGATGAAAGATTCATACAAAATATTTTAGAGTTGCTAAGCATCAAAGGCAATACTTTTCTAAAGGGGAAGGGAATGTTGTGATCCTAATATGATATATTCCTAAGTATAATAAGGATAAGTACTTTTAGTATGATTAACCTTAATATAAATATTAATTAATATACTAATCCCTCTTAATTATGATGAAGTGGCATGTCCCTATTGTTGTTCCCTTAGCACACACGCCTCATTCAGAATGGGGACCCTCTCTTTCCTTCACCTTCCCGAGTCATTTTGTCACCACCTCATTTTGTGTGCCCCCTGTTTGGTGCCCCAAATGGTCAGTGAACCCTAAAAGTGTCATCTCAAGCCAACCATGTTTCACCCCCTCAAATTTTCTAAGTCAAATGCCTTTATGAAGATCCCTTGGCATTTTTCCTCTGTCGGCATCCCTAGGGTCCTCCAGGTCTGCCCTCGTGAGTTTCCCCTAGTAGATTTCCCTGATGCATTTGTCGTCTCAAATAGCCGATGGACCCCATCCTCCTGCGGCCCAGGACCCATTTCTTCGATCGTCTTTTCCCCATGTTTTCAATGACCAAGTCTAAGCAACCATCCTCGAGGCCCATCGGGCCCATCCCATCAAGTTTCCTCTGTCGGGTTTTCGCTGCTCCACTACCGTCTCAAAAGAGCCTTTCTCAGGTAGCCTTCCCTCCATCAAATTCTTGAATTATCTTTGCCCTTGGTTTTCACCAAACTTCGAACAGCCTTCCCCTCATGACATTCCACCGCTCAGAGTCCAACCCATTTAGCGCCATCTGATCCTCATGAAACCTTCAAACTTCAATCAACCAATGACGTTCCACCCACCGGGCTCTGGCCCTCCTACGACCATTTTCAAATTGAAGTGCACCAACATTTTGGCCATTGTACATGCATTAATTAGGGGCATTAAATGCACTTAAAGGTATAAATAGATCGATCTGACCTGTCATTGTCACTTTTTCAGTTCATCAAAGAGAGTTACAATGATCCAGAGACTATCTTCACATGCCACCTCTGAGCCCGAAGCCTCCCATCGCAGATCCCTTGCATCTATCAACTGATTCACCTTCTTCCTTCATCGGGTTATAGAGGTAAGTTTACCATCCACCCTCATGTGTTTTTCCTTGATTTCACACAAAATAAATGGATAAAAAGGATGAAAAGCACATGCATCAGATAGAGAAACTTAGGGCACTTAAAACCCATGTGACATAATTCTAAAAAACCCTCACAAATCACCCTTATAACACTTACAGAGCCTCGACCCCTCAGCAATATTCTTCAGCCAGGGACGACTCACAGTGTTGGTGCCTGCATGCAGAAAATGAAGTAAACTTTCAAACACATGGCGAAATGCTCATTCAGGTCTGCCACTGTGGGATGCATGTATCCCCTTGCTGCTGAAGGACTCAAAGAAATGTGGGTCCATACCTACATGATTTCATCCCAGGGACGTTGCCCATTATTCGCCTTTCCTCACGACTTTCTATCCTTAGCCTTTTGGTGGCCAAACCCCGACCCTTCGATTGCCCTATGTCAAAATTAGCAAAATCTCAAGTTAGTGTCTAATTCAAACTCCACTTCATGGACTCCCATCACCAAAATTCCACTGGTATTTCACCACTTTGTCGCAACATTCTGGCCCTCTCCATCTGGCCTTTGTACCCTGCTCATTTGTTCGCCATGTCGCCACAAGAATTGAAACGACCATACCAAACGCCCTTCAGGTCCCAATTCATGGACCACCACGATAACATCGTCATTCCTCATGGCTTTCTGGTGGTTGCCTTCATTCCTCTAGGCTCTGATCATCCCATAACTGCATGAATGAAACAATGAAACTCAAGTGCCTCAACCTTCAATGGGTCATTCCTGTCGGAATTCCACCGTTAGGACTCTATCCTGTCCTGGTCATTGCCATAAGGAGAATTGCCTTTGTCCTCCCAGTCTCCAAGGCCTGACCTCCCATTGGTCAATGAACTTTAAAACAAAAAAACATAGAATCCAAGTCAATGGCCAAGTCCAATTCCTCAGGTGGCCCTAACAGACTTCTGCTTGTTGTCTGCCATTTCAAATGGCAATCCTCTAATGACTTCCCACCTCCTCCAACCTGAATTCCTAAAGACCAACGTACGATGTCGACCGCCCTCTAAACTCACAGATCCTAGCTGGCGAAACTCCACCCCAAGAATTTTGTCTCATTAGAGCCATTCCAAATAGCTAACCTCAAATAGTGAAGCTCCTCCTTGACTCTGACTGCCTAAAAGACAACCCAAATGTCTTCCAATTGCCAAATGAACTTTGACCCACATGCAAACATGGACTAATCTCCTTAGTGAACTCCACCATTTAACTAAGTCCTAGGGCGGGTGGAACCTTGTGGACCGCCCTGCCTTGTTTTCCCTTCAAAATAGCCATTCGGTCAGGGAAGTCTAGTCCATGGGGCCCGAATCATCCAAACTCCCTCCTATGAACTGCTAACGACAATCTGGGTTATATGTTGTATTTCTTGAATGTTGAATTATCCAATATAACTCCGTTTGTAGGGATTTGGCTAACGTTTCATGCTTGATTTTACTCACCTCTCCTTTATCTATGAATATATGGAATTGGGTGCAGGACCTTCGAGGGAAACTGCGGAGAAGGAAAAGGGAAAGAAAATGAGAAAAGCACCCCACAGGAAAGAAGATAAGGATCAAATGAAGTTTCAATTCCAAGGGGAACCATTGAAATATAAAGTCACTACAGATTGGAAGGAGATATCTGACACAAACATTGGGCATGTTGATATCAATGAATTCATGCAAAGGGTCAGGATCAACCCTAAAATAGAGAATGCAAGATTAATCAGAGGCGGTGAAATAGCCAAGGTTGCAGGCTTCCCTCTCACTCTTGTCGCCTATGAGCTTGTAATGGCCTGTAGGGAAGCATACTAGCCAGAGACTTGAACCATAAGTGACAGGGATGGAAAATTTTTAACTGATATGTCCACTCAAGCAATAACCAGAACCTTTCATATGCCTACCTTTGAGGAAATGGAATTACCAACCAGGGAGGATGGCAAGGAAATGTGGGATGACAACCCCCTTAAATGCATGAAGCTTCTAAATCAACATTGGTTGAAGGAGAAGAGAGGTAGTGCTGCCAAGGTTCCTTAAGAACTGTTCTGAAGTGATTTTTATGAAGATTACCATGATTTGGTAACATTGCTAAGAAAAGTAATGGGCCTCCCAACAACTGCCTACTTCCAAGAATGGATGATGTACTTCGTTGAGGAGATTCTCCATGGAGAAGAAACTAAGTTTTTTTGGGGTAGGATAATCAATGATTGCTTCCATGAGCAGTTCATGGCTGTCAAAAAGACCTCCAAATTTTACATGACATCCTACTTGGTCTATTCCTTGGCCGAACAAAGGAAATACAGTGGCTTGTTCAGAGCTCTAGATGAAGAACCTGGCAGGGAGCTGAAATTTTATGACAAATACCCTCAACTGCAATATAGGAACTACAAGAAAGATTACTGCAGGGTCAATGACACTTTCATAGGTCATATCATCAGATTGCTTAGGGGTAACTTCAAGAGGCAAGTTTCCCACAATGCCAATGCTTTCCTGAAGCAATATGCCTTTTTGTTCATCCAATATCCAAAGTTTACATACATTCATGCAAAAGCCTGCTCAGAAAGACCGAACAAGTTGCCCTGGTGTCCTAATGACTGGATAATACTATTGGATCTCTCTTGGTAGCTACGGCATGTGCACAACCTCTTGAGTAGAAAACATATGGCAGGGATTCCTTATCCCCTATCCTCGGCCAAGGGATGTATGAACTCCATACCTCACAATGTGCCCACAATTCAAAGGAGTTGGTTGAATACCATTTGAAACTCCACATTGCCCAGCCACAGATGGATCCCTATGGCCATATCAAGAAGATGCTTGAACCTGAATATGCCCATCTACAAAGCATTGAGGATTTTTGGGCCAATTGCAAAGATGACCATGAGGTGCAGATGAGGTATTATATGCAGATGACCGCATACTTTGTAAAGAGGGCCAACTTGTTTTTAGTGCCTGATCAGGTGGAGGAAGATGAGAGCACAGTAATAGAACCCTGATATAATGTGGTTGCTAATCTACCACTACCACTGATTGATTGGGATGAGAAAGAGGTCGACAACCTCAAAATTCTAACTAAACCTGTTGAGGCCCGCACAAAAGAATGGATTGATGGGTAAGTTTCCTGATTGAAGCAGCAAGGGGTCACTTTGACTTATGAGGGGCTTGAAAGTGAGCCAAGTGGAACAGATGGCGAGATAGTTGCTACCCCATCAAGAGAGACTTTGAAATCCCCTCTAGTCACGAGGTCAAGGAAAAGAAAAGAAACTGATGAGCAACAACCTAATCCAAAGGTATACGCAAGAAAGACCTCGGAAGGGGAATCTTCCAAGAGACATAAGAGTTTGAGCAATGTCACAGAAATGCCTGTTATTCAAGAGGATCCGCTCTATGAGGGAGAAGAGATAGAGGTTGAGCAACCAAAATCTCCACTTAGCGCCTCCACTACTGTTGCCCCTCCACCTACTTCTCAGGCCATGGTAGCTACTTCCCCACCTACAGTGGACATTTCAGTCCACCTTGCCTCTTCTTCACCTACTAGACAAGTCATAATGATCGACTCTTCTTCTGCCACCACCTCTCCACTTTATTATGATTCCATGTCTCTGACCACATCTCTCTCATTAGCCAGAGCAACAATGCCAATGCATACACTCTCACTTCTAGAGGCGTTCTCACGGCATATACAGAATGTCTCGTCCAAGGTTTTTGAAGTATTGATGAATCCAACCATCTAGGATGCCCTGGTGCAGGTTCTTTCCAGCATTCCTATCTCAAAGCCTCCAACTGAACCACTTGAAATGAAATCCACGATGCAAATATCCAAGGAGTTGGAAAGGTAGGAAAAGGAAGAAATGAGGGCATTGGAGAAGGAATCAAATGACTACCATGAACACCTAGAGCACTAGCATTTACAAATTGATAAGGTAGTCTGTGAAGGAGAGGAAACAACATCCTCCGAGAGTGACAAAGAAGAAGATGCCAGCACCAGATACATTGTACAAACCTTTGATGCAGATCTTGAGGAAGAGTTGGCCTGACAATTGAAAGATGTCAGAGAAGAAATAGAAAAGTCACCCTTTGAGGAAGAAAAGGAGTTTAGTGATAAAATGGAAGAAGACACTGGACTTCTAACAAGGGAACAAGAAGAAATCCCCAAGCATGGTGAAGAAATTCCCCACTCAGGAGGGCAGGAAGAATAAGAAAATAAATAGGAAGATGTGCCACCTCAATGCAAGGAGGAGGGGCGTAAAGAAGAAGACAAGCCTGAAGAAGAGGCTAAAACCCATAAGAGTCCAGAAATAGAGCAACCCAAAGAAAATGCACATGAAGAAGAAGAAAAGGATACTTAAGGGGAAGATAGCCCTAGGGAATGCCTGCCCACTAAGTCTCCCATCAAACACACGGTGTTCATCTGAGACTCTGATGAAGAAAAGGAAAGAGACATGAGAATGGATTAGAAGGCTCCTGATGATAAAGAAATTGAGGTCAGAAGGGATGAAGAACAAGGTGATCATGAATCACCCAAAGAAAAATCTCAGATGCCCAAGTGGCTAGAAAAGCAATTAGAAAAGAAGACTTCGGATCCCAGAGATCTAAGAATAAGATTGGAGGCCATCTTGGCCCAAGCTCAGGTCAACACGAAAAAAGAGAAGAATCCCAAAGTTAGATCCAAGGTGACAATGGATGCCTCTGGATCTAGAACAGTGCAAGTAGCTACACCAGTGGTGCGAGAGGAAGGAATAAGTTACAATGTCTCCACCATTGACCTAGGTATAGCCACCAGAGAAAAAAAAGTGGATCACCTTCAAGAGTTTTTTGCCACAGTGGTGCATTCGATACAACAGGATAAGATCTCGAAGGAAGAACTTGAGGCACAATTGGCTGACTTAATAGCCTATATTCAGCAATGGTGTTTAGTAGAAGAGCTTCCCACAACATCCTCGACTTCGCCTTAGCTGATGTCTAAAGAGAAAATCAACAAGCTTGAGAACAGGAAGAACTAGACTAAGACTACAAAATATTGGTTCCAACAAGTCCTGTATGCTAGAAACATGGGCATCAATTATGTTGTCAAGACAATGAATAAATTTTTGGAGGTCTAAAAAACCCTTGATGGCACGAGGAAGTTCTGCATGGACTTCCCAGGGATATATGAATCCAACTACCCCAAAATTGAGGCCATTCTCAAGCTTCCTCCCAAAGTATGGAAGGAAGACCTTGTGCTCACAGAGGATGATCATTGGCTGGTCGAAATGTGGAAGATGAATTTCAACCACAGGAAAGAGGTTCTAAAGCAAATCCTCTACAAGGTGGAGCCAGAAATTGATTGGGCCAAGGACATCAGGGCCAATTGTATTGAATATTTGAAATTAATGACAAGCTATGATCTACCCACTGTTGATATCGATCTCGAAAAGGTGAAGCCTTATTTTAGAAAGAAGATGGAAGATGGAAGTCAGGAGAGCTCACCACAGATTTTATGAATTTTGTTGCTTGGGCCTTCACCCAATCTGAGCAAGTCAGAGATAATACGACCAAGTGTGATGAATATTGGGATACACTTGTAGGCTGATCTAAACAATGGAACTAACAGGTGCTCCAATCCAACATAATGGAGATCAAGAAACTTCGGGTGCTAACCAACAAGTTTATAGAATATGTTGCCTTGAAGAAGCAGGAATGAAACCCAATAATTGATGACAAGTTCCTCACAAAATAGTTGCAACAAAGTAAATTAGCTAGAAGACAAAATGCTACAGTGTTGCCACTAGAGGATGAAATAGGGAAAAGGACAAGGAATGTATTTTAAATTGTAATATATTTGGGGGTAGGTGAAACCCTAGTTTGTAGTGAATCTTGGCCACACAATGCAAATCAATCTTGGTCATTCATTTTTCTTTTTGAGTACTATAAATAGGGTGTCTCCTCTCATTTTCAAGAGAGAGTTGAGTTGTTGTAAAGACATGTTGCAGAAATTTTAATAGAAATACATTGACTTTGGTGGATTTTTGAGTTTCTTTGCATGTTTCATGATTCATTTCCCATAGTTAGCTAATTTAGATAGATTTACTTTGTTGTTTCAGTTGGTTTTAGATTACTTTGGTAGATTTGTTGATGTTCAATGGTTATGAATATTTTTGTTGTGTTGATGCCTTTCTTGTCCATACTTTTTGTTGTTTACTAATGGTAGATAGTTGTGTAAAGTTAGTCTGGACTTAAATTGAAAGTTGCTCCAAACTTTCATCTTTTGTTCATGCATGTTTATGGTGAATGAATGGTAGAACATTTGTCGTCCTTAGAAGATAGCACAAATTTTATGATATTGTGAGTTTTCTGGTTAAGTGAAATTCTATTTGAAGGAAGTTGTGCATAGTAGAATCCTCTATGATCACTATTCATAGTTAGTTTCAGATCCAAGAACCTCTTCTCTCCCCTACCCTTTTCCTTTTTTTTAAGAAGTAACCTATGCTAAGGTCCATTGCACATTGTAAAGCCAAACCTTAAGATAACATTGGAGTTTCAGATTGTTGTTCGAACCTACAACAAATCACACATCAACTTCCCATCTTAGGAACTTCATTTTCAAGATCCACTTCGTCTCTAGCCAAATTATGTAAGTCTGCCCTGTGATTACCAGCAAAATCACATCAAACCTCAACTGAGAAATTCCATGCATGTCATGACCTGACACCTGAGAGACCTTGGGGTAGCAATTGGTAACTTGCTTTCGAATTTCTACCTATCAAGAGAGGTAGTGCACCTATGCACTGCCTGTGTTGAGAAAGTGCTAAAACACTCATCAGCACCTACATTGGTAAGCCTATAAATAAGGAAGATAACTCTCTCCCATATCATTGTATCATAAATATTGAATTTATATATTATTATCTAATTATCAGAATTCATCCCCTTGAAGTGTTCTATTATATTTCTGATTTTTACAAATATTTCCAAGAAATATCATCACAATTACCTTCTACCACATGTTCTACAAGCTAATGTGGTATTTATTTGATATTTTTGTGGACTAATTTGAGATCATATCAACCTTTGATAAAGAGCATGTCTATGTTAAAAGGTGGGGCACAACTAAGAGGGGGGGTGAACTAGTTGTCACAAAAATTCAATTTTAAAACTTCAACACTTATCAATTCCACAACCACACTATTCTATTATTAAGTATGAACATGAAAAGGAGATAACAGAAAGTAAAATCAACACACTGAACATCATAATTTTATGTGGAAAACCCAATGAGGGAAAAACCACGGTGAGGATTAACTCACAATATAAAGATATTATAAAAACAAATACAGAGGCTCATTGCCCATAAGAGGACTCACTGTCAAAATACAAAGGATCACTACCTACAAAAAGGACTCACTGTCCAACAGAGAGGCTCACTGCCTACTGATACAAAAGAGAAAAAAAGATCCACCACAAAAATTAACACACATTCATAGCCTTGATCAGAAGATTGCAGAAACCTTCAGCTCATTGCCTTCAGGAATCTAACACAATGAAGTATTGTTACCTCAACTCACTTACACACACTTCTACTCTTTTGATATGTGGCTTACTTCATCACTTTGCACCTCACACCAAATTTTCGCAATCCTACTTGCATTTATACCATCTTCAACCTTAGAAAAATTCTCCAAGGTCGGCCACATAAGCTTCATTATAAAATTCAAATTAGGTCAGCAACTCAACATTCCCGCAATGGAAAAGAATGAGAGTGGACCAATAAAACATATATCCAAGATCAAAATATAATGTCTCAAATCAATCACACGCTTCCTTAATTAAATATAATTATTCAAATGAAGTGTAAACACTAGGTTGGCCAAACCTAATGAAAACACAAATGAACATTGATGTACACACTTTGCAACAAGAAGATGGCATGCAGACAATGCAACATGCTTCATTATACACAAGAACACATCTCAGATTCCTTTAGATACATTTGCAATAGGTGCAACAGACTTTGAACACTTAACTCCTTCCATCAGTCCATCTGGACTGTGCAAACACATACAACAACTCTGAAACTCAACTTCCAGATCACCAAACCTCACACTTCTTTGCCAAAACCCAGAGAAGACCAATATAAGACATTCCAGATTTGTAAGATCTGAAATAGAATAGCGAAGGACTGCGAAGCATAAACATTTCTCCCAGTCCACAGAAGGCTAATTATACCCGAATAGTTTACACACCGATGAACTTAACTTTCACATCCCATCAAACCAAAAACAACTCAAGAGATATCACCACTAGATCACCACTAGAAAACCTTTAGATCTAAACAATAATAGGATCAACATAGGAGAAATGTGGAGCACATACCAAAGCACATTCTGAACACATTCATAACTCTAACTTCTTTCTTTATTAATTTTCTCAAAAGCACTTGGAAACTCATCATTTCAACACATCTGAAACATCATGAAGATAGATCCATGTACTCACAACATCTTAAAAGCATCTCAACCATACATGTACAATCTGCAACATATTGAACTATGTTGACGTCAATGACAACACCACCAAACTTGCTCATACTTGCAACAATCTCCCCCTTTGTCATTGATGGCAACACATGATGTGAAAAACCATCAAAGACAACATCCTGTACAATATTCTAGGAGAACACCTTCTCTTCCTTTGCACTTGTTTTTCACATGAATTTCTTTCCCCCTTTGACATCAATTGCAAAGATCAAAAACTCTAATCACTCCCCCTTAGGAGTGCACCCATTCAACTCATACTACAACAATGAAAAGCTTTTCTACTCCCCCTATGGAGTAGACCCATTCATTAGTTGAGATAAATGAAGAACCTGTGAATTTATTGGACTGATGCACCTTCATGTGCACCTAGTTTGGAGGGCCAATGACCCCCAACCTCTCCCTAAGATGCTCAAATGCATCCTTTGGAAGAGCCTTAGTAAATATATCTACAATTTGTTCTTTTGTTGTCACATACTCCAATCTAACTTCATTCCCCAACACCTTTTATCTCAAGAAATGATATTTGATAGATATGTGTTTTGTTCTTGAATGCATAATCAGATTCTTTGAAATGTTTATTGTACTTGTGTTGGCACATAAAATAGGAATCAACTCATCACATATTACTCCAATGTCTTTTAGAGTTTGCTTCATCCACAAAACCTATGTGCATCAAGATGCTACAACAATATATTCTGCCTCTACAGTGGATAAAGAAATTGAGTCTTGTTTCTTACTCAACCAAGAAACCAATCTACCACCAAGATAGAAAGCACCCCCACTGGTACTCTTCCAGTCATCCACACAACTAGCCCAATCTCCATCGGTATAAGCACTCAAGGTGAAATTGACACCCTTAGGGTACCATAAGCCATAATTTGGTGTACCTTTAAGATATCTAAATATCCTCTTTACAGTTGTAACATGTCCCTCTTTAGGATCTGCTTGATATCTTGCAACTAAACATACTACATGCATAATATTTGGTCTGGTAACAGTAAGATACAACAGTCCACCAATCATTGATCTATATTTGCTCTAATCAGTTTTAGCAGATTCATCATCTTTACTTAGCTTACATTCGGTTACCATAGGAGTACTAACCGGTTTGGAATCCCTTTGTTAGTTTGATTCACTTTAAGACCAAGAAAGAAATTCAACTCACTAATCATGAACATTTAAAAAAAATTGTATTTTTTTTGCAAATCTCTTACACATGCCTTCATTTCCATCAAATATGATATCATCAACATATACAACTACTATCAACATTTTGTTACCTTGCACTTTGAAGTAGAGATTGTTATCAGCAGAGCCTTTTTTGAATCCTTTCTTTGTCAGGTATCTATCCAATCTTGCATACCAAGCTTTGGGAGCTTTCTTTAGTCCATACAATGCCTTCTTCAATTTACAAACCATTTCCGGTTTGTCAGATAACTAAAATCCTTCAAGTTGTTCCATGTATACTTCTTCCTCCAATTCACCATTCAAAAATGTTGACTTGACATCCATCTGATATACTTTCAAATCCTTGTAGGAAAAAAATTCCAAAAACATTCTAATAGCTTCCATTCTAGCCACAGGGGCAAATGTTTCTTCAAATTCTATTCCTTCAACTTGTGAGTATCCCTTACATACAAGTCTCTCCTTATTCCTTATAACTTCACCATTTTCATTCAACTCATTCTAAAACACCCATTTTGAACCAATTACATTCTTATTCATAGGTCTAGGAACTAATTCCTATGTCTGATTCTTTTCTATTTGCTACAACTCTTCTTTCATTTCTTTCATCCAACTCTCATCTTCACATGCTTCACTCATAGAATTAGGTTCAATTTTAGAGAGTAAACACAGATTTACCTTAGCTACTACTTTACTTCTTTTCTTCACACATTCACCCTTATCTCCAATTATCTATTCCTCCAGATGATTTTTCTGCACATACTTAGGAGTCTTAACAATAATGGGTTACAATTTTTTGCCAAACTTTACATTAAAATCAAGATTTTTCACTAGACATTCACGTTCTTACACCTATAGCAGATAAACCATTAAGGTTTTGAAGGCGAATCAAACTATTTATTTGTTAGATATTTTGTGTAGATTCTAATTATATATATATATTTTTTTTTTAAAAAAAATTATGAATCATTTTATGTAATTTTTAATAACTTATATTTTCTACTAATCAGCATTTTTAAAAAGTGATGTTTACTTCGGCCCACGTAACTTTTTTTATAGATAGGATACAATTCTAATTTTTAAAATACAATTTTTTCACACCAATATCTAGGGGATGGATATTTTTTCATAATTTTTTGTTTCATATTTTTTTAATTAATTTTCAAGTCAGCTAATTATAATTTGGACAGAGGTGTACTTGACATAACTTTTTGTATTCATTTGAATTAACTTATTCTTTTTGTTGGAATAAGGACATCAATACCTAGTGGACATGTAATTTTTTAGAATTTTTTTCTTTATTTTTCTTTTTTTCATATGTGTGAAATAAAGAACTTGATGTTCATTAAAATCCTACATTCACAAGAAATAAAAATTAATATAATAAAATTAAACATATTTAAAATTATACTTTTTGGGAAGCTTATAATAAGGGCTACAGGCTTACAAAAAATAAATTTTAAATGAATTCATTTGATCACCCAAAAGGTAAATCAAAAGTGGTTTTTAATCCATTTTGATAGGTGTAGAGGAGACTCGATTATAGGTATGGTTTAAATCTAACAAGGTTCTATCCAAGGGGGTTTGATCTAAGGGGGTTTGATCAATCCCTCTTTAATTAAAATAATTTAAATGGAACCTTTAAAGTCATAAATCATTGTATTTTCTAAAAATATGTGATTTCAGGCAAAAATCAAGATGTCCCAAAAAGTGTAACCCATTATTGTGGTAGCACTATCCTCCTTTTCCTTATTCTCTTCAGGTACTTGTCCACAAATAGGATCATCAGGTTCAACTTCACTTATCTCAATAGGTTTGTGCATGTCTACATCAACTTTCACATTAGCACTCTCAACAATCTTCCTCAATCTTTTATTGAAGCATCTATATGCTTTGCTAGTAGTAGAGTACCCAAGAAAAGTTCCTTCATCACATCTGGCATCAAAATTCCCAAGATTTTCATCATCTCTTTTAATGTAACATCTACTTCCAAATACCTTAAATTATTTCACAGTAGGAGTCTTACCAGTCCATAACTCAAAAGGATTCTTTGTGTTGTTGCCGCTGATATGAACTCTATTAAGAACATAAACAGCAATGTGTATTGCTTCTCTCTAGTACACATCTGGTACATTTGATTCTTTCATCATGGTTCTTGCAGCTTCATGTACCATCTAGTTTTTCCTTTCAACTACCCCATTCTGCTGAGGGGTTCTTAGAGCAAAAAATTGTCTCTTTATGCCATGTTCACAGAATGTATTAAACTCACTAGAAATGAATTCTCCACCTCTATCAGATCTCAAACATTTTATTTTCAAATTTACTTCATTTTCCACTCTTGCTTTGAACACTTTAAACCTACCCAGAGCCTAATTCTTCTCTCTAAGAAAAGCAACCCATGTAAGTTGAGAATAATCATCAATAAGGAGCATGAAATACCTATCACAATTCAGGCTTCTTGTTCTAGTTGGACCACAGAGGTTAGTATGAATTAATTCCAACATTCTGATAGAAGATTTCTCTTTTCCCTTAAAGCTACATCTTGTTTGTTTCCCCAACTGACAACTTCTGCAATAGTATTACCAGACTTTGTGATTCTAGGAAAACCTCAGACAACATCTCTCGAATTGATTCTGACCAGATTATCAAAATTTACATGTCCCATTCTCTGGTGCCATAACCAAGTTTCACTGACTTGAGATGCAAAGCATTGACCATCAACCCCCTTAAGTTGATAGATGTTTCCATGATTTCTACTTCCAGTAGCAACCATATCTCCATTTCCAGATCCTTTTCTAATTTCAGAGGTATTTTTCTGAAACATAAGTTTAAAGCCATTGCTATACATCTGTCCAACACTCAAAAGGTTATTCCTCAAACCCTTCACATAATATACATCATTAGTGTTGTGTACTCCATAAAAATTAATTATACCTTTCCCACAAATCTTATCTCCTGAATCATCACCAAACATGAATAAACCACCATCATACTTTTCAAGTTTAGTGAACTTACTCTTATCTCCAGTCATGTGATCAGAACAACCACTATCAATCACCCATTAGTCTTCATCCTTTCTTGCATGAAAGGCAGTGACCAAAGTACCTTCTATCTTATTCTTTTTATTCTCCAGAGCATTCTTCCTTGCACATTTTTCAGGGTTAGCAGATACAGATTTGTTTTCCAAAGCTAAAAACAAGCATTCACTATCATCAACCTCATTTTTAGATTCATCATCATAGATTCTAACTTCTTCTTTAACATAATGCAGCTTCTTGTATTTCTTATCCTTTATTTCCTTATCTTTATAATCATTTTTCTCTTATGTGCAGCTCTATTCAGACATCTTGAAGCATAATGACCAATATTACCACAACTAAAACATTTAAAAGGTGACACACCTTTATACTTTTCAGTACCTTTCGTCAACTTCCTGGTAAAATTCACTTCTAGCTCATCAAAACCATCACTCTTCGGATCATCTTCAATCTTCATTGCCTTGAATGTTGTTTCTATGTTTTCTTCTTTCCTATCTTCTTTCCTGAACTTTCTCATCTCAAATGTTTGCAAGGTGTCGAACAACTATTCTTTAGTATACTTCTTAAGATCATACATTTCTTCAATAACTAAGATCTTATCATTGTAACAATCTAGTAGGGTGATTAAGATCTTCTCAATAATATCTTCATCAGTCAGCTTTCACCCTTGATTCTCGACTTCATTTGTTGTCATCTCAACTTGCTGGAAATAGCTTGTAAACTCTTCACCTTCTTCCATTTTCAAATTCTCATATCTATGTTTTGTTGCTAGCTTCTTTGTCAATTTTACTCTTTCATTTCCTTCATACAGTTCTTCCAACTTCCAGATTTCATGAGCAGTATCTAAAGAAAGCACCTTAGTTCGCTCAGTTTTAGATAAAACACTATAAATAGCATACCTCACTTTCTCATTCTCCTCATAACTAGAAACCTCATTTGCAATAGTAGGACCACTCACCGAAGCAACATACTTCATCTCAATAGCCTTCTAGGTCTTGTAACCAAGAGAAACAATATATCCTCTCATTTGCACTTTCCAATCAATGTAATCAGATCCATCGAACATAGGGATCACCAACTTATGCGCCATCAGATCTTCCTTAAGTGGTTAAGCTCTACACCAAGGAACCAAAGCTCTGATACCAATTGTTAAAATGCACAGGACAAATGAGAGTGGGGGTGAATCAGTTGTCACAAAAATTCAATTTCAAAACTTCAGCACTTATCAATTCCATAAACACTATTTTGTTATTAAGTATGAACATGAAAAGCAGATAATAGAAAGTAAAATCAACACACTAAACACCAGATTTTTTACGTTGAAAACCTAATGAGGGAAAAACCACGGTGAGGATTAACTCACAATATAAAGAGATTATAAAACCAAATATAGAGGCTCATTGCCAAGGGCTCACTATCCAAATACAAAGGCTCACTGCCTACAGAAAGGACTCACTGTCCAACAGAGAGGCTCACTACCTACTAATACAAAAGAGAACAAAATATCCACCACAACAATTAACACACATTTGCAACCCTAATCAGAAGATTGTAGAAACCTTCAGCTCACTGGCTTTAGGAATCTAACACAATGAAGTATTGTTGCCTCAACTCACTTACACACACTTCTACTATTTTGATTTGTAGCTTACTTCATCACTTTGTGCCTCACACCAAATCTTCGCAATCCTACTTGCATTTATACCATCTTCAACCTTAGAAATTTTCTCCAAGGTCGGCCACATAAGCTTCATTATAAAATTCAAATTAGGTCGGCAACTCAACATTCCTATGGTGGAAAAGAATGAGAGAAGACCAATAAAACATATATCCAAGACCAAAAGATAATGTCTCGAATCAATCACACAATAGGATCCCAAAGCTTGTATCCTTTCACACCATAACTATATTCGATGAAGATACATTTCATAGCCTTGTTTCCCAACTTTATCCACTTATCCTTTGGCACATGTGCATATGCCTCCAACCAAAAACTCTACGATATCTTAATGAAGGCTTGTGACCCAACCATGCCTCTATAGATGTCTTATCAACAAGAGTTGATGTAGGAGACCTATTAATCAAATAACAAGTAGTGTAAATAGCTTCATCCCAAAACCTTTTTTCTAGACCAACACCACTCAACATACTCCTAGCCTTCTTGACCAGTGTCCTATTCATTCTTTATGCAACTCCATTTTGTTGTGGAGAAAATGAAGTTATCTTTTTTTCTATGAATACTACAATTTTTACAAAATCTATCAAAATCATTAGAGAAAAATTCACCACCATTATTGGTCCTCAAAAATTTTATTTTCTTTCCAGTCTGTAACTAAACCATTGCTTTAAATTCTTTAAATTGACTGAAAACTTCAAGTTTACTCTTTAGAAAATACACCCATGTCCTTCTACTATAATCATCAATAAATGAAACATAATATGTGGATTTTCCAATTGAAGGAACATCTACAAGACCAAACACATTAGAATGAATAAGATCCAATACACCACAAAATTTATGAGAACTCGAGTAAAACTAAACACAGTTTTGTTTTCCATAAATGCAATGCTCACAAAAATCAAATTCAAGATTACAATTAGGCAACACTTCAACAAGGTTTTTTATTTTTCAAGGTCCTTAGACTCTTTTCTCCAATGTGGCCAAGTCTCTGGTGCCATAACATAGTTTTCTTTGTAGGTAACTTTGATTTAGAAGAAAGAGCACCGTTGGCAGGGAAAAATTTAGTGGCGAATCTTTGCAAATTGGCAAATTCTAGGAATCGGCCAAGTCAAAATTGGAGAATTTCTCGCACCCAATAGGGTATCCAAATCACCCAAATTTTATGAACTATAGGGACCCAATGCATGTCCATTCGCCAATGAGTTTTTTTATGAGGCATATTTAAGCAAAAAAATCGCCATTGTCAAACTATGTGTTTCAATTGGATTGACTAATATTTTTGCCTGGAATCTCGAAAGCATTTAATAAAACACCTACATATTCACCAATACTATTAAAACAACATTGTATCAGGACCCATTTCGCCAATTAAAATTTACAAATAGTTGCTTGTGAAGACCCATTTCACCAATTAAAATTTATAAATAATTGCTTATGAGGACCTATTTCGCCAATAACATTAAAAAATAATTACATTTGAGGACACATTTCACCTTGAAAATTACAACGTATCGTTGTATAAGCACGCGAGATTTGCCAAATTTTTCATATACCATTTAAAACCCGCATGATTTGCCAAATATGGAATCATGGATTGATATAAATACAATCGAAAGTGTCATTTATTCTTACACATTTTGTTCAATTCTGAGGTTCTACTTCTCAATTCATAAGTTATCAAAAGTCAAAAACATAGACTTAAAGGTGAGTGATCATTTCTTCATAGTGTTATTAGTTATAATAATAAGTTTTCTTTATATATTTTCCATTCTTGCTTCAGTCTTAAAGATGATATTGAGTAGGGAATGGGATCTATATTATTATTCTTTGTCCTTAAACAAGAAGACATTTTTTTCCAATTTTTATTTGAAATTTTGAAGTGAGAGATGAATACGTCGAGTGAATCAGAGATCAATATGTTGAGCGAATCGAGCAGCAAGGGTAAAGCTCCTACCGCTCCTCGAGGTGGTGAAGAGACTCCTGCCACTCCTCAGACTCCTACTGCTCCTTAGGATGGTAAGGATCCTACCACTCCTTAAGGTGGTGAAGAGACTCCTGCCGCTCCTTAGGCTCCTCAGTGTGGTGAAGAGACTCTAGTCGCTCCTCGGGGTGGTGAAGAAACTGGGAGGCCATCAAAACACCAAAAACTTAGATGTACCATACAGTCTTACTTTGGAATTTCCAAAGCTTCTGATCCATCAGATCAAGATGGAGCTACATCATCAACTCTTCTACCAAATATTGGTAGCATTCACAATACCTCATCACCACCCGAAGGTCAAGTTGAGATTGTCATTGATTTAAATCAAAATGCATCAAATCAGGATGGAAATACCACAAAAAATGTTCCAAGGGATACTGTGGGCCCAGTTAGCTAGAATGAGATAATTGAATTAGACGAGGATGATGATGTTGGTAGCAAGAAAAGAAGAAGCAAATCAAAAATGGGGCACGAATGGGAAATGACAAGGAATTTTCAACTTGGTTGGTTGTCAAAGTACCCATTCATGGTACCAATGGGGATTGACAATGCAAACGATATTGAAAAGGAAACATTGGCCAAATGCAAGATTTGTAGCTGGAAATGTGGAAGAGCCAATACGTTGCAACTAAAGTTTGATAGTAAAGAAAAGCATATCAGTAAAGTTTATGGAAAACAAATCGTAGACGAAAAGGAACAATCAGTCGTACCATGGAAATCAAAGGAAGAATGTCTTCATGTTAGGTATGCCATGGATTATGAAGAGCATGAAAAAAGAATGTTGAACATTGTTGCATGTAAAGGTACACTTGAGGATCAATTTGGAAAAGCAACGGAAGTAGCAAATATGTCAAAAACTGTTCAGATGAGTGTTGTTTTTCATATTTTGTCCAAAGGGCGTCCTATGATAGACTACCCAAAATATTGTGGTTTATTATCTTTTTTGAATGTCCCTCACTATCCCTTACAACATTGGTTAGTAAATGCTGGATGGGAATGGGAAAATTGTCTTGCTATAGTTGAAAAGGAAGATTTAAAGGAGAAAGTAAAAGAGTCAAATTTCATTGCATTATCTTTAGATGAAGTTACTATGGTAGACAATACTTCTTGGGTCTATATGCATTTTTACATTTTAGAACAACATGTTCACCAAGCTCATCTTCTCTGTGTTCATAAAATGAAGGACAGTTCAAAATCGCAAAATATATTTGAACTAGTCAAGAAATCTTTGAATGAAATTGTAGGTATGAATGAGTTGATAATTGCCAAAAAGTTGGTGTGTGTAGGAGTTGATGGAGCTGCAGTGATGCAAGGTCAAAGGAGCGGTGTTTGCACAAAGTTACAAACCACTTGTGCACCATACATGCTTGGAATTCACTACATGGCCCACATAATGAATTTAGCATTCAAAATTGTAAGCAAGTTTCCTACAGTATCAAAAGTTTAAAAGCTACTCCGTGAGATCCATGCATACTTCTACCGAAGTGCCCAACGTTTCACATAATTTCAAAATTTTGTTGAGGGAATAACACCAGGAAACAAGCTTCTCAAGGATGTTGATACTAGTTGGATCTCCTTGCATGGACCAGCGCAACGAGTTCTTTCAGAATATCAATCCTTGATTGGAGTGATGTACGAGCATCACATCACAGTAGACAAAGCTCCCAGCCTCTTACATAGGTTAGGTGATATAGAGACACTCTTGACTTTAGCTAGTCTTCTCCCCATGTTGGATGAGATGAACAATCTTGTGAAGAAATACCAAGACAGAACTATGTATATTAATGAATATGCCAATCCACGTAAACATACATGCTTGACCCTCGATCATCTATATCTAGAGCTAACACAAGATGGCCCAAATTATTTCATGTGGCAGAAAATTATTGATTTGAATAATCCTAATAATTATTTACAATTTAATGCAAGCGGGCACTTATGTATCTGTGTATGTGGATATGAGATACCAATGTACCATTGTAAGACAACCAGGCACTCTAGCAGAGAAGTAGTTGTTAAGGAGGAATATTTTAAAGGCATTATTAAATCTATTAGTGATAATTTGAAGGAATTTGAAAAAAAAAATCCTCAGAGAAACGTGAAAGATTCCCTCAATGTGAAATACTTAAAGCCATGGGTATTGTGTATCCTTAATTTTGGGAAAATTGAGAGAACCCAAAATATTTTCATGATCAAGTAAAAATATTGATCGAACAATTTTTGAAAATTTTAACATACGATGAGCAGAAAATAGAAGGAATTTTAAATGAAGCTAAGCTTAGAAAAAAATGTGGGAGATTTGCAACAACTATGAGGGACCAGTATAAATCCATGGGCAAGGAGAAGGTCTTTGAACCAAGATCAATAAAAAACGTTTGGGAAAACTTAGGTCAGAGTGAAATATTACATGGTTCGATATCAGAATATTTCAAACTTGTTGATTTATGCCAAACAATGATATTGGGGTCAATGGAGGATGAGAGAGTTTTCAGTACATTGGGGTTTTTGAAATCAAAGTTAAGAAAAAAACTAGACAAGAATTTGGAAAATTGCTTGAGGTTGAAAGGAACTGCATATAATGTCTCTAATTTTCCTTTTGAAAGGGAACTCACAATCTGGAGGTCCACATGTGAAAGAAGAAGGGTCAGGTTGTGCAACACTCCAATTCAAAATGCGGGTATTGGTGGTAGTGGCAGTGTGACTGGGATAGATGAATTGACACAAATCACACAATGAATGTTGAATTTGAGACACAGGCCGAAGAAAATGAAGAGAAAACTTGGAATCAAATTCAAGATCACTCTTTTACTTTATCTGATGATGAACGTCAGTTTGAGGACCCTAACTCCATTTGGGAAATGGAAGAGAATTAGCAGCTTTTAGGTATTTATACTGCACTTCATGGATCAATTTACATTATTCCATACTGTAGTTGATGACATTTTATATTGTATTCAATGAAATTGTGAATCATTGCACTTCATGATATTTTATTTTATATTGCACTTCATGAATCATATTCCAAAGTCAAACTGTAGTTGATATTTTATGTTGTATTGCATGAAATTGTGATATTTTATATTAGTCCGTACATAGCATTCAATGAGGTGTCAGATGATGGCACCTTTGAAAGGCAAGATAAGTCCATAATGTCGTGTGGTCGCTGAAACTTGGAACTTTAGAACCAAAGTCTGAAGTTTCAAAGTTTTCAAAACCTCCAACCTAGTGACCCACCGACTAGAAAGATGACCAAGAAAGACTTGTAACTCAACAAAGTGAACCATCAACCAAGTCAGGGAATCGAGAAGTTATAAAAATTTAGAAATCCACAACAAGGTTATAAAACTCTTAGGGCTAGCGACTAAGCTTGTTTTTCTCCCTTATTTTGAGTCTATCATCTCTCCAGCTGTAAAATTTTACATGAATTATTAATGAAATCTAATCAATGATCTTTCAGTAATCTTCTTTGTCATTAATATTATGCAATATGCATTGATGTATGTTTTAATTTTGGCTCTGGTTTAATGAACCAGTTAAAGTACCTTGATTAAATCATTAAAGCATGAATTCATATAAATTTTTAGTGGATCTACTAAGTAGTCATGGAGATTGAGTATTGATGTGTGAATTGTAATGCAATTTCACTAAGATTATGGATGCCTGGAATTAAAATCACCTTATAGTTCATACTTCATATTTTAATTGTGTTAAAAGTAAAACTTGAGCATGTACTCAGTGATTCATCACTCAACTCAATGCTTATTAGATTAATAACATATTAGCAATAGTATTAGTAGCATATACAATAATGAACATCAACAATTGTTTAAAGTGTATCTAGAAGTTGAAACCACTACCAAAAAATTTCTTCAAATGATATAATAAATAATACACATAATTGGACATCAACACATTACTGAAGTATGAATTTGAGCTTTTAAATTGATTATCACATGAAGGAATACATAGAGGCATTGGAAATGCAAAATCTTGCTCAAAGACAACTCTGCATAGAGCTAAGTTGGAACTTGGAAACTCATATTATCAAAAATTAAATCACTGCATCACCTTTTCTAGCAACTTACACTCTTTAGGTGTTGGAATTATCATTTGTTCTAACTGATGTTGTTTCACTTGAAGATTTTTTAACAATTAATGATTCAAATTGGAACCTATCTTGGATTCTTCAGTCAGTTTTGCATTCAGGGTTAGCAATGGTTTGATGGAATCCAAATAGGTTACCACATCTGGGTTATGAGGAAACTGGTCCAAATCAATCTTCCTTGCCTCCTCCATCTTATTTCTGAAATCATTCTTTCCAAAGAATCACTCATTTTTGTCAAAATTCTTTGGCAAATTGAGCTCTGTGAATTTCCTTACCTTTTCATCCACCTTTTTCATCTTGTCTACAGCCAAATGCAAATATTTCTCTGTTTCACGCATTCTCAAACACTTTTCAATGACAGATGACAACATCATTGATGTAGCAAGCCGATTAGTAATCCCTTTTGATTTCAAAACATTGTCACTAGCTTTGTAGACTTTTTGTTGAATTCGATTTGTTGATTTCTCTAATGCCAACACATTTTTTTTGTCCATTAAATATTTGTTGAGCTTATTATGATGTTGTCTGATAGCATCAATCAATTGAAACATTTCACACAAATGATCAATCCCCTACATCATTTCATCCCAGATCTTTTGTTTCATATGCCTCATTGTTTCTCTACAAAATGCAGATAACTTATTTTGACAAGACTTAGTTTCATTATTTGCTTCCATCAGCTCTGCCTCCAATCTTTCATTTCTTTTTCTCTCCTCCAATTTTTGTTCCCACTATGCATTTTCATTTGCAATACTTAGTCTTAATTTTTCTGAAGTGGAATTTTCCTCATCATATTTCTTGTTGCTCTCATCTAGCCTTTGCTTTAGTTCATTCACTGCAGTCTCATTTTGCTTATCCTCTTTGTGTGTTGATGTAGAGGCAGATTTTTAAAAAAAAAAATCTAATTCATTTCTCTTGTTATCTACTGCTTTCCTCTTTGCTTTCTCTCTAACTTGCTTTAGCAATGATGTTTACACCAATTCATTTTTCTTTTTTGATACATTAATTTTATCAGTATTTTTGAGTCCAGAAAAATCCAATTAAAAATTGTTCACCTCGAATTCAGATGGAGCCATCTGATTTGTTGGTTTGTTTTGAACTGTGGGAACAAGAATTGTGTACTCCATGATTTCTTTACTTGTGCCAAATGTGGGTAATACCATGGTTGTTGCAATCTCTAAAGTTAGAGTAGACACACTCTCCATCAGTTGCTTCTTCTCTTTTTTATTCAATTTTGATTTCTTTTTAAACTCTTCAATATAATCAAAACTTGGGGATGTAGGAAAAATGCAATTCTTGAATGGCGAAGGAATAGGATTACTTGTAGTTGCTAATGATGTCACAGCCAGACTAACTGGCATTGGGGGAGTGCTTGGAAATAACTCCTTTGTGGTGGATCCACTGGTAGTGTGACTTGGAGTTGGACCTGTCAAAATCCTTTGCCTCTTCTGTATGCCTTGATCACTTGGTGTTTTTGTGGTATATTGTGTTGTTGTCCTCTTGTGTGTAATTTTCTATTGTAGCACATGTTGACCACTACTAGTATTACTACCCATACCATTGCCACCAAAGGCAATGCTAGTTGCACTAACCCCTCGACCATGGGCATGCCCTAGTTGTGATTGTGTTTGACCATGAGGATGAGGATTTGAAGCTCTAACAAATTGACTTGTATGCCCTAGGTATACTTTTTTTCCTCCAGCCCCAAGGTCAGATTTATCAACTGGTTTTCTATGCTTTACATCTGTTACCATCCAAGGGCCTTATCTTTGGGACCCAAAATGACCACCTTCATAACCCATTTTTTCAGCTATGGTTGCTCCTGTAGTAAATGCTTCTTTTGTGGCCTCACTTAAACCAAGTTTGAAATTGACATGGCTTTCTTCTTCCCTATCATCATCATTTTCTTCATCTTCTCATTCATCTGGATGCTCTATATTCTATAATTTGCTAAACTTAAGATATTCTTTGTTATCTTCATACTCTACAAGAGCTCTTGGATCACCTAGCTCCTTCCTCATAGACCAAAAGGCAGTAATTTTTTATCATGCCCAATTTTTTTCTGTAACTTCCTTCTCTAGAGAATCTGGCATTTTTACTCTACTAGATGGTTTATGACTTGTTTCATAAAAAAATTTGTACCTCCTAATTTTCTTTTAATGCAATGCCATAATTTTTGCTAACAATTGTTCAAAAGAAATACCATTCTCAGTAGCACTTTTCCTCATTGGTACTTTGACCTCATCCCAAGAATTGTTGTTTCTCAAGTTTTCAAGCAATGGTTTACTTTGATGTTGAATTCTACTTCCAACATTCTTATTCAGCACAATCATTGATTTAATAGTGTCACATGGATCATATTGCCAATGACAGATAGCATCAAAATAAAAAAAATTCAAAAGATCATGTGCCACACTAAATTCTTTTCTCTCGAATGTGATCCCTCCACATGAAAAAGGTAAAGAAGGAAATAAGGTCTTCTTCCCCTGACCGCTAAAGTGTCTTTCACCAGTACTCTACATTTGCCTTACATATTCCAAAGCAAAAACCCTTTCTGTCACATGTATTGGAAGTTTGTATGGATGTACTTCTGATCCATAAAATCTTAGCACAGTATATTCCTCCATTAAGTAGGTCAATCGACCAATTGTATTTATTTTCCTAGTTGAATGCAATTTCTACATGACATAGGCAATCTAGGCATTAGATTATTTGTAATTGCTTGATGCAATGGAGCCAAAAAGTAGTCTAAAAAATTCTTGTAGTTCCTTCAAGAATCATGCAACCTTATAACAATGGTCCATTCATACACTGGAGCCATTTTCTTTTGCTCAAGATTACTATTACCATATGGTTGAATCTAAAGCTTGTTGGTCTGAAACATTCCTCTGAATTTGAATAGAAAAAGATAGCACAAGTAGGTTGTGAACCTAAATGTCTTGGTGGAACCTCCTTTAATCATTAAAAATTTCTGATGCATGGATTCTACAATGTGCTCAATAAATTTATATTTGGCATATGGAACACCATAATGGATATTATACACCATTTCAAGGAGGCATGCACCCACTTCCAAATTGCTATCCAGTTTGAGGAAAAATGCTAGCATGGAAATAGTATCTTGAACCCATGGTTTAAAAATATCCAAATCATAATGAAGCTTATGATCACCTTTCAATTTGTTTCTATCTTGAACTATTCTATTTAAGAAAGAATTTTTCTCCATTTCATCCACTGCTTCATAATCACTAGCAAGATTTTCTAGGTCAATGTGGACATTTCCAAATTATTTAGTTTTAAATCCCAAGGCCAACACTTTACCAAGTTCTTTTGCATTAATGGATAAAAATTCTTCTTTGTTATCTTTATTAACAATTGCTCTTTTGTTATCATCATAATTCAAGGCACAGACCATGATAAATTCTAGGCAAGGGAAAACTTCATGTAACATCATGCGCCCTAATCTAGTTACCCACGGTGCACTAATACTATTAACTTGCATTTGCTTTGCAGTCTTGTTCTCAAATGAAAATCTAAGCTCTGAGGTACACCTACCATATTTTTTAGGATCATAAATAGCATAGTATTCATCAATGAAACTTGGGGTTTTAAGCAATTTTGTATAATGTATTTTTTTATCCAACATTGCTCTAGTGGTACTGGTGGTAGACATGCTAATACAATCAACAATATGAAATTTGTGAATTCCCTATTAGTCCTTAATCTTTCTTAATTCTTAAGCCTCTTAACCCTAAACCTAAACTTCAAAGTTTGACAAAATAAGATTTTAAGAAACGTTAAGCGATGAAACATAGCCACAAGAATTATTTAACTTACCTGGATTTTGAATTTTGATTCTTGAAGTTGAAACTAGGTTACTAGAATGGCTTTGTTGGAAGTGGAACTTTGGAACCCAGAACAGGGTGGTGCACTGCAATGAGCAAACTGAAGATTGAAATCTCCTCGTGTGCTGACACTCTAGCTTCAAAATAAAATCACTTAGCAATAAAGTGTTTTTTTTTCGAATATTAAAGTGAATGACACTGAAACATCCACTCGTTACTTATGAACTACACAGTACACAATTAGGTATTACAATGTACATGGCTGACAACATTTAAAACAAGCCATTAATGATTTACTCCTGCATTGATAGAAAATTCTAAACTATTTGTCTTTGTTAATCTAACGGTTATAGGGTGATTCCAGAGGTTTATGTTCACAACCGTAGCACTTTGTGCATTTCATTCTGAAATGCAACTACAACCATACATCAAATTTTCATTGAACGGTTGAGTAATTTATGATATAAATAATAAACATAAAATATGTGTTTTAAATTTTCTTTAAACTTTAATGCGCTAGGATTGACATCAAGGCCAAGGGGCCGGAAACTTAATGTTGCAAAGGCCTTAATAAAATGAATTACAATGTCACATTAATAGCACACTGCACAACCATTAATAGCACTTAACTTGCAAAGGACTTAATAAAATGAATTACAATGTCACATTAATAGCACAACCATTTATTTTATTACAACTGAATTACAATGTCACATTATTACATAGTACAAATACAAATGTAAGCGCAAGTGCCAAGCTTCTGCTGGACCGTTGGTAAGTTGAAAACGTAAATGTGATACATGTATCTCTGAAAATAAATGGAACTTGTCCGGTCAACCATGAGCTTTGAAAATAAACACATGAGACTTGTTGGGTCAGCCATGGTCACTGAAAATAAATGCATGGGGAAAGGGGACCCAATCAAACTGGGGAAATGGGAGCTGTGAAGATACAAAATGTACTTAGCCCCTTTCAGAACTAGACTCATGCAAAAGATGAGGGGTTGTAAAATTGCTCCCATGCAAAATATGAGCACTTAAAATAAATGCATGGGGCTTGCCTAGTAGACCATGGTGTCTCAAAATAAATGCAAGAGACTCTCTTGGCCAACCATGCAGATGATGAGGGGTACTAAAAATGCTCCCATGCAGAAGATGAGCACTGAAATTAAATGCATGGGAATTTCCTAGGCAACCATGCAGACGATGAGGGGTAGAAAAATTGCTCCCATCTTCTACTTGCAGCTTCCATGCACTAGGATAGCACTTATCTCCATCAAATTTCCTCATCCTGGTTCAAAACTTGTCTGAGAAGTCAGGTGAACCAAATCAACTTCTTTCCAATTTCACCCATTCTGAACTTGAATGAAATTGGTCTTTTACTATGTAACTACATAACTGGAGGCAGGAGAATTTAGAGCATCCCCAATAATACTGCATCATCTTCTTCCTGAATCCTTATTAAGTTATTAACCCTACAAAATGAAAACCCTTATGAAAATTAAACAAATGATTTTAGTTGTGCTCACTATTCTTATTTATGGGCCAAAAGTGTCGCCAAAAGTGCCACTACCAGCCTAGTCCCTTGTACACCTCACACGTGTCGCGTGTGAGGTTGTGTATAGTTACTATTGACTAGTAATAATTGTGATTCGCGGAAACCAAAAATCCAACTTAATCGGTACCTCAAGCTGGCTACATGCAAAGTTGCAAACTATACCACAAGTTGAAAAGTTGTCAATTATCAAAATTGGAAGTGCCACGCAAGCTGTCGATTGTCAAAATCACTGGATTATTGACATCATCATCTACAATTCTATAGTACATCGTGCAGTTTTCAATATAAAGTTATCCAATCAATCACTCTGGCTATTCATATGGCATTAATTTGTGGCGGCGCTCAGTACCATAGCCAAATTGAGAATTTCAATAGAATAAATGAAAGGTAAAGTACTTCGACGCATTGAAAAGAGAGAGTTAAATGTCTCATTCTACCTTAATCATTATCAATGTTCTAATAAGTCACAATAAATTTTCCTCACTTATGATCATAACTATACGCTGATAATTACTATTAGTTTTAAAAGCCACATTTAACATTTTTATATTGATATTGTAACATTCGTAAGCTTAGAAATAATGGTAATAAAAATTATTCCCGCTCTCTGGCCACCTTCTAGTCACGTTTGAATGTCATGTGTGCATGGTGGATTCTAGCCTAGGGGTACCTCACGAGCCCCCTTTACCCACCCCTAACCCGAGACTTACCTTGTCTCATGTGGACTCATGTCCCTCGGGAGAAACTCTTGGCGGGACAGGCCTTTTCTCTACGGATTTTTCGATGCCACCCGTGCCTTCTGTTGTAGTGTCGATGATTGAGATTCCTTCTAAATCCCATGGTGGAAAGATTTTCTAACCAATAGTAAGTTGGACCCTCTCCCTCCTTCTCATGAGGATGAGGTTATTGTGTCTAGAACAGACTTTGCTATCTTTGATTCAGTCGGCAATAGGATCCTCTCTTCAATGGAGAATGTTGTGGTGGGTAGGTTTCTCTCATTCCGCCCTACTGTGGATATGGTCAGAAAGTGGGTTGATGCTAAGTGGCGGCTCAAAGGAAGTGTGGAAATCTGCGCTATTTCTGGTGAGATTTTCCTTTTTAAGTTCATGATGCCTAAAGATTTGTTATCAGTTATGTCCTCAGGACCTTGGGTGTATGGTAAGCATAGTTTGGCTTTGTCACTGGAAACTAGGGTTTAACCTTGAGGTGGACCTCAATAAGTCAACTTCGGTTTGGATTCACCTTCCCAGGCTACCACTGGAGTATTGGGATGAATCAATTTTTAAGAGCATCGTGACTCCTTAGGGAACTTGATTACTTCTAATTCCATCACCAAATCGAAGTCTAGGTTAGTGTTTGCTCGTTTCTACGTGAACATTTGTGTGAACAAATCTCTGCCTAACTTGGTTAAGCTCTGCTCTAAATTCGGGTCATGGATGCAACTGGTGTGCTATGAAAATTTTGTGTTGTTCTGTCAAAAGTGTTCCAAACTAGGGCACCTTATTTCAGACTGCAAGTCTACCTTTAATAAGGATCCTATTAAGAGAGATTTTTCTACTCCCTCTGGTTCTCCTCCTCATTCTATAGACCAGTCCAAAGAGGGATTTTCTTCCTTTTCGGCTTCTCCTGACTCTAACTCTGACAATCCTTTTCTGGAGTTAGTGGCTAATGTTGAATCTCCCAATCTTGATGTTCCTATTCCTGAGTCAGCAATTGTCCTGACTAAGGGCCTTGCTAATCTATCTGTAGTTGAGTTTATGGATAATGTTAATATCCAGGAAGTTGGGTTTCCTGAGTCCAGCACTGTTGTGGGGGAAGAAGCCTATACTAGTGGAGTGTTGTCAGAGGTAGCATATGTTGGTACTTATGAGACTGTTGGAGAAGAGGGTAAAATATGGGAGGATCTGGGTTTAGGGGACGTGAAACAAGAATCTGTTGCCGATGAGGAGAACTGGATTACTCCGAAGAAAAAAAAGGGAGGAACAAAAAGGCAGATGTGGGAGGTGATTCCAAGCCTGGTGGGCCTTCCCATAGATCCACGCGATTAAGGGAAACCACAAATGAGATTGCATTGGGAAAGCAAAGGAAATTGGAAGGTCCTCAAAGAAAGGTCAAAAATGAAGGTCGTGTCTTGGAATATGTGTGGGATGAATAGCTCCCATAAGCAACTTGCCTTAAAGAAATATATTCTGGAACATAAGATAGACATTTTACTCCTACAAGAAACCAAAATGAAGAAAAATAGTTTTGATAATACTGTAAAGTTCATTTGGTTTGGGGCCTCTTTCTCCTACAGTGATGCTGAAGGGGCCTCTGGAGGTCTGGTGGTGCTCTAGAACCCTTCTAGGTTTTTTGGCACTGAGTTGTTTAGCTATCGGAGTAGTGTGGGTATCTCCTTTACTTTCTTTGGTGGCTCTTGGTCACTTATCAGTGTGTATGCGCCCAACCAAAGGAATACTAGGCTAGACCTCTAGATGTCTTTGGCTGATTGGATAAAAAACAACAGTGGGTCTCGTTGGCTGATGGCTAGGGACTTCAACACCCCACTTTTTCCTTCAGAGAAAAATAGTGGTCTGATTGACTACTCTGACAACATGGCTGATCTAACACACTTTTTTAGTTCTATGGGTCTGATTGATATTGATTTTCCAGGGCAAGATTTTACCTAGTCTAATAGACGTTTGGGTGAAGACTTGATTCAAGTTAGGTTGGATCACTTCTTATGTTCTTGTAACTGGTTGGGCTTGCTTAGTGCTTCTTTGTAGACTTTACCTAGAACTATCTCTTATCACAATCTCTTGTTACTTACTTCTTGGGACCAGTCTGTTGTCAGACCTTATCCCTTCCATTTTGAAATTATGTGGAACTCCCACCCAGATTTTAAAATGAAAATTGTTGAATGGTGGAATATCCCTGTGCGTGGTTCCCCCATGTTTAGATTGTTTTTTAAGCTAAAACACATTAAAGGTATGGTGAAAAGCTAGAATAAAAGGGTTTTTGGGGATGTTTTCCAGAAGAAAAAAATCATTGGGGAAAATTTGAAAATGGTTCAAAAGAGAATGGAGGAGGGTGACATCAGTCTTTCCACTTGCACCCAAGAGGAGTTCTAGTGGGAGTGGGAGAAAATTTTAAAGGAAGAGGAGATCTTTTGGAAATAGAAATCCAAGGTGCAATGGTTAAAAGGAGATAGGAACACTTCCTTCTTTCACATTTTTGTTGTCAAACATAAGAAGAGGAATCAAATAAGCAAGTTACACAATGCTCAGGGTGAGGTTGTTAGTTCTCCCTCCCTCCTTGGGTTAGTGGCTGCGGATTATTTATAGAAAGCTTATGCAGCTCCCCTTGATGACTCTAATCCAGATCTTGATAGTCTGTTGGTTGACGTGCTCCTGAACTTAATTTCCCAAAATAACAATATGGGGATTCTCAGTGTTGTTACACTTGAGAAGGTTAAGCTGGCCACTTTCAGCATGCAGGATTTCAAAGCCCCGAGTCCTGATGGTTTCCCTCTGGCTTTCTTTCAGTCCTTTTGGGAGATCATTAGTGAGGATCTGATTTTGGTTGCTCATGATTTCTTCAAATCTAGTAATATTCTTAAGCAATTAAATCACACCTTCATTGCTCTTATTCCCAAGGTGGTAGATCCTCAACATATGACTGATTTTCACCCTATCATCCTTTCTAATACTTTTTATAAAATCCTCTCTAAAATTTTGGTTAATCATATCAAACCTCTTCTTGATAAAATCATCAACCCTACTCAAAAAGGTTTTGTACTTGGTAGACATATCCTTGATGCTACCATTACTACTCATGAGCTAATTCATTCTATGGATAGATGCAACTATTCTGGTATGGCCCTTAAACTAGATATTTCCAAGGCCTATGATAAGGTGATTTGGAATTTTGTTCCTAAAGTGTTGGCTAAGTTTGGGTTCAATCAAGTAGTGGTCAAACTTATAATGGAATGCATTACTACTGTTAAGTACTTTGTTTTGGTGAATGGCTCCCCCTTTGGATTCTTTCATGTTGGGAGAGGAATCAAATAAGGAGATCCCTTGTCTCCCTATTTGTTCATAATGGTGGCGAATGTTCTAAGCAAAAACTTCTCTAGTATGCTGTCAGAGGGAACCATAAAAGGAATTAAGGTTGCTACCACCCTTGAGCCAACTGTGATTCAAATATTTGTGGATGATACTTTTCTATTTGGGAAAGCCTCAGTTTTGGAAGCTAGGAAATGGAAAAATTGCCTTAACAATTATGCTGCTTGCTCTGGACAATGCATTAACTACAATAAAAGCATGATTTACTTCTTCAACAACACTCCTAACCTGCAAAATTGGGTGACTATTGTTTTGGGCTGTCAGACTAATTCTCTCCCCTTGGTTTATCTTGGGCTTCCCCTAACTGTCAAAGAAGTCACTCCTGAGTTTTGGAATTCTATTCTTGAAAGGATTCAAAGGAAACTTACTAGGTGGAAAGGTTCTTTACTCAGCCACGTTGGTAAGCTTTAGCTTCTTTCTGTTATTCTTCAAGGTATCCCTATCTATTTCCTATCCATATTTAAGATACCCAGATATATTGTTGATAAGTAGGAGAAAATCCAGAGGTTTTTTCTCCGATCTAACACTGAGGAGAAAAAGAAACTCGCTCTAGTTAAATGGGATAAGGTCTACTAACAGAAATGGTGTGGTAGTCTTGGGATAAGAATCATTTCTAATTCTAACAAAGCTCTTATGGCCAAAGTGGGTTGGGATCATCAGAGGGATAGGAAGGACTGGTGTGAAATAACAAATGCCAAATACCTTTTGAAATAACCATTAATAGACTGTCTTTCGGAGGCTCACCCTATGGGATCCTTCGTTTGGAAGGGAATCTGTAGTCTTTAGGACCTTTTGAGGAATGGGATTAAATGGAAGATTGGTAATGGTAACAAAATCATATTCTGGGAATGTTATGCCTTGCATAACCACCCCATTTTATTTTATTTTGGGAACAAAATCAGTCCCCCTTTTCTTTTGCTTTCATCGCCTTTGGTTGTTTAGTTGGGTCTTAGGAGTTCTTTTGTTTTCCTCCTAAGTCTATTTTTTTTTTTGTTGGAGCCGAGTCCGGAGTTGAATCTAAACTTTGAACTCTTTCAAGGTTTCTAGTTCGGATTCCATCCCAACTCCGACTTTATTTTTTCTCTCTTCTTCGTTAGTCTTTTTCCTTTCATTTTGTGTTTTGTGCCTTAGGAGTTTCCTCTCTTCCTTGGGCCTTTTGTTTTGTTCCGGCAGGTGCGGGATCAAGACAAAAACCAAACTTGGAATTCCTTCAAAGTTATGTTTTATGTTCCTTTCCCGGCCTCGGTTCTGCCTTTTTTTGTTTTTGCCTTGCACATCTTTTGTTTTGTTCCAGCGGGCACAGGATTGGGATGAAAACTGAACTTGGAATTCCTTCCAAGTTCTATTTTTTGTTCCTTTCCCGGCCCTGGTTCTGCCTCTTTTTGTTTTTTCCTTGAGCGTCTTTGGTTTTGTTCCAGTGACACAGAACCGTAACCAAAACTGAACTCTAGAACTTCTTCAGGGTTCCAGGTTCGTTCCGTTCTGGTCCCGATTCCGCCGGCCTTGTTCTTTTTGCATTTGTTCCTTTATGTTTTGTCGTGGGGTGCTTTCTCCCCTTCTTTTTCTTCCTTTCCTTTTTCTTCATTGCACTTTTGAGTCTTGTCGGAGGCGGGGTCGGGATGGAACCCAAACCTAAAACTTTGAAAAGTTTCAAGGTCAAATTTGGTTCCGGTCCCAGCTCCGCTAGGTTTGTGTTTTTCCCCTGTTCCAACCCCAGTCCTGGTTCTAGTTTCATCTTGGCTCCACCCCCACCAGTTTTGAAGGTAAGTATGTCCCTGGTCCGGATTTGGTTTTGCCTCCGCAAGAGTTGGGTTTCTCTTTTGCTAAGGGTAAGACGAATAAGGGAATATGTTTTATATGCTTTGGAGGGCTAATGGAAGCATGGTCTTGCAGGATTGGAGCATGTGGAGAACATATGATGCTCAAGGAAGTCCCTTGGAAGGTGTGCCTCAATCTGATCCCGCATGAAGCTCCTGAGGGACCAAAGTCGGTGTGACATTCTTTCTGTCTGGCTGACTAGTAGTTGGGTAAACTTTGGAATGATCTCGGTGTGATGTCTCGCTAATGACTATTAGTCTTGCCGAGACTCTTGGTCGAGGGGTTTTCTTTCAGCGTGACATCTTGCCGACCAATGATAGTCTCGCCGACAGGAGGGGCTTTGTGGTATAACTCTTGAGGGTTCGCTATGATGTCATGTCGACTGAGGAAGTCTCACCGAATGGTTTTCTCTTGGTGTGACATCTGGCCGATAGTGTTTGTCTCGCCGACGGTCTTGGGCAGTGTTATAACTCTTAAAGGCTCGATGTGACCTTTTTCCGAATGTGAATGTCTCGCCAACAGAGGGTGCTTTCACTATGATGTATGGCCAATGGTGATAGTCTGGGCGACAATCTTGGATGGTAGAGTAACTTTTGAGGACTTCGGCAAGACCTCTTGCCAACAAGTGTTTGTCTCATCAATGGAAGGGTTCTTCACAGTGATATGGAGGGTCGTTAAGACCTTGCTCTGACTTGTTGGTCTTGTCGATAGCGATGGGTCTGTTATGGGCTTCAGCGAGACATCTTGCCGAATGTGGAATTTTGGGTGATAATCTCAGATATCGGGATGACTCTTGTTGCTCGCTATGAAGTCTCGCCGACAGTTGTATGTTATGTCGACAGCTGTTGTGGAACATTGTAAGCATCAGGGAGACACGGCTAGTGTCTCCCTGACATGTGATTCAGTTTGAACAACTTTTGACCGCCTGAAAATATTACGTGGTGTCTGTTCAACCAATCAGAGGAGGCTAAAAGTGAACTGTTGGCAGTTGGACTGTTGTGGCTGTTCTTGTGAGGAAGATCGCAGAGCATAAATGACATGGATCTACTCTGGTTTGATGGATGATCAGGGCATGTGAATTCAGTTCATAGGACATTTGATGTTGCTTCTTGAAGGGGGAGCAACTTGTAGAAGATCTAGAACAAGAGGAAAGTAGAGAGGAAGGCCGTAAGTCTCAATGGCAGCTAGGATGTCGACTAGAAAAAGTAGATCGACATTAATGACCATACTTTAGAGCATTCAAAGCATCCTTTCAAGGAAGTTCGAGGGTGGATACGGTGGCCAGAAGTTAATGTGATGGTTGTAAAAGATTTGAAAGTTCATCCCTAGAGCGATCTCTCACCGACATGAGTAGGGTATGTGCATTTAATGCGTCCTTGAATTTGTTCAAACTCTTTGAGGGCCGACTCTGCTGCAAAATGACATGTATCGTAAACCCTAAGTTGGGGCTGATATTTTGAAGGCATGTGTATATATGGCATTTTTAGCCTCTTTGTAAGGATTGAGACTTTTAATTTGAAAGGAGTTAGCTTTTTTTAGATTTGATCTTTTATCTTCTTTTGGTTCTTCTTCTTCTAGTTAGGATTAGTAAGTTAGGGTTAGAAGGTAGAGAAACTCGAGAGTAGAAGGCAGTGATGTATCTTTCAAGTTTTCTTAGTGTAGATGGAGATGATTTGAAGACATGCGTTTTCTGTACACTGGTGATTTTTCCAGATTTGTAAATGTTGTTTATCTATTTCACCAACAATAGAAGCATACAAATTTAAATCTACTTCATATTATGCTCCAGAATGGTATTTATCTTGGGTTAATTATTTGATTTGGAAGGATTTCAAGGAATGAAATTTTATCTTATGTTCTATTTAAATGATGATTTACAATCTACTATTAAAGTTTGCACTGTGAATGAATGAAACTGTGTTAATTACAAGTTGATTTTATTCTGCATTTTTAGTTTAGGAATTCCTTGGAAGGCAACAAGTCTGATTACTTGGGTGAATTAACATTCTCTTCAGTTCCAAAACTTTGATCTATCTTTTTATTTTACTTTAAAACCCTGGTTAAAGTAGGTTTAATGTTTGATCTTATAACAATCTAGAAGCTCAACACCAACAGGCCCCTTGAATATTATAGTTACATCAACCATTGAGTGAAATCAGCACAGTCGTGAACCGATTAATAGGACCTTGGGAGTTAGGTATCCATGTGTTATCTTTCTCTTTCAGGAGAAACATAATATCAATATTCTATTTACATGTGTTATTTTGACCATCAACAGAACTGGCGCTAGAAGGAGGGCCTAGAAGAGAAAACTGGATAATATTGGGTCTTTCTCACCAGAGAGGTCCCATAGAGTTCTTCGATCAACTGAAAACCCACCACCTTTGATAGAAATCAAGACCCCAACAAGACACAAGATTCACAAGACTGGGGCAACCATCATACCACCCTTATCAACTCCACTTACCCCACCAGGTTTTTCACCAATACCCAAGTGGATACCTGTCAATTCATCACCAAATCCATCTCAATTGTCATTACAACTGGCTCAGCCCATCCAACAGTTGGCTCAACCCCCACCACCGCCACCAATGGCTTATTTCATTAATAACCCTTCACCATTGGGGACTATCCCTGGAGGTATACACAATCTCCCAAAGAACCCAGAGAGGTTTCATCCTAAGTATATGCATGGGGAGTCAAGAAGTGTTGAGGAACATATACAGGCATTTAAGGATGCCTATACCCGTGCTCAAGTGGCTCATCAAGATGTTGTGTGTAGAATGTTCCCCTATTCCTTGGGTGACATGGCATATAGTTGGTACTTGAGCTTACCCCAAGGATCGGTTCGAGGTTGGACGGATTTAGAGAATGCTTTTATCAATCAGTTCAAGGTTTACGTAGACCCTGCTATCTTTTACCACAAGTTTTCCACCATAAGAAAGGAACATCATGAACCACTCCCTCTATTCAACACTAGGTTCCAGAGAATGTACCAAAGGTTGCAAGATCCTTACTTGGTGGCTGAGAACATTTCCATCTTAGCATACTTAAGGGTTGTGGACCCTTTGATCGACTTGTTCTTGAAAAGGACCTATAATGCTAACGAAACTGATTCTTTGGCTAAGGTATATCATCTCACCATTCAATTGCAACAGCAGATCAGTCTGCAGTCCAGGAGTTTAGGAGGAGTTCTCCCTCCTTTAGGATACCCAATGTCCAATCAACCCCCTATATTCAATACGGTCCCAGGGATGTCCCCTTCCTAATACGGACCCATCTCTGAGTTCCAAGCTTCACCTCCCATGTCATTTTTTAATAATGGTCCTCAGGATTTCTCCCAACAAAATCAAAATTACCAAAATCAAGTTGGAGGATCAAGCTCAGTTAATCAATCTTTTGCTGTGAAGAATGTGGAAAATGAAAAGACTCTCCAACTGACCAACGAGATGAAGACTCTCAAAAAGACACTGTCTCAGATGTCTAATGACATGGCTCAACTTAGACAGAATCCCCCTCACAACCAGAACCAAGGTTTTCAGAGTCAGGGGGGATATTCTAATCAGGGTGGCTATCTAAACCAAAATCCCAATCAGAATTACAATGCCAACCAGAACGTCAATAGGAATTTCCAGAACCAAAACTCCTCTAATCAAAACTACCAAAATTAGAATAGAGGATACAATCAAAGGCCTAATAACAATAGGCCATGGAATACTAGACCCAATAATGGAGGAGTCTGTCACAATTATCAAGCGAGAGAAAAAAGGCCACACACTGCCAATGTGGAAGACCTCCACCTTATGACTAATTGGTGTAGACTACATGATACAAAAATTCATTCTGAGGTAAATTTCCCAGAGATGGAAAAAATGGTTAAGATAGCTCAAGTTGATGCTCCATTCCAAGGTGCATCCAACAAGTCTGCTGGATCGATGGGATACTGCCCTGGCATATGATATCTTTGAGGAAAAGCTTCCATTTCCCAACCAGGAAGAAAATGAAGCAGCAGAAGATGTGTATGATGCCCAAGCTTTCCAGACCAAGGGGGGTCATTTCCTTAGAAATCAAAACAAAGGGCCATTGACAACCTCTGCCCCTCCTAATAATATGGTCCCGCCAAATCAGAATGCGGATAATAATCCACCACCACCAAAGGGACCATCAAATTCTCAAAACAAAGGTAATTCATCTTCAATTCCTAAATATTAGGTTAGGAATGAGTCAAAATTTTATTTCATTACAGAAATGCAGAGGCAGAAGATTTCAATGTCTTTCTTTGATATTTTGAAATGGTGCCCGACTCAAAAGGAAATCCTGCTGAAAGCCTTGGGGGAAGCAGACAGGTTAAAAGGAAGAGAAGAGGCGACTCCTACTAATGAGATGAATGTAGCTCTCTATAAAGGTAAGACTGGTACTCCACCTTTCTTGCTAAGTCTGAAATTTTTTGGAAATAATTTACATAACTGTCTGTTGGATTTTGGGGCTTCGGGGAATGTTATGCCATTTTCCATTTGTAGGAAATTAGGTCGGAGCCCGCTCCAAACAAATAAAAAGGTTATCCAGTTAGACAAAACAGAAGTTAATGTGGTAGGAGAGCTAAAAAATATCCATGTGCAGATTGGATCTGATCCAAGGATCCAAACTTATGTGGATATCTAGATTGCAGATATCCCAGAAACCTATGAGATGCTCTTGAGCAAAGACCTGATGAAAATTATAGGTGGATATTTTTCTTTGGATTTCTCACACATGTGGCTACCCTGGCAAGGGATAGCAACCCAGATCAAAATTGAAAGTGAGCCCAGGCTCAAACACATGATTATTGAGTATGAATTCCCCAATGAAGTAGCCTATTTTGAAACCGAGATAGGATTTTATAAGCAGGGGGAGGTCATGATTTTTTTAGTACTTCATTCTGATGACTCGCCCCTCTCAGAGCAAAATGACCCAATGATTACTGTTAATCAACAAGTCCTAATAACGAAATTGCAAAAGGATAGGCCGGTACTGGGAGAGGAGGTTGATATGTGCAGTCTCCTACTTCCTAACTAGTGTAGGGTTCATTACCAGAATCATTCCGAGTTAACTTGCAAGTTCTGCATAGATATCTTGAAACATGTCTCCTCAGTACAAGAAACTGGTGAGTGTCAACCCCAGGCCCCTATTAATGAGTTTCCTTTTCAAGTGAAGGATACAACCAACCTTACGAGAGCTTGCTCTACTCAGAGGGAATCATCTTCTCAACCCAAGCAGACTTAGGTTCTTTGTTCTGAATTGTGACTAGAGGCTGAGGAATCTTAGTCTTTTCCAATTGCACCTACCCAAGAAGCACTTCCAACGCCTAGGGGATTGGTGATAAAGGTACTAGATCATGACCGGACTCAAAAGGAGGTTCAAGAATCACTTCTTGAATAAATTTTCAATTTAGAGGAATCTTCGGATGAACTGTGCCCCCAGTCACTTTCAAATATTGATGATCAGCACCAGTCCGAGCCACCATATACTTTTGCTAAGCAACAAACTGTAGGCCAGATAAAGAAAGAGACCCCAACTCTAGATCAATTATGGAGTCTGACATTTGATGGCTCTAAGTCCAAATCAGGAAGTGGAGTAGGGGTGGAATTAACCAATCCAAAGGGGAAGACTTACTTTTCCTCCTACAAGTTACAGTTTGGTTACACAAACAATGTGGCAGAGTACGAAGCACTTGCTATGGGCTTAATGTTTTCCCATCACAAGAAGGTCGCATCTCTTATGGTGATGGGAGACTCTGAAGTCATTATTAAACAGGTTCGCATCCAATATACTTTCCATGATAAAAGATTGGTTGCTTACAGAAATAGGGTTTGGAATTTGATCAAGAACTTTGATGCTTTCAGAATTACTTTGATTTCTAGGGAGCTAAATCAGATTGCAGATGCTTTGGCAGTTACTGCTAGTACTTTGGAGCCTATGCAATACTCCAAATTGAAAATATTTTCAGTTGAGCTAGTTTCAATCCTAGTAGTCCCTGATAATGTTTAAAAATTTTAGGTCTTCGAGGACGACCAACACATACTTGCCTTCATGGCAAGTTCAAATGTCTTTGAAGGGCAGATCATAGATGAATCAGATAGAGATAAGGGAGAATGGGACCCTGAAGATTGTGATACAAAGGAGTAATGAACTTAAAGAGTAACAACATCCCCAAGGGGATGGTAGCTTTAGAAAGGGTATTTGATTCTGATCCTCGAGCTCAGGAGAGAGTGCCAACACAAAGTGGAGGGAAGTACGAATCTATTAATCTAGCTGATTCGGGCCCCAAAAGAAGTGTTCTTATAGGTAAGACCTACCCCGAGGAGATCAGAAATGAGATAATTAGGGTGTTAAAAGAAGATATTGCAGCAATTTCCTAGAGCTATGAAGATTTGAAGACTTTTGACACCTTTGTGATCACGCACACAATACCGCTCATGCCAAAAGCCAAGCCCTTTTATCAAAAGCAGCACCCGGTCAATGCTTTGATTGAACCATTGATACAGAAGGAAGTGAAAAAACTTTTATTAGCAAGAATTATCTTCCCAGTAAGGCACTCCACGTGGGTTTCCAATCTAGTTCCAGTACGTAAGAAAAGTGGGGAGATAAGGTTGTGTGTTGACTTCAGAAACTTGAACAAAGCCTCAAAGAAGTATAACTATCCACTTCCTTCTCTTGATGAGGTGTTACAAACTGTTAATGGATCCCAAATGATGTCATTTTTAGATGGCTATTCTGGGTATAACGAAGTGCTGGTCAGCCATGAAGACAGGATGAACACTGCCTTCACTACAAAATGGGGGACATTTGCCTATCGATGCATGCCATTTGGCCTCATTAATGCTGGAACTACCTTTCAATGTGCAATGGATGTGGCTTTTAAGGATTTGACAGGTAAGTGCATTATTATATATGTGGATGACTTGGAAAATTTTTCCAAGAAGAGAGAGGATCATGCTGCTGATTTAGCCAAGGTCCTTAAAAGATGTATCAGCTATGGAGTATCTCTTAATCCCAAGAAGTGTGTCTTTGGAGTTTCTAAAGGGAAACTTTTAAGGCATGTGATATTAGAAAAGGGAATATCCATAGATAATGACAGAGTTGAGGTTATTTTAAAATTGACAATGCCAGGTAGTAAAAAGGAGATGAGATCCTTCTTCAAGAGGATTAATTTTGTAAGAAAGTTCATAGCAGGATTTGCAGAAATCGTCAAACCCCTCAATGAGATGATGAAGAAAGATGTTGAAATTGAATGGAGCAATGAGGCTAGATCCGCATTTTTGCAGATTAAGCAATCAATATCTGAGGCACCAGTCTTGACCATCCCAGATTACCTAAAGCCCTTTTACATTTATTCATTTGCATCTAATCATTCATGTGCATCAGTCCTAACACAGCGTAGAGGTGAAGGAGATGAAAGTCCAATTGCCTTCATGAGCTCGCCATTCAAGAATGTAGAAGTCAGGTACCCACCCTTGGAAAAACAGGCCTTTGCATTGATACAAGCAGTAAAAAAATGTAGGCATTATATTTTGAGAAGCCAAGTCATTGCTATAGTGCCTGATTCGGTGATCAAGTCTCTCCTTATGCAAAGTGAATTAGGGGAAAGGAGAGGAAAATGGATGGCTATCCTGCAAGAGTATGATTTAGAAATCCATCCAATGAAACTTGTCAGAGGACAAGGTTTATCAAAGGCCATGGTGGATGTTGACAAGAATATCACCTATCAACAATATACTGTACATTCATTTACCAAGGACCCATGGTATGCTGACTTGATCTTCTTCCTTCTCAATAATAGATGCCCAAATGGGATGAATGCTACCCAGAGAAGGGCACTAAGGATGAAAAGTGCTCATTACATGCTCAAAGGAGGGGCTCTATATAGAAGAGATTATGAGGGGGTGTACCTGCGATGTCTGGATCAACAAGAAGCCAAACATGCCATGGCTGAATTTCATGGTAGGCATGGCACAAGACACGGATCAACAGATTCTTTGGTCCATCAAATCCTCACATCAGGATATTATTGGCCCCATGTGTTCAGGGATGCACATCAACACATTCGGACATGTCATACATGTCAGACTTTTGCATCAAAGGAGCATAATTTAGCAATGCCTCTACAACCAGTATATCAGGTAAGACCATTTGCCCAATGGGCACTAGATGTTGTTGGGGTTATTAATCCTAATTCTTCTACAGGACACAAGTTCATCCTGATTGCTACTAACTATTGCACCCGTTGGACTGAGGCACAACCAAGCAAGAACATCACCACTGAGGTGGTTATCAAATTTCTCACTAAAAATATTGTTACCAGGTTTGGAGTGTCATTTTCCCTAGTATGTGACAATGGCCCTGCCTTTTCATCTATTGAATTTATACAATGGGCTTATGAACATAAAATTGTCTTGAAGTATTCCTCTAACTACTATCCTCAGAAAAATGGTGTAGCAGAATCTACTAACAAGAATTTGTTAGAAGTAATGAAGAAGTTACTCGAAAGTAACCCTAGGGACTGGCATACCCAGTTGAGATTTTCCTTATGGGCAGATTGAACTCGTATTAAGGTTTCCCTAGGAAGTTCCCCTTTCAAATCAGTCTATGGCTAGGATCTAGTTTTCCCCATACACTTACAGATACCTATTCTTAAGTTCATGCAGGAGTTTTATACAAGGGATGACCGGATTGAGGTAAGACTAAACAACCTTTTGAACATGGAAGAATAGAGAGACGCTGCTCTCCAACTATTTTTCAAACATCAGGTTGTTGTCAAACATTGGTTTGACAAGAGAGCTAAGTTTAAGGCATTCAAAATCTCAGATCTGGTGTTGTTGTGGGACAAGGCTAAGGAGAAAAAGGGTGATCACCAGAAATTTGATAGACTCTAGCTAGGTTTGTATCAAGTGGCCAAGATCTTGGGGGAGAACGCTTTTTGTTTGAGCACCTTGATAGGAGAACCTGTTCCATTGCCAGTCAATGGGCAGTTTCTCAAGCATTACTTTGGCTCGTAAAGGTTTGAGTTTTTGAATTTATTGTATATCTGTATTCTATGTAATTACTGGTTCTTTGCTTCTCTTCTTTGTTTGTTTGTTGTTTCTTTCTTTCTTTTCTTTTCCTTTTTTCTTTTGTGTCTATTTTGTTTGCTTCATGGGGATCCTCTTTTCTTTCCATCTTGAAACCTTGGGGTTGCTATTCAAAGAATACTGTGGACACTAGGAGAGAAATTGGTTTAGGCATTTTTAGGTATATATGTCGAAAGATTTTATTCTAAAAATTCATGCCTTATGGTCATTTTAGCATGAGTCTGAAGGCTATTAGGGGTAAGGTGTATTGTGGATAACCTCCTGAACTATCATTGAAATTTGTCACAAAATAGATAAAACATCCAACTATTAAGTGCCTATCCATCTCTTGGTAATTATATCTTCGATTCAAGTGAAAAATATGTTTCCCCAAGACTGTCATAGGATCCACTGTAGTTCTCAACCCACATTTTAGACTATTAAAGTATTTGTATTGAGAAATTTTTTGAAATTTTTTTTCACAAGGCCGGCCTATAAAAGAGATTAAAAAAAAAGGAAGAGAAGCATTAAAGTAAAGGAAAGCTCAATACTAAATGGGTAATTCAAGTATCTCTATCCAGGCTCTGGACGCATGACGGGTAGTAGAGCAATGCTTTGAGAGAACTAGAGGCGTCTCCATCGGGGCTATGGATGCCTAGCTGGCAGTAGAGCAATACCTAGGATTTTATTGCATGACAGTTGAAGGATTCAACCCATGTAGCTTAAATCATAGATATAGTTGTTTAGGTGTGGAGAAAGCTCAAATAAAGAAGGATGCACTATAAGAATGCACACACTCATATTCAAGCAATAGTTTGTGTTGGTCCTACATTTGAGATTCCAGCTCAACTTTACTTAAATATGTTGATTACACTTCGGTTAACATTTCTCATAAGTTATAAGTTTTGGGATGTTTAAATTCTTCAATATCTTAAAAATGGGTAAACCATTTTCCCAATTGAGTCACCATTTGTTATCCCTTGCATAACCACCCCATTTTATTTTACTTTGGGAACAAAATGGGTCCCCCTTTTCTTTTGTTTTCATCGCCTTTAGTTGTTTGGTTGGGTCTTAGGAGTTCTTTTGTTTTCCTCCTAAGTCTATTTTTTTTCTGTTTTGTTGAAGCCGAGTCCAGAGTTGAATCTAAACGTTGAACTCTTTCAAGGTTTCTAGTTCAGATTCCATCCCGACTCCAACTCTAATTTTCTTTTTTCTCTCTTCTTCATTAGTCTTTTTCCTTTCATTTTGTGTTATGTGCCTTAGGAGTTTCCTCTCGTCCTTGGGCCTTTTGTTTTGTTTCGGCAGGTGCGGGATTGGGACAGAAACTGAACTTGGAATTCCTTCCAAGTTCTATTTTATGTTCCTTTCTCGGCCCCGGTTCCACCTCTTTTTGTTTTTGCCTTGCGCATCTTTTGTTTTGTTCTGACGGGCATGCGATCGGGACAGAAACTAAACTTGAAATTCCTTCCAAGTCTTGTTTTTTGTTCCTTTCTCGGCCTCGGTTCTGCCTCTTTTTGTTTTTTCCTTGCGCGTCTTTGGTTTTGTTCCAGCGGATGTGGAATCGAAACTAGAACCAAACTCTGGAACTTCTTCAGGGTTCCAAGTTCGGGTTTCGTTCCAGTCCCGGTTCCACCGACCTTGTTCTTTTTCCATTTGTTCCTTATGTTTTGTCATGGGGTGCTTTCTCCCCTTCTTTTTCTTCCTTTCCTTTTTCTTCGTTGCATTTTTGAGTCTTGTCGAAGGTGGGGTCGGGACGGAACCTGAACCTGAAACTTTGAAAAGTTTCAGGGTCGGATTTGGTTCCAGTCCCGGCTCTGCTAGGTTTGTGTTTTGCCCCCGTTCTGACCCCGGTCCCAGTTCCGGTTTCATCTTGGCTCCACCCCTGCCAGTTTTGAAGGTAAGTATGTCTCTGGTTCGGATTTGGTTCCATCTCCGCCAAAGTTGGGTCTCTTTTGCTAAGGGTAAGACGAATAAGGGAATATGTTTTCTATGCTTTGGAGGGCTAATGAAAGCATGGTCTTGTAGGATTGGAGCATGTGGAGAACATCTGATGCTCAAGGAAGTCCCTTGGAAGGCGTGCCTCAATCAGATCCTGCATGAAGCTCCTGAGGGACCAAAGTCAGTGTGAAATCCTTTCTGTCTGGCTGACTAGCAGTTGGGTAAACTTTGGAATGCTCTCAGTGTGATGTCTCGCCGATGACTATTGGTCTCGCCGAGACTCTTGGCTGAGGGGTTTGCTTTCGGCATGACATCTTTTCGACCAATGATAGTCTTGCCGATAGGAGGGGCTCTACGGTATAACTCTTGAGGGTTCGCTATGATGTAATGTCGAGTGAGGAGGTCTCACCGAATGGTTTGCTCTCGGCGTGACGTCTAGCCGATAGTGTTTGTCTCGCCGATGGTCTTGGGCAGCGTTATAACTCTTAAAGGCTCGGTGTGACCTCTTGCTGAATGTGGATGTCTCACCGATGGAGGGTGCTTTCACTATGATGTCTGGCTGATTGTGATAGTCTGGGCAACAATCTTGGATGGTGGAGTAACTTTTGAGGACTTTGGTGAGACCTCTTGCTGAAAAGTGTTTGTCTCGTCGATGGAAGGGTTCTTCGCTATGATATGGAGGGTCGGCAAGACCTTGCTCTGACTTGTTGGTCTTGTCAATAGTGATGGGTCTATTATGGGCTTCGGCAAGACGTCTTGCCAAATACAGAAGTCTGGGTGATAATCTCAGATATCGGGATGACTCTTGCTGCTTGCTATGAAGTCTTGCCGATAGTTGTATGTTATGCTGACAGCTGCTATGGAACATTGTAAGCATCAGGGAGACACAGCTAGTGTCTCACCGACATGCAATTCAGTTTGGACTTTTGACTGCCTAAAAATCTTACGTGGTGTCTGTTCAACCAATTAGAGGAGGTTGAAGGCGAATTGTTGGCAGTTGGACTGTTGTGGCTATTCTTGTGAGGAAGATCGCAGAGCATAAATGACATGGATCTACTCTGGTTCGATGGATGATCAGGGCATGTGAATTCAGTTCATAGGTCATTTGATGTTGCTTCTCGAAGGGGGAGCAACTTGCAGAAGATCTAGAACAAGAGGAAAGCAGAGAGGAAGGCCACGAGTCTCAATAACAGCTGGGATGTCAGCTGGAAAAAGCATATCGGCATTAATGACCATACTTCGGAGCATTCAAAGCAGCTTTTCAAGGAAGTTCGAGGGTGGACACGGGGGCCAAAAGTTAATGCGATGGTTGCAAGAGATTTGAAAGGTCATCCCTGGAGCGATCTCTCACCGATATGAGTAGGGTATGTGCATTTAATGCGTTCTTGACTTTGTTCAAACTCTTCGAGGGTTGACTCTGTTGCAAACCGACATGTATTGTTAACCCTAATTCGAGGCTGATATTTTTAAGGCATGTGTATATATGGCATTTTTGGCCTCTTTGTAAGGATCGAGACTTTTACATTGAAAAGAGTTAGCTTTTTTTAGATTTGATCTTTTATCTTCTTTTGGTTCTTCTTCTTCTGGTTAGGATTAGTAAGTTAGGGTTAGAAGGTAGAGAAACTCGAGAGTAGAAGGTAGTCATGTATCTTTCAAGTTTTCTTAGTGTAGATGGAGATGATTTGAAGACATGGGTTTTCTATACACTAGTGATTTTTCTAGATTTGTAAATGTTGTTTATCTATTTCATCAATAGTAGAAGCAGCCAGATTTAAATCTACTTCATATTATGCTCTAGGCTGGTATTTATCTTGGGTTAATTATTTGATTTGGAAGGCTTTCAAGGAATGAAATTTTATCTTATGTTCTATTTAAATGATGATTTACAATATGTTGTTAAAGTTTGCACTGTGAATGAATGAAACTGTGTTAATTACAAGTTAATTTTATTCTACAATTTTAGTTTAGGAATTCCGTGGAAGGCAACAAGTCTAATTACTTGGGTGAATTAACATTCTCTTTAGTTCCAAAACTTTGATCTATCTTTTTCTTTTACTTTAAAACCCCGATTAAAGTAGGGTTAGAAGGTAGAGAAACTCGAGAGTAGAAGGTAGTGATGTATCTTTCAAGTTTTCTTAGTGTAGATGGAGATGATTTGAAGACATGGGTTTTCTATACACTAGTGATTTTTCCAGATTTGTAAATGTTGTTTATCTATTTCATCAATAGTAGAAGCAGCCAGATTTAAATCTACTTCATATTATGCTCCAGGCTGGTATTTATCTTGGGTTAATTATTTGATTTGGAAGGCTTTCAAGGAATGAAATTTTATCTTATGTTCTATTTAAATGATGATTTACAATATGTTGTTAAAGTTTGCACTGTGAATGAATGAAACTGTGTTAATTACAAGTTGATTTTATTCTACAGTTTTAGTTTAGGAATTCCGTGGAAGGCAACAAGTCTGATTACTTGGGTGAATTAACATTCTCTTCAGTTCCAAAACTTTGATCTATCTTTTTCTTTTACTTTAAAACCCTGATTAAAGTAGGTTTAATGTTTGATCTTATAACAATCTAGAAGCTCAACACCAGCAGGCCCCTTGAATATTATAGTTACATCAACCATTGAGTGAAATCAACACAGTCGTGAACCGATTAACAGGACCTTGGGAGTTAGGTATCCATGTGTTATCTTTCTCTTTCAGGAGAAACAAAATAGCAATATTATGTTTACATGTATTATTTTGACCATCAACAGGGAATATGCTTGGTTGCTTGACTATCCCCTAGATTCTTTGGAGTTCATGCTTCTAGAGGATCGAGCTCAACATGTGTTTGGTATATATATTAGTGATTATCTTCTTGGACCCGTAAGGGCTAGTAAATGGAATGACATTAGTCTTTGCTATCCTATTTCTCCTAAGCTATGTCTCCTAGCTAGAAAGTTGTAGAAGTTACTCTCTCTCACCAGGATTCCCCCTACTATCCATGAGGATGAGTTCTTCTAGACTCATGATATTCAGGGTGATCTTACTATAAAATTTTCTTATAGACAACTAACTGTTCAGGGGGTCACCAATAATCTATGGAAAAAGGTGTGGAATAGATACATGATACCGAAAGTGAACTTTTTCTGGTGGAATTTTTGTCATAACAAAATTCTTACTCAGGATAATCTAAGGAAAAGGGGATTCCATATCCCCAATAGATTATTTTTATGTAAATGCAATGAAGAATCTGTTGATCATCTGCTGTTACACTGCCCCTTTACTACTGGGTGTGGGAGTTGGCTTTTGGAAGATTAGGGATATAGTGGATTATATGCAATTACATGAAATCCTTTATTTTGAGTTGGTCCAGACCCTTTTTCCCATCTACTAACTAGGGAATTATGGAATCAAGTTCCTCCCTTTATTTGTTGGTGCTTATGGAAAGAAAGGAATAATAGGATATTCAGAAACACTAAGATGAATCCGAAAGAGGTGTTTGGGATTGGAGCTTGGCTCAATGGGGAAAATGTTGCTCTTTTCAAAGGAAAAACCCCAAATAAAGGGCCCACTGAGTTAGAAATAAGCATATCCAAAGCTTGGCATCAAAACCTGGATGCCAATTCGTATGACAATTCCAAATCTTTGGGTAGGAGAGCCACTATTTGGAAACCCCCTGATAGGGACTAGTTTAAATTAAACTTTGATGGGGCTGCTAAGGGCAACCTGGGCAGAGCAAGCATAGGAGGTGTTATTAGAGATCGCAGAGATAAGTGGGTGGTCGGTTATGTTGGGGGGATTGGTCAACATTCATCAATGATAACGAAAGCTAGAGTGTTAAAGGGCTTACAGATTGCGGTTTCCCTAGGGATAGAGAACCTGCATATAGAAGGTGACTCTAAGTCCATAATTGATGCTATAAATTTTGATAGACCCCTGGTGTGGAACACTAAGGATACTCTTCTTGACATCATATTGTTGGTGACTAGATTAAAATTAAAGGTGACCAGTCATATCTATAGAGAGGGGAACCAAGTGGCTGACGCCTTAGCCAATTTTGGCTCTCACTAGAATTTATCCAAATGTTGGTGTGATTTAAGTCTTCTTCTACCTAATATTCAGAGTATGATAGCTAAGGAACAAATCCCTTTCACGACTCATGATGGAAACACAACTTGTGCTTAGCTGGATAATTGGGGGGCCCACTAGCTTCCTCGTCGGGATTTGTGGTCTTATTGGTTTTATGAGATGGATGATTAGTTGTATCGATGGGATGGATACCAAGTGAATTATTTCAAATTATAGATCAAAGCACGTTTGGAATAAGGAAATCATTTTTTATTGTGGTAAGTACCGGTTGATTAGCTCTAAGTCAGATCATACTTATCATAATCTCCTTATGAGGATTCTTTTGAGATCATGGATTTACAATTTCTGTGTTTTTGAATTTGATGTGACTTGCAATTATCATACTAAACTCCTTTTTGGCTTTTCCTTACTCGCTATTTTGGTTTGGCACCTTATAGCCTCTGATTGCGGTTTATCTAAATTTGGCCATCCTCTAATTGCTATCCTTTTAAGGATTTCTAAAATTTCCCCTATGACTATCCTGCCTAGGTTTCAGAATTTTTGTTGTGGAAGGCAATCCTTCCATACCGATCATGTACTTGGTGCTTAGCTGCTTATGTGATAATTTACTCATGAAAGCCTATGCTAAGATTGTTACCGAGAATTTATTAGCTCATGTGTGTGATATGTCCTTAGGCTTGATTCCCAAAAATTGTCATTTGTGGCTTAAATGCCTTAATGCAGGGGTGATTTTTTACCTTGCTATTTTCTCTAACTTTGGTTTTTCAGGGTTTTTGGTTTTACTGTGAGTAATGCAGAGTCATGGGGGGGATCATGTGCGAACGGAGTTAGATAATTGCAATGAGTTTCGCAAGGATCCGCTTGTCTGGCATATTTGCGTTGAAGGTGGCATTGCTCCTCTAATGGAGAGACTTGTGGGCCACGACCCTAACCTATCGACCCAATTCATCAACTCTTGGAAGAATACGCATGTGACTGTGTGAGGCATCTCCTTTATGGTTGATGAGGAAGTGATTGCGCAAGTGACGGGCCTCCAAAGTTATGGCATGAAGCATCCTAAACATTTGAAGACCCAGGACAATGCTAGTAAGGACAAATTCTTTGTGGGTGATGAGAAACCTATGTACAACCAGTTTGGGTTCAAGCGGGAGGCTCTTCCTCAGCCGTGGAACCAGGTGTGTCTAGCATTAATGAAATATGTCACATTGGAAGGAAGGTACAAGACTTATTTCTATTACCATTTTCTCTTGTTAAATCACCTTACGCATAAATTTTTAATGAGCTTTCCCTTTTATTTGCTCTTGGACCTTGAAATTTCTGTTGAGAAATGTGTGGAGTCTGTTGTTAGTAATTCCAATGAACCCACTCCTCTGCCACTTCACCAGGGTCTTATCCTAAGACTCTACCACTTTCATTTGGCTTTATGCCCTCTGAAACCCATTTCAGCCATCTGCATTGAAGAAATTGAGCCACTCAATGAGACGAACTTATCTTCAGTCAAATCCAAAGGCCCTACCAAGAAAAGCCACCTTGTCCCTGAGGATGCTCAAAAACCCAAAACTGCTACCAAAAAACTAAAGGGTGTTGAGGGATCTTCCCAAACCTATGTGGTGGTGAGCCTTTGTGATCTCAAGTCTACCTCTGTGAAGACTCCCAACAAGTCTAGGCCGAAAAAGAAAAGTAAGGAGGAGAAGGTGCCTCCAAATAAAGGGAAAAATGTCATGACCAAGGATTCCTTGGGTGACACGGTGGTGGCGGAGACTGTGATTGTGGGTTGTAATACCATCATTCGGTGTTCAGGTAGATTGGCGAAGAATAGAAAGAAAATTTTGGTTAGAGATGTGGACACTGAAGAGGAGTTGTCAGATAGTAGAGATAGTAGAGTGGAAGAGGTGTTGGAAGGTGATGAAGAGGTGAAAATTAGTGGTCCTCCTCCCATTCCTGACAAGGGTAAAGCTCAGAAGGAGGTGTCTACCTCTCACTCTTCAGAACCATTGGGGATTGAGCAGAATGATCCTGACTATACTATGTGCAGAGGTGAGGAGCTCGAAGTGCTAAAAGAAAGAATGGACAAAAATGGACAAAAAATTTAATGGTTTGACTCAATTCACAGTCAAATTAGTTCACTGTGTTACTAGTACCCTTTCTGTCATCATGAAATATGAGATGGATATGAAGAATGTTGAAGACCACCAAGAGTGGATTAGCAATGATTTGGTTTAGCTTCTATCGAAGAATTGGGAGAACACCAGCTAGTCTGTTGTTGGTCTACTGTTGGACTGTGTGTTGTTTATCTATGTCTGTTTTTGGTTTAGTGTTTTGTTTTGTTACTTTTTGATATGGACTCTATTGGCCCTTGTGGCTCTTTGTGAAGGGTACAACACCCTGTAAATGCTACTTACTTTACCAAAAACATTTTTATATTGATCAAAGCAAAAGGCATTTACAAGAATGGAACCACGAAAATCATTTTAATTTAAGTAGCTATTGCTAAAGATTGAAGTACATAGTACATAACCAGGATGGCCAAAAAGCCACTAACCATGACAAAAAACTAGTCAGAAAGTACATATTACAAGAACCTTAGAACTATTACGTTGTACAATAAAATATAGACATGTGACACGTTACACAATTCATTACTATTTTTTTTTGTAACATTAGTTGAGGCCATCAACCAGTTGTTTGAGTAGAATGTGAATTGAATTTAACAAAGTAACAACAGAGAAGAAAAGTGAATCACCCAAAACCTTCCTCCAAAACTCCAAACTCTTTAATGATCATTTTTCATATCACATAGCATACCCCATCTCATATTAATTAGGGCAAGAGCCTGCACTGTAGAAGCATGCAATTCCACTTTCCCGAAGATTCCACCAACAAGCGCTAACCCACTTTCAAAATTGTAACGCTCCAGCGCCAACTCCAACGAAGAAATAGAGTAAATGAAAGGCTACAAATAACATATTGCTAGCGTCTTCTCCAAATATTTATCGAGCAAAATGTCCATGCAATTGGACAAGAAAGCCAAAGCTACCTCAGAATATAGAGAACAAGGGTTGTTCTGAAGCCATTCCCTACCCACAATTATTCTTATAGCATCCTCAACCTGCACACAAGGAATTGTAAAAACCATACCCAACTTTCCTCTGTCATATGCATTGTCCCTTCTTTTATCCCAAAAAAATTTGGGTAGCATGGCATGCCATGAAGACTCCATAGTATCTCAGTTAAATTGAGAATAGAGAAGAAATAAATTAATTCCAAATATATTATAAATGATATGAAGAACATCAAGTTGGTGAAGTATATATAGAATAATAGAAGTTAGCACGGACACAATCAATATGACATCACACTTTTCATTTTTAAATTCACCACTATCATTGATGTTCCAATTAACATTTATTTCAACACTTGAATCCTTATAAACAAGTGTTTAAAAGGTATGCCCATGACAGATGACAAGATGGTTGCATAGTGCACATGCAAATAAATTATAATAATGAAGTTATTTTTAAAATGGGGACATCACTAGGTTGAAGAGACTCAACCCTCAAGATTAAAGAGTTAAGATTTAAGGCTTTTTCATAACATATTTTGGTCGAACTTAGGCAATATTAAACAGTAAACAAGAGCACAATGACTAAAAGACCTAAATAATTAATAAAATCTCAACCATTGATTTTTGAAAATCTAACCGTTCTAGTGTTATTCCGGAGGTTTCAGTTCACAAGTCTAGTGCTTCAAGGATTTACTTTTGGAATGCATCTATATCTGTCCATCAAAAATTCATCAAACGATCCCTCTTTTAAAACAAACTCTATGCACGTGCATAATTTAAAATGGGGACATCGCTAGGTTGACGAGATTCGACCCTTAGGATTAAAGAGTTAATATTTAAGGCTTTGTCATAAAATATTTTGGTCTAACTTAGGCAATATTAAATGGTAAACAAGGTTACAAGAGCACGATGATCGATAGACCTAAATAATTAATAAAATATCAACCATTGATTTCTAAAAATCTAATGGTTCTAGTGTTATTCCAGAGGTTTCAATTCACAAGTCTAGTACTTCAAGGATTTACTTCCAGAATGCAACTATAGTCGTCCATCAAAAATTCATCGAATGGTCCTTTTAAAACAAACTTTATGCACATGCATAATTTAAAATAGGGACATTGCTAGGTTGACGAGACTCGACCCTCAAGATTAAAGAGTTAAGATTTAAGGCTTTGTCATAAAATATTTTGGTCTGACTTAGGCAATATTAAATGGTAAACAAGAGCACCAATATTTAAATGGTAAAATATTTAATGGTTCTAGTGTAATTCTGGAGGTTTCAATTCACAAATCTAGTGCTTAAGAGATATACTTCTGGAATGCAACAACAACCGTCCATCAAAAATTCATTGAATAGTCGTGGTCCATAATGTTGCATGGTCACTAAAATTTGGAACCTTAGAACCAAAGTTTAAAGTTTCAAATTTTTCAAAACCTCTGATCCACCGACTACAAAGATGACCAAGAAAGACTTGCAACTAAGGTTAGGAAAAGCACCAAAACCTTGGCTTTGGTGAATTAAGATAGGAAAAGTGGCAAGGACGGTGCATTTATGAAGTGAAGATTGCAGGAAGATTTTAGCAAGTGGACATGACTGGAGGATCGATGGGTAATTAATATCGGTACGTGCGAAGTTTGGAAAATTATTACCTCTCGGCCCTCTATTAGCAAAGTTAATAATAGAGTTTGGCATGGAGAAGAAGGCACACAAAAAGTCTGAAAGAGTGGTGGTGGTGGTGGCGGTGTAGCTGGAGCAGTTTTCAAATGGAGGCCAACTTCACTCTGCGTTTGAGGAGGTAATTAAACCCGTTTATGGTGAACCTTCTAACAAAATATTAATGGGTATGTTTTTATTCACTAATGGGAGGTTGGTACAAAGTGTGCAGATGACTTTAGGGAAATCCTTTGGAAATCTAAGGCATAGATATAGGACTAACATGGATGTATACTTCTTGATTATAGCATGGGGTTTGGACTTGGGGGAATCGACAAGCACAGTGAGAAAAGTGATGGAGATGATTGTGCATAGATATTTCTTGGAAGGATTAGAATCAATACTTGAATGGGCAGTTCTAGGTGAAGGTTTTGACATCCGAGAAGGCTTTGAAAATGTGGAACTGGAAGGGGCAGAAGGATGCATCCCTTTCATGTGTTGGTCGGAGGATGAGATTAAAAATCGATGCAGGGAAGAAGCAAGGTTAGGTTGGCAAGCATTGAAACTCTTTATAGAGTTGATGGAGGTGGAAGCAATTATAGCATAGGTGAAAGCAGAGGCAAAGTACATGGAAGGAAAGAATGCAAGGAAGTGGAAGATGAAAGGAAAAACAACAAGGAAAGTTGGTTATGAAATGGGTAGCACTAGTTGAATTTGTAGTTTTTGTAGGGTTTTTCCAGAATTAATGCAAGACTAGTACTAAATTTTTGGCTTGTTGAAATATGTAAGGTAGATACAGATAGTTGTGAACTAGTTTTAGTTGGGAAGGGTTACTTTTTCTATTATGAAGCATGTTAAGATGATTTTTTGAAAAAACTGTTATAGCTGTAGGTGATTTTTGGATGGTTGATGAAAACAATGGGGCAAATAATCTTTATTTTCATGCATTTTTTTATTAGTTTGATATTATGTTTAATTTTCCAATGTTTTTTTCTTAATCATTTGAAAATAGGTTTAATTTTCCAATGAATTTTATTTTTTAGTTTGAAAAAAATTAATCGCCAACAAAATTATTTTTTCTAGTTTGAAAACAGGTTTAATTCGCCAATCGAAATATTTAATTTCTTTGAAAATATATTTTAATCGCCAATGGAAAAAATTTAGTGGTTTTAAAAAATTACATTTTGCCAGGATTTTCCACAGACTTCTAGCGATTAGAAAAGATTCACCAATGGACATTATTTTTTTTCACGAAAAATGAAAAAATTTGCCACTAAAATTAATATTTGTATCTAGAAGTATACAAGTTTCACTAGTATTTTACACCTTCACCAGGGGGGGGGGGTTTCTTAAATTTTTCCCTGACCCTTGGGTACCCAAAATCCATGGCCATCTGCTGAAGATGAAACCCTCATCTCTTTCATAGACTTTCTTTTTATAGAAGTGTTATTGCACTCAACAATGCATGCATAAAGCTTATACAATGTGCCATATCTGAAACCTCTAGCAATCACCATAACACCTCTAACCATCTTGCATCCTACATCAAAAAATTCTACCTACACACCTACATCTATTAGGTTTCCCATAGACAACAAATTTCTCACTAATCCAGGGATATGCAACACACCATTAATCCTTTTTATTCTACCATCAGGAAACATTATTTTAACTTTACCATGACCAACAATATTTAAATAAGAATCATCGCCCAAGTACACCTTACCTCCATCAAATTCTTCATATTTAGAAAACCAATCTCTATTAAAGGTCATAAAGATAGATACACCTAATTCAATTAACCATGCATCATTACTTGCATGAGTTTCTAAAGCTGCAATGAATGCATCACCATCTTCCTTCTCAGACTCAGAATCATAATCAAATCTCTTATTTTTCTTCTTTTCTTCTTTTCTTGTTTGCAGTCCTTACGAATATGTCCAAGCTTACCGCAGTTCTAGGAAATAACTTTGGACTTTCTAAGAGATTTGGATCTCCCCTTGGACTTGGATTTATCACACTTCTCATTCTTTTTTCCTTTTTCCTTAGGTCTTCCATGAACATTTAGGGCCTCCTTCTCACTGATGGATACCTTCCTCCTAATCTCTTCAGAAAGAAAATAAACCACATCTTTAATCTTCAACATAATATAAGTATTCCCAATAGCCATAACAAAAGAATCCCACGAATCAAAAAAAAAGAAAAAAGAAAGATATGATATTTCTCCTCCCCATCCATTTTGACACCAACTTATACCAATTGAGCCACCAATGTATTGAATGCTTCTAGGTGTTTTGTAATTCATCCACCCTCTTCCATTCTCAAGGAATACCTTTTCTTCCTCAAGAAAATCTTGTTCACTAAAGATTTGGCTTGATACATATCACCAAGCTTCTTTCATAATTTTTGTGTAGAGGTCTCTTCATGGAAATTAATTAAAATAGAGTCTTCCAAGCATAATCTAATTAGACCCTTAGATTTATGGTCCATAACATCATATTGAGTAGCCAAAGTAGGATTTGCAAGCCTTGAAAATTTCTCATCAAAAACATCCCACAGATCTTGATCTATCAATAGATCCTACATCTTCAACTTCCAGATCTTAAAATTATTTTTAGAAAATTTATCCATCTCTATTCTCCTTGATAAACTTGTCATCTAAAAATTCTTGCAACAAGATCACAAAGTGTCTTTTGCACAAGCTCCCACTCAAATCTGGATTAGTTCAAAAAACCCAACAACCCACAACTAAAACTTGTATAAGGATAAGATCGGGATATAAAATGTAAATCATTAAACATAAACCCTAATTAAGCAATGAAGAACAAAGAAAACATAAAAAACATGAAAGAACGCATCATTGTTACCAAAGTCTTCATGCCTCCATTGATTCACCTCCATTTCCCTTCTCCATTTTGTTAAATGTGATTAATGCCCTTAGATCATAAGTATGCAACAATAGCCTAATGTTTATGACAACAAAATATCAAAGAATTAGTGTTTCTTAAGTATAAATTTTGGATCCTTTAAAATGAAAAGGGTAGGCTCCTTTTATAGAAAAGCCAAATTTGAATGAACGACTGAGATTAAATGATTTTAATTTCAATTAATGATTGAGATTAAACAAGATGATACATGATAAGAATAAGATTGGTAGAGGAACTAAATAATTCTAAAGAATCATTTAGTTCAAAAAGGAAAGTGGAGAGTTAAATAATGAATACATTATTTAAATTTTAAACAAAAAAGGCAAGTTATCTTTTTGATTAAGTAGAAATTTTAATTCAAAAAGTGGGAGAAAAAGGCAAGTCACTAATTAAATAAAATTATATTATTTAATTCATTCATTTTATCTTTCTATTTCCTCTTTTGATTAATAAATAAATTTTCATTTATTTAATTATGTTTTTAAAGCCCTTGTCTTCTATAATTAAATTAATTTATGGTAGAAAAGGCTAAAAATGACAAATTAAATAATTGACATAATTATTTAATTATCTAGTAGTTCAAAAGGTAAATAATCAAATAAATATAAATTCATTTAATTATAGAAGATGAGGACATTAGAAATGTAATTAAATAAATAATAATCTATTTAATGATATCAAGTTTCCACAATCCATAATGGTTATTCGAAGTGATTTCTAGATTTGATTGTGTGTGAATCTTTTGCATCAATGTTTCGGATCACACTCCGTGATCCATCATCAGGATGAAAGTAGAGAGCACTAGGAGAAAAAATGGACAATTGCAGACCAAGACCCGACTTAAAAAGACCAAGAGGAGAGAGGGAAGGATGCACGTGGGCCAAGACAAACAAGATATTAAAAAAGAAAAGAAAAGAAATAGAACCAAAAAACTAATAAATATAAATGAATGAATGAGATAACAAAAGAAAAGAGAGATAGAACCAAAAAAATAATAAATAAAACACTAATAAATATAAATAAATGAAATAGACAAGACAAGAAAAGAGAGATAGAAGAAAATAAAATAACAAGAAAAAACTCAAAAGAAATTAAAAATGAATAGATAAAATACAAAAAAGAAAAAAAATAGAGAAAGAGGAAAACAAAAACAAGACAATCATATAATAAAAAGTCAAAGGGCTACATAGAGAACCCAAATGAAAGAGATAAAAAAAAAACCAAAAAAAGGGGGAACACAAACGAATTATAAACGACGACAAGATGAAATAGCAAAAAAAGGGGGGAAATAAATACAACTAGGAGAAACACTAAGGTAAATAAAAAGAACCAACATAAAACACCAATTATAACAAGCAAACAACCAAATAAATGGAAAAATGAAAGAAATAAAATAAAAAGAGGAACTCAACAAAGTAAAGTAAAGAGGAAAAAACAAATAGAAATAGAAATTGAATCAAACCAATAGATACACCAAAGTAAAAAACTAACACAACCAATTAAGATAAACAAATAATCAACCAATTAAGAAGATGGAAAATTATAAACGAAAACAAAATGTGTGTGTGTGTCTATTAAAAAGGCCAGCCACATAACCAAATGAAAATGAAAGAAATAATAATAATGAAAAATTAAGATAACAACATATCTATATACAACCAAAAAAATGTATGTATATATATATATATATAAACAACCACACAACCAAATAGGAAGAACAAAGAGAGAAATAAAGTAAAACCAAAAAAAAGGAACTCAAGAAAGTAGACAATAAAAATAGAAATTGAATCAAACCAAAAGATACACCATAGAAAATAAAAGTGCCAACACAACCAAATAAGATAACAAACAAACAACCAATTAAGAAGATGGAAAATAATAAACAAAAACAATCTATATATATTGCTCAGACAAAGTTAATAATATGCTCCACACAACCACATAAGAAAATAGTAAATAAAAATGCCCACCACACAACCAAATAGAAATGAAAGAAAATATAATGACGAAAAAAATAGGATAAAAACATATATATATATATACAACCAAAAATATGTGTGTGTATATATATATATAAACAACCACACAACCAAAAAGAAAACAAAAAATAACCAAATAAGAAGGAAAAAAATTAATGAAAACAATATATAAATATATACAAGAATAGAGAAAGAAACAAGAAGGAAACTAAACTTTGAAATAAAAGAATGAAGAAAGAGACAAGAAGAAAAAACCCCAAACGAAGGAAATCAAGAAGAAAATAAAGAACCGAAGAGAAAGTAAAGAGGGAAATGAAAACAAAAAAAACTAAGCCAAAAAACAAACAAAGAAAACAAGAGCACACCCAAGAAAGAAGGAAAAATTGTAAGGACAAACAAGGGAGAAGTAACAAAGCACAAGACAACGAACAACACAAGAAAACATCCACAAACACAAGAGAACAAGATCAAAGGACAAGACACCAGAACACCTGGTGGGGGGGGGCAAGACAGATAACGGGCAAGACGACAGAGGAGGGGGAGAAAGGAAACTAATGGGACGAAGGGGGATGGTGGGATCTTAGGTTAGACAACAAAGGATTCCAAAACTGACTCAACGTCCATCCCCCATCGCGATTGAGGTTTGAGGGGTGATTATGGATTGAGATGGATTCTACAAGTTTTCTTTTAAAGAAGTTATCTTCTTTCAACAATATTTGGGTGTCTTCCAAAAAAATATGGTGTTTGGTAGAGGAGGAGTGGTCGGCTAAAGCAGATTGGAGGACCCATTCATGTCTAATGTCAACACAGTGCTCTTTGATTCTAGTGTTGAATGAGCGACCAATTTCACCAATATAAGGAATGCCACATGAACATACTACCTTATAGACTCCAGATTCGAGCAAGATATCCTTGGAGTCTTTAAGGGAGGGGTAACAATTTCTAAGGGAAGAGAAAGGCTTGAACGCACAACGAAGGCCTTGTTTATGAAGAATCCTTGAGATTTTTTGAGAGAGACAATTGATATAAGGGAGGGAAGCCACCGAGAGGTCAAAGAATCGAGAGGGTTTACCAATGGTGACAAGACTTGACTTGGCATGGTTAAAAGCTCTAGAAATTTGCTTACAAGAGTACCCATTCAACCTAAAAACATGACGAAGATGGTCTAACTCAAGAGGTAGGTGATCCTCATCACAAATTTGATAGGCTCTCAAGGCTAGTGTTTTGATGACGCCACTTTTTTGGCTAGGGTGGTGATGAGAGGAAGAGAGGAGGTAGAGATCCATATGGGTGGCCTTACAGAACATTCGATGACAAGGGATCCATTGAGTTTCTTAAGAAGCAAAATTTCAAGGAAGCGAAGTTGCTTGCAAGATTCAATTTCCTTCGTAAAGGAGATGCAAGGCACCAAGCTAATGAGGTGGTTATGGAATTCTTCTAACTTATCCAAACCATGCAACCAACACATATTGGTATTGTCCACATACCGCTTCCACCATTTTGGTTTGAGAGGAAAGGAGTGCAGAGCCATCTTTTCAAAATGTTCCATGAAGAGGTTGGCAATGACAGGAGAGAGGGGGGAACCCATAGCCACACCATCTACTTGCTCGTAGATGACCCCTTAGAAAGAGAAAAGAGTACTTCTTAAGCAAAGTTTGACTAAGGTTGCCACCTCCTCATTGGATTTTTTCCTGACAATAGAAAGTGTCAGGGATGGGAACCTTAGTGAAAAGAGAGACAACATCGAAACTCAAAAGGAGGTCATTGCTCTCTAACCTTTTTTCCTTGATAAATTGAACAAAATGAGTGGAATTTTTTATGGAGTCAGAATTCTCCACATGAGGGGAGAGCAGTTTGGAAAGGAAAGAAGCTAGATTATAAGTTGGAGAGCTAATTGTGTCGACAACGGGTCTCAAAGGAATGCCAACTTTGTGAATTTTGGGCTCCCCATAGATGTGGGAGGTTATTTCCTTGAGGGGAAGGAGGCATTTTTATGTAGCACGTCATCAAAGGAGGAAGATGACACCAAGGACTTGATGTTTTTATCCTAGTTCTCTCTGCTTTCATCCTGATGATGGATCACGAAGTGTGATCCGAAACATTGATGCAAAAAAATGCACACAATCGAATCCAGAAATCACTTGGAATAACAATTTATTTAATTAATCAAAAGAGGAAATAGAAAGATAAAATTAATTAATTAAATAATTAAAATTATTATTACACTGATTATGCCGATAGGTGTGACCCTACAATGGTAGCATAGTGTCTATAAGAGGTTAGCACAATCCATCACAAAAAAAACATAAAAACAAATACATTTTAGAAAAATAAAATAAAAATAAAAAACATTTTAGAAAAAATAATACGATGATTACGCCGATAGGTGTAACCCTACAATGGCAACACGGTGTCTATAGGAGGTCAGCACAATCCATCACAAAAAAAACACAAAAACACAAAAACAAACACATTTTAGAAACAAAACAAAAAATAAAAAATATTTTAGAAAAAAAAAGTCATTTTAATAATAATACATTTTGAATTATGTAATAATAATAATATAATATAATACTACTTAGCCAAAAAAATATAATATCATATTAATAATAATATAATAAATGAGAATAATAATAATATTGTATAGTCACAAAATTGCACCCCTCGCAATTTCACATACATTCTTGTATCCACTTTAGTGTCCACTCCCTTAGCATCTTGTGTAGGCTCATTTTAGCCCCTGCATCAGCCTTTTCCCCCTCTCAAAATGCTCCAACACCCCTTTTCAACAACTATCCTCACACGTCAGCTTTACATTGAACCTTCTGCTTTTCTCATTCTTGTCGTTTTGTAGCATGATGTGTCTGGACACTAGCGCACTGTGTGGACATCTGCGCGTTGTGCTAGCATCCTGCAATGTTTTAACGCTCAAACAGTTGTCTCCGAGCATGTTTTCCACTTGTCACTTCCTTTGGTCGGTGGTAATGGCCTGGGACACCTTGTAACGGATGAAGAAGCTTCTTTTCCCTCCTTAATAGCAGTCTTTTCAATCTATTTTCTCTCTCTAAGTTCTTCTAGCCTCTTCCTCCACCTCTAACTTCTTTTAGCTCCATTTTCCCAAGCTCTTCTAGCTTCATTCTAGCTTCTTCTCCATCTTGGCATTCTTTCATCTTGCTTTTGCTTGCACAACTCTCTTATTTGTCACAACAACTTCAAGCTCTCACATTCTCACAACACTCTTTGCTCTATTGGCTCTAGTAGCCCTCTCTTTTGTTCTTGATCTCCCTCTTTGTAGCTCTTTTGGCTCTTGCAGCTTCATCTCCTTCACTTCATGCTTGTGAGCATCTTTGGATTCCACATCCCCTATTCATTACATCTATACTTCATGATATAGGTTCTCCTCCTTGAGCGGGGATTTCTTTTATCACCTCTTTTGTGATATGGATTCTCCTCCTTGAGCGAGGTTTACTTTTATCACTCATACTTGGTGGTGTGGGTTCTACTCCTTAGAGAGTTTTTCTTTCACCACATGCTTTTTCCATTTTGGTTCACTTCTCTCTCTCTATCTTTTGGCTGTTCATGGAGGTGGGAATGCCAAAATGAGGATTTGACTGAGGAAAACCCCTATATAGCCCCAATATTCTCTCCAGATATCACGCATGCAGGTATTGAAGACATTCACGTGCTAGAGGCTTCGTCACTTGCGTGGTTGTGAGCATCTTCTTTCCTTTCTTTTCCTTATCTTTATTATTTCTACTTTACTTCATTTCAGTCCTATTACGTTATGTTTCTTTATCACATTCTGTAAATTCTTAACAATCAGAGTAGAAGTAGTCATTCTATTGTTTTCCTATGATAAACTCGTTCTCTAGTTCATACGAGATGCCAACATACCTCTGGGATTCCAGCATGTTGCGTTGTTGTCTATATTCTATGTTGTCGTCCTTTGGCTGAGAGCTTGATAGTTTGTCCAGAAGACCTTTGTGACCTACTTTTTCAAATTCTAAAACTCTCACCATTGTTCCTTGAGGTAGTTTAGGGAAGTTCACCTCGTGAGGCTCTCTGAATGAAGAGAACTCGTGAGTAGCGAATCCCCCTTCTCTACATTTTGGTGAATCCGACGTGAAGAGGGTACTTTTCAAAAAACAAAGAATTTATTTACCCCTACTTGGCAGGGTCATAACTTTTGACTTGGTGCTCGAAATTCAAAAATGTTTGCATCGTTGGAAAGGTCTCCTAGAGAACTAGTTCAATCCCTAAAATATTGGTGCCTTTGACAAACAAATTTTAGGGACCGACACAAGTTCTGACCTCAAATTCTGCTTTGAAGACTCCAAAAATGTAAATTACTAGAACATAGAAAATACTGAAAAAATTGTAATGGATTTAATATCTTCTTTCATTAGTTCAGTATCTAATTTTGTTCAAAATGTTAATGATATTCCATTCCATGCATGTGATAGTGACTTGGCTTTGCCCATGTCACTTTTTATCTTTGATCCTTCTCATGAGATTCCTCTTGCTTTGGAGGATATATTGTTGCAAGAAGATGAAATCATTGATACTTTTCTTAATGTTACTTTACTTTCTATTCATTCCAATGCACTGTCCTCTAGAGACGTTACATTTATGAATGATGAATCTCATCTTTGTTCTAATGCACTCTCTTCTAGAGATGTTTCATTGGAAAATGATGAACCTCCTTCCACATCTGATTGTCCCTGGATTGATGTTGAGAATATTTCTTTGAATAATCATTCTACTAGTTGTGATGATTCTATAAATGTAATCTATGTCTCTACTACCCCTCAAAGGCCTAAGAGACTGGTCATTTATGTGACTCCAACTAGTCCTTCTCCTAAAAGGGTTTGTTATATTAATGGCATTCCATTTGATAGTGACTCTCTTGATCTTTCTATGGCTCCCTCTTATAGAGTGGTAACCCATGCTTATGAGAATAGAATGAATAAACAACCAAATCTTCCTTCAGCACCTAAACCTACAACTAAAGCACTTAGTGATTACGATCTTGTTGAGCAACTTCAAGTTACTTCGACTAAGATCTCACTATGGGATTTACTTTAGTCTGCTCTAGTTTATCAAGGTATACTTCAGGAAGCCTTGCAAAAGATCCTCTTTCCTTCTTCTGCTAGACTAGAAGATGTTGATGCATTGATAGCTTATATTCGTACAAATTCACTGAATATTATGTTCCATCCATAGGAACTCCCTCCTTTGGAAGTATAGAAGCAAGCAGAACCTCTAATGATCATAGTCAACCTTAATAAAATTGGTATTAGACATACTCTCGTTGATGTTGGTTCAATGCTCAATGTATGTAGTATTGATATATTGCCTAAAATTATTATTGATTCATCTTCTCTTAATACTTCTTTAGTTGGCATTCGTGGATTCGATAATGTCGGTCAACAAGCCCTAGGCACAATAGTCTTGCATTTGAGGTTGGGACCTATTATTGTACCCACCCTTGTATATGTCATGTCAAAAAAGTTACTGTATAATCTTCTTCTTGGTAGACCATGGATTCATGCTATGGGTGCAGTCTCGTCTACCTTGCATAAATCTATTAAGTTCATTGTTAACAATAAAGTAGTCATAGTTAAGGTTGACCATGATGCTATGCACTTGTGTGAGATAGCAGCTACTGGTAAGGTTTCAGTTGTGCCTACTCTTATTCCTTCAGTGTCTTCCAATGTGTCGATGTTTACTCCAACAATACCTACTATAAAGGATACTTTTGAGATAGATGTCCCTAAGGAAGATTCTTCTAAGGCGAGAAATCCTAAGTCTACTCCTCCTACTTCTCAAAAGAATGCATGTCTTGGTGATGATTGGGGTTCTCTAGACTTTACATAATCCTTCACTGGAGAATATAAAGTTGACCTGATCCACTCAGACCTCCCAATAACATCATCCAAACCCGCTATCGAAGATGGTTACTCTTTTGTATCGCAGGATAAGGTGAAAGAAAATTGTAATGTTCTTAGTGTTGATCCTCCTTCTGAGGAAGATGATCATACTTATGTTAAAGTGGATAATGTTGGTAGTCCTATCAAGAAGTTTGATGGAAATCCCGTAGAAGAGTATGATCCCCCTAGCCAGAATAATACTCTCCAAGAGGATCCTCCATTGTCTTCCACCTTCATATCCTCTTCTTGTGAGCATTCAAACTTTTCTCCATAAGAGAAAGGATTTCTTCTTGCTCTTCATTCTTTATCTAAGAAAGAGTGTATTTTGTTGAGGCTTCTCAAAGCCCACTTGATTACTCTTCCTCATCCTAAGAGATCTCATAAGAATGATAAAGAAAAACATTCTTTATGTGCGTACCATCGAGTGCCTAGCCATTCCACTAGTGAATGCAAGGCCTTGAAAGATAAAATACTTGTTGATTTAGGTGCCATCAAACTCCTGTTTGATTGATGCACCTGCATTTACTTCACATGATAAGATATTTACCTCTATCTTGTATGATCTAAATATCTTGCATAGTTCTCCTCCCCTGTATGCTGGGGGAAATGATAACTTGTTATGGAGATATGTGTCCTTCTTAAGGACCCCCCTCTCTCCTCTATAGCTTTCAATTGAAGCATCCCTTGAGTGGACCCCTTTTTCTTCTGAAGGGTTCTTGAGGGACCCCCTTTGAAAGTCTTTATCTCAAATGAATTATTTGCATCTAGCTTGGGGGTAGCCTAACTAGACCTCACTTTTTAAATAGTGTGTCCCTTGAGTGGGCCCCTCCTCTTTTGAAGGGTTCTCGAGGGACCCCTTTGAAAGCTTTCCAATCTATCGATGGTATGTGTGACTATCTGCCTACTTGCCTACATGGCCACTTTCTCTTTGTAGGTGTGTCTATGAAGCCACTTTTTGACTCTACAGAGTCCCCTTCCTTTGGTTTGCTTCATGCGAGAGATATTGGGGGATACCTCCTTGCAAGGTTGCGGGTTTGTAGGGCACTTTCTTGGGTTTCCTTCATGCAAGAGATCTTGAAGGATGCCTTCCCTATAGGTATGCAAGTTTATAGGGCACTTTCCTGGCTTCCTCTGTCATGTCCCCAATTTGGAGGTAGAGTAATTAAATTAAATTAATTAATTAAGTTGTCCAAATATTGATATTTCATAAGGATGACTAATTGATTATTTTAATTAAATTAAAGTGGAGTATTAAGTTAATTATTTAATAAATTTATCTTAATAAAATAATATCTCAAAGGTAACTTTATTATAATTAATTTAATAAAGTGACTATAATAAATTGATATATCAAAAAGTCACTTAAACAATAAAATAATAAAATATTCTAGAAGCTTCTTGGAGATGGGTTAGAAAAAGTATATAAGAAGCTCATTGCTAGTCATTTAAGTACACTTGGATTTTATTACTTCTTACATACCTACGTGGTAGAAAGAGAGCTTGAATGCTTTCACTACCTAAGGGTTTGAAGACTCTAAGGTACCAATTTTGGTTGTGAAATATCAACCCTAGTCAGATAGTGGAGGGAGATACTTCAATCTTTCTCATTGAGATAATTGCAGTCATTGGAGAACATTTTTGGAGAAGTTTGGTGAGTTATTTGAGGTCTGTAATTTTGTTTCAGTTTGCAAACTAGCCATGGGAGGAATTGCATTTTCATTCATTGCTCTTCACTAAGGGGACAAAATTTTGTGGGTATTGGAGGGATTGTCTCCTTTCAAGTTGGCTATCATTTCTACACCAATTTGGAGACATATTATTGTTGCATTTATTTATACAAAAAGCTGCCAGGTAAGGGCAGGGGCAACAAAAGTTGGAGGGAATTTCTTCATTGAAGAGGCACTAGACCATCATCATATGATTCCAGTTTTTTATATGCATTTCTTACTTCATATCTTAGCATCATTTCATTGTAATAATGTTGTTATAACAACAACTATAGTTGCATACATTCATGTCATTGTAAGCCAAGAGTCTTGGCAAACTGTTCACAATTAGCTTGCATTTAGTTCATGCACCATTTAATAAGAGTAGGAGTTGCATAATTATCATAGCAATACATTATTGTAATCAGCAAGGAAGTTATTTTGTAATAGAAGTTTCTTTGGAGGTTGCATACCAAATGTATGACGAAATGTCACTTGGCTATAGCTACTCACTTGCATCAAGTTGTGTCATTTAATTGCATTGGAAAAACACAAAAACATATTGCATATCATTGTTATTTTATTATTAGTCAATTTGCATCATTGGAGAACCTCCTGTAACATCATTAGCATCAAGCAACATCAAAACAAAGTAATCATAAATTTATAACAAGTTCAAACTTTGCAAGAAAAGTGTTTGACGAAATTTCCAAGGCTTGAAAAGGTGAAAACAAAGTTAGATTTTTCCAGGAACATCACATCCTCCATGTGAGAGATCTTGGGGGACGCTTCCTTACAGGTTTGCGGGTCTATAAGGAACTTTTCTTGATTTCCTTCATGTGAGAGATTTTGGAGGACACCTTCCTTTTAGGTCTGCAGGCTTGTGAGACACTTACATTCTTAAATTCTCTTTCTTCTCATTTGTATATACCGGATCGAAGATCTATATCTTCTTCATCCTGTGTATATACCTGTAGACATCCAAATTTGACCACTTCCATATGGTCAAACTCGCCTCCTTATTCATTCATTTACTCGTTTATTTCATCCTCTTCATCAATATTAACTAAATCATTCATTTGATTAATATTTCATCATTTTTATAAGGTTCCTAAAGTATTTAATTCAATAATTAAATACTTTTACCTTTTACTTTTTTTTGTCTCTAAATTAAATAAATACATCACTTTATTTAATTTAGTCATGTGACCTCATTGAACTTAAGCCAATTTTTAATTCATTTTTTCTCTCTCATCCTCCATCACTTTTTCTTAATCCTAATCATCCTCCCAATTCTTTTATTAGGGATATTTACATGCCTAATCCTTGATTAGGATGTGTCACATCCTCCAACTTTTGCAAGTTGGCTTCTAATCTTCATTAGTCACTGACTATCTTCTAATCATTGATTAGTTAGTCTAATCAATCCTTCCCATCCTCTAAGGAATTTTTAATTCCTTTTTGTCTTCCCTATGTGAATTAAAAATTCACTTTTATTCTTCCATAACCTTCTTCTAATCATAATTAGTTTAATTAATTTATGATTAGGATGTGCACACCTTAATCAAGATTAATGTCACATCCTCCAACATTTGCCACTTGCTTCTAATATTTCATTAATCCTCCAAATCATGTGTTTGCACAACCTTAATCAAATCCATTAGCCACATTTAGCATGTTTTTTTAGTCAACCTTTCCATTTTCCTTTCTTAGCATTGACCCTCTTTCCCATGTGAATTTAAAATTCATATTTATTCCTCCTAGAATCTCCTTTTCCCATGCATCTTCTAGAATCTTTTGACTTGTCACATCAAGTCACATGTGGACAAGTTCTTCCCTTTTTGGAACCTTGTCTTGTCTATAAGATTCTTGCAAGTATGTGAATTTTTAATTCACATTTATTTCTCCAACTACTTTCTCAATCCCCATAGAGATTTTTGAGGAATTCTAAAATTTCTCAAAAGTCACTTTCATTCCAACTTGGGGACAAGAAGTTCATTTTTGAGAAAATATTCTCATCCCCCAAGGTACTTGCAAAGTACGTGTCCTTCTTCCACATCATGTACCCTCCTTCCACCTCATTTACACATCATCATTTCTAAGCCACTTCACATTCCACATGTGAAGATGTGAGGGCTTGTGAGTTCTAAACTCACCATAGCCCTTCATCTTGGCCTTGTTGGTTTAATCTCAACCGTTGAATTCTCTAGAGAATTCAAATTCCTCTATAAATACCCCCTTTTTTCTCTCATTTAGGGACTTTTGCATTCTATAGCCAAACTCTTGCAATTTTGTGATTTAAAGTCACACTTAGCCATACTTTCACATTTTGCTTTCACCATAGCATTTGCATCCATCATCATCCATTTTTCAACTATCTTGCATCTCCACTCTCATTTTCCATCCAAGGAGCATACACAACATAAAAAATCAAGGGCCAACCAAAGGAGCAACTTAGCAAGGTATAAATGTTTCATCTATTTTGTTAAGTTCAACATTTTTGCCCCATCTTGAGGTGTTAGGTGTTTACTTTGTTTCTTGCATTTCTTTTGTTGTTGTCTGTTTCTAGAACAATATTTTCACCTGATCACAATACCCTTCCTCTCTTCATCTTAGAATTCTTCTATGTGTAACTATTTCTTAGATTGGGGATGACGCATAGTACTGAGATAACCTTCTACATCAAGGTCTCTTTTACTTTGCTGACTTAAATCCTTTAGCTTTTTATGTTCTAACATTGTTCTCTAGTGTAGGTCTAACACATTTGTTTTGCAGGTCTTCAACATGGGGGCATGCTTTTGTGGTTCAAAGAGTTTTCTGCTTCCTCTACAATATCCTTTTGGCATATGATGTTATTTATGTTCAATACATCTCCTTTAGCGTGCATATTATTGTAGATTCATATGCCTGCTAAAGTGGGGGAAAAATGTATAGTCATAAAATTGCACCACTCCCTTAGCATCTTGTGTAGGCTCATTTTACCCCCTGCATCAGCCTCTTTCCCTTCTCAAGATGCTCCAACACCCCTTTTTAGCAACTACCTTTGCATGTTAGCTTTGCATTGAACTTTATGTTTTTCCTATTTGTGTTATTTTGTAGTGTGACATGTCCAGACACTAGCGCGTCACGCAGATGTTCGTGCGCCGTGCTAGCGTCCTACAATGTTTCAATGCTCAAATGACCATTTTTCGCGCATGATTTCCACTTGTCACCTCCTTTGGTCAATGGTAATGGCTTGAGATGCCCTGAAATGACTTGGGAAGCTTCTTTTCCCTCCTTAAAAGTAGTTTTTTCAATTCATTTGGCCTGTTCCTTAACTTCTAGCTTCACTCCTAACTTCTAACTTATTCTCCTTCTTGGCTCCTCTCTCAAGCATTCTCCTATCTTTCTCTTGCTTTCACAACTCTCCTTACTTGCTACAACAGCCTCAAGCTCTCAAGCTTTTATAGCACTCCTACATTCTCATAGCACCCTCTACAACACTCTTGGCTCTTGCAACTCTTTCTTTTTTCCTCTTTGGCTTCCTAAGCCTTGCTTGTACCTTTGAGCATCTTTGGATTTGTCACATCCCCTTCCAATTGCATCTTTATTTTGTGATATGGGTTTTCCTCTTCGAGCGGGGATTGCTTTTATCACCTCTTTTACGATACGGGTTCTCCTCCTTGAGCGGGGATTACTTTTATCACTCATACTTGGTGGTGCAGGTTCTACTCCTGAAGTGGGTTTTGCTTTCACCACATGCTTTATACATTTCAGTTACACTCTTTCTATCTGGCTATTCGTGGAGGTGGGAACACCAAAATGGGGGTTTGACTAAGGCAAACCCCTATTCAACCTCAACACTTTCTCTCAATCTTACAGACGTAGGTATTGAAGATATCTCCTAGCCAAAGGCTTCATTACTTGGATTGTTGTGAGCATCTTCTTTCCTTTCTTCTCCTTGTCTCTCTCATTTATACTTCTTTATTTTAGCTCTGTTATATTTTGCTACTTTCTTGCATTCTAAGGTTTTTAACAATCGGAGTAGAAGTGGCCATTTAAGTATTTTCTGTGACATTCTAACTTTTTGGTCTGTACGATACGCCAACGCACCTTTGGGATGCCAATGCATCGTGTTGTCATTTGTATTCTACACTAATGTCCTTTGGCTGAGAGCTCGTCAATCTATCCAGAAAATCTCTGTGACCTGCTCTTTCAGATTCTAGGACTCTCGCCACTATTCCTTGAGGTAGTTTAGGGCAGTTCACCCTGTGAGGCTCTTTGAATGAAGAGAACTCGTGAGTAGCAAATCCCCCTTCTCTAAAAATATAATAAATGAGAATAATAAGATATATATTGGCATATTTTATATAAATTATATTTAAGATATATATACTAGTTTAATTAATAGAAGACTTATGAATTTAGACAATAATTAAATAATTAAAATTATTTAATTATGACAGATGAAAGGGAAATTAATAAAGTCACAGGCCTATGACGCAAATGATTAGGAAAACAACGCTAGTGAAATTATGAGCCGCAACTATATAGGGAAATGATGCAATTGAGCCCTGCGACATATTTGTTGAGGCATGCAAGCAAGTGATTTTTGGCAACACAAATGTATAAAATGAGACACAATTGATATTATGCGACACAATTGTTTAACAATGCAACACAATTGACTGTTTGAAAATTTTTCCCCAGTTAGGATAAAATTTCTTATGCAATTTGAGTTTGATAGGTTTGACTAGTGTTTTGACCTAACACAATGCTTTGGATTTATGACCTCAAGTTGTACTTGAGCCAATTTACACTAGGGAGTTCTGACCTTCTAAAATTTGACTTTGAGACTAGTTGACTAGCGTTGAGAAGCATTAGTTATGGCACCTAGGATTGTATCATGTGACATACATGTATGTTATTAGGGAAAATAGAGGGTTGTTGAATACACTTGTAGAGAGGTGGCACTCGAAGACATGCTCGTTCCACCTCCCGATAGGAGAGGATACAACGACATTGGAGGATGTGTACCAAATTTTGAGACTACCAATTTGAGGAGAGTAGGTGAGGTACAACCCCGGGTGAGGATATCAGGCCCTCCAGGATTACATGTATGAGGAAATTTGAGATCTCAGTGTGGAGAGCTACGAGATCAAATGGGAGTGTCTGGCTGAGAAGGATGAGCGATGGTATTGTATTTTGTGTACACTTATTGCCGAGATAGTCATTCTAGATCACCAAGGACATGGTTTTCTAGTCAGATGGGGCGAGATGTTGGTTGGTATGCTATAGAGGGGGATTGTGTATGCTTGGGGGCCTTTTCTACTAGCCATGTTATATTTCCAATTACATGACATTTCTTATTGGGATGGTCAGTCTATGAGCTATGGAGTGACTTTACTGATGGTGTGGGCCTGGGAGCACATTATTGTGTTTCATCCTCCAGTCAACAAGCAGTTAGGAGCTAGTATACCATATGTGTACCTATATGGCGATGTCATGACTCAGATTCATGTTGTGGATACAGGCTATTGGAGGCATGAGATAGATTTATTGGTCAACTTCATATGGAGGCCATATAGGGACTGCACATAGTGGCCAAATGAGGATCAACATTTGCCATGGTGCAGGCAGGCTAGATATTTGATTAGATGGACAATCCAGTCTCAACACATTATTGACCAGTATCTACCAAAGTGGGTCAAGAGACAATTTGGAGAGGCATAGGATGTGCCTCAGGGTTCAACAAAGTTCATGTGCTCCTCGTGTGCAGTATAGCCAAGGGGTCTAGTGATCTCAGTAGTGATAGTAGAGTAGGACATAAATGCATTGCATCCAATGCAATGGGTGTGGAGGGTAGGTCCAATAGATCTAGGCATTACTGTTGAGTATGATACATGGTGCGGAACCCACAGACCAGTGCCTTACATAGATCTAGATCAACTAGCACCAGTAGACCATCGCAGCAGGGGCCCGTGAGGCTAGAGAGGGGATCAAGGATGAAGAGGTGGTTGAGGAGATGGAGGAAGGGGAGATGGAGGGAGAAGGGATGATGGTGGAGATAGATGTGGAGGGAGAGGAGGAGGTAGGAGGAGGACAATGGGGAGGCAGTGGGGGAGACCACTATCCTTGATCTGAGAGGAGGGCAAGGAGGAGAGGGTAGTAGAGGAGGAGGTAGTCAAGGAGGAGTGTCATGAGGAGATGCCAACTCTCAAGGTGGGTCATCAGGATGTAGAGATGGAAGAGGTCAAGGTGGATGAGGAGAGATGGGAGGAGGAGGATATGGGAGAGGTAGAGCGGGTCCTTCAAGAGAGGATAGTCATGGGTGAGGATGTGGAGGTTGGGCTACATGAGGTGTCTATTAGAGGCGGGGACATATATGGATCAGTTGATCAATGGATAGCTACCTTACAAGAATAGTTACAATAGGCTATAGCTAGGATCTAGGCACTAGATGCTGAGGTGGGGGCTTTGAGGACCGAGCGAGATGCAACAGTTATCATGAGACAAGAGGCAGATTAGCAGGTTATTGATTTTATTGCCACCCTCACTGGGTCAAGTTTAGATATGTCCAATTCACTTTTGAGATTAGGAAGATGAGAGCATTATTGTAGAGATTTATATGAGGCCAAGGTTCCACTAGAGCGGAGAGCACCAAGTGCATAGTGGCTTTAAGCAGTGGTAGGTCACATAGTAGACAATCACATAGTAGGTCACAAAGTAGTGGAGGTGTTTCAAGGCTGACCCGATCAGGACCATAGGATAGGCCACCTTCAAAGCACAGGTCTTCAGGGTCACCACAATAGTCACCATGGCGATCACCAAGATGGGATGAATGTAGTTTTGGCTAGAGGATTTTTTGACATGTGTATCTGGACACTTTTATTTTGACCATCGAGCCTGCGAGCTCTACTTTTGAGATATATGATACATCTTGACATTGTATTGTGACACATTTTGAGCAATTTATATATCATATGACTTTGGCGGCAATTATATGATATGCATTCCTATGTTATGTGTTTATGTTATGCGATGGGTGATTATTCTTTTACGTTGCTTATGCATTTATATGTAATTATGCAATGATGTTATGTGTTAATGTAATATGAATGACTTAATGTATGTTTATGATATGATGTGTAGATGATAGGCAGATGCATTTGATATTATGATTATGGATTTTATGTGAATATATCATGATGCATGCCAAAATGATATGATTATGCAATGTAATGTTTATTGAATGCAATGTTTTAGGATGTATGTCATGCATGTTAAATGAATATGCAATGTAATAAATGGATTATGCTTATGACATGATGTGGATTATGCTATATGTATGAAATTGTTATATTTATGCTCCATTGTGCCATGTGTTTTCATCGTGTATGCCTTGTGTTTTCTGACATTGTATGTTTGTGTATGTTGTCTTGTTGCATATCATACATATGTGTGTTCCCTTATGCTTGTGTTGGTTTGTCATGGGATCTTGGATCCTAGGGGCTTGGCCATATCCCTACATTCATTGTTATCCTATCTCTTCCATATTTGGACAATTGAACCCCTCTTGACATATATTTTCTACTTTAGTGCGAGTCTAAGCATAATTTCATACTCTCACTAAAGTGGGGGCTAAATGTAGTGTCATAAATTGTCACCCTTGAAAATTTCACACTATTTTTTGTCACCCCTAAATTAGTGAGCCTAATTGAGTCCATAATTTCTTAAAATTATGCATTCTATAGCCCATTTGAACCACTTTTCAGTAAATTGCAAGCATTGAATAAATGCATCTAACTCATATGTTTCCCCTGAAACTTAATGTCCTAGAAATCAGGGCCAAGAACCATATGCCCTTGGGCGTATGGGCCCCCCTTCTTAGCCAGGACCCAGTTTTGGGCATGTCAATGTCGACATTTAAACATTCAAATTTCAAATTCCAAATGTCAACTTTTGGAATCTAATTTGTGGGAAATTGAATAAATGCCTATAAATACCTACTCTTTTCACCATTTGAAACTAGAAGTAAAGGAATCTAGCAAGAGGTGAACATTAAGAGAATCTAAGAGAAAATCAATAGTATCATTTCAAGATCCAAGCATCATATCAAGGTGTATGTGATTTCATGTGTTCATGTTATCATTGTTTTGTGAAGGCTAACCTCTTTTGTAGGTCTCTAACACATTTAATCAAATCAAGCAAGCAAGATCCAAGACCTTGAGGTGATGTGTATGACTTTAGTACTTCAAGGAAGCCATTAAAGGGTGGTGAGTTACAACACTTTTTTGATTCATCATTCCTTTCATATCATTTATCATTTCATCATTGACATCGCCATTGTGGAAGTGGAAGCACTTACATGAGGTTTGATTGAGGCAATCCCGTAAATGGCCCAACATTTTCCCTCTCTTTGAATGTGCAAGTTTCAGGCTTGAAGAGGATTAAAGGAAGATTGAAGGAACGTTGTCCATTATTGCATTCAAAGCCCTAAATCTTGTCAAGTCATGAAAACTTACACATAGAATTATCCGATAGCATTCCAACAACTTTGCAAGCAAAAATGGATGTCTCAGATCTGCCACTAGAGGACCCCACAAGCTAAGTAGGACACCCTTACAAGGACTCATACACATATGGGCATATAATTCCTCCTATGCACTCTGAAACCAATTTTTCTAGGTAGGAATATAGTTTGTTGTACTTCCTAGATCTGCCTGCAAATTGTTGTTTCAGTCTGTGCATTGTTGGGATCTTGAATTTTACATATTAGGGTGCATATTCTAATTAGATTAATCATTTCAAATCATTTCAAATAATTTCAAATCATTTCCAAATCATTCCAATCTATTTCAAAGGCCATAAGGATTCAAATCCAAGCTTGATTGACTCACCTTTATGCTTGAAAGTCAATCTATTTTCCTTGTTGATTTGTATTCTAATGTACCTTTGAAAAAGGAAGAGATTCATCCTAGGTTTTGTGCATTAAACTTAGGGTTCCCCTTTTCATATGTTACATGCATAAATCATTATGACCCTCAAATGAGAGAAGTTAAGACATAGGATAACAAGGTCATTGCCAAGCTCGATAGGGATACTTTTCAATCATTGCTCAAATTACCTTAGAGAAACTAGTACATGGATTTAGATGTTACCATTTCATACCAACATTTTACAAAAAATAAAAATCTTTTCCCCAATACAATAGAAAAGTAATGGTTGATAGTTCCGAAGAAACAAAAATCTTAGTTTCCCAAGAATTTGCATAGGTGGACCACTTCGTGAATAAAATTGGTGACATGATCATGTTATCACACAAGCTAATTGGCAGTGAAGATGCACACAACTTTGAGTTTTGGATGCATTTCTTTATTATTATCATTTTTCATGGACAATAGTACATCGATTGGTCCAATATCATTAGTGATCAACTCCACAAACAAATAATGCCAACAATTTTTTTTTTACATGTTGTCATATTTTTTTATGTTATCACAAGTATAAGGGCTTGGCCAAGGTTGAGCATCAAAGGGAAAGTAGGTGAAGATACCCCACTTTATGATTACTCTCAGCTCCAACTAGAAAACAATTATAAATAATTTAGGAGGGTAAATAACACATTTACAATACTAGTCATTAGATAATTGCAAGGTGACCTAAGCACGAGAATCTCCCCAAAATCTACCTAGTTGATTAATGTATATGGGAGTTTTTTCATCCAATTTCAGAGATTCATGTATATCAAAATTGATAGTTATGATGGTTTCTCATGTAAATTATCAAAGTATGTCAATGATAGATTCGTTTTTATTAAGGTATGTCAAAAAATTATATAATTGAGCAAAAGATGTAAGCAGATGAAGAAAGCCAGTGTTCCTTTTCCTATTGGGATTTCATTTTACCAATGTAGGTCTTCATTAGAAGCCTTGAATATAGAAATGGATATGGTCAAGTATAAGCTACAATTCTTTGATTTTAATTTTCCTCTTGATAATAATTTTTTTGTAAGAAATCATTTACAGTTGGGCCCAAGTTTCTATCATGTTCATGAATTAGGAGATAATTGGGTTGACTACGATAACAAATTTGAAGTAAGGAGAAGAGACTAGATGCATATGACAATACAATAGGTTAGGATGTATAACCTGAATTGGAACATCCTGGACATCAATGATGACGAGTTTGACCTACTAGATCAAGTTTATCTTGACCACATATAGACTATGCCAATCTTTCCCCTTAATTAGAACAATAGAGAGATTGTGAACATTGAGGGGAGAATAGCTTATAGTACTAAGGAAAACTAAGGATTGAATAATCAAGAGGACTGCAAAACCTCCCAATTCACAATCCAAAACAAAAATAAAGGATACAGAGAAGGGAGAACCCATCCAGGTACATTTTTCTCCCATCCACACTACTTCCACTACAACAAATTCTCTTGCAACTGAGGGAGGGGATGGAGAAGAACCACCAAAAGGGGAACCACAAAGGACCTGTGGGGAAGTAGTTAGGAATAAAGAGAAAGAAAAGGAAACACTTGAAGTAGTAATAGAGGATACTGTGAAAGTATCATCCTCTGATTCTCAAGAGGATATTCCCTCATCACTTCCTCATTCTATTCATGACCAGTCTCCTCCTTTAACCCTATAATTTATTTTTAACACACCTTTGATTAATAGATCGTTTCAATTCACCCTTATTACAACCCTAGTACCTTGGTTGCAACAAATATTTTCTAGGAAAAGAAAGGTTGTGGAATTGAATATTTTGGATGATGATATCATTTCAAGCTTATTGCAAAGGACTCCCTAGCTTGAAAAATTGAAGACCACTTCAAGGCTAATGATTGATTCTACCTTTGAGGGTTTGTATGTTGAGATTGCTCATCCCTCTGCCCAAAAGAGTACTAGTGAAGCCACAATGCAAGCTTTTAATATCACCAAAGTGAATTTGGGGCCATCTTCCTGAGAAGTTGATGTACACAATTTCCAAGTATCAACAACAAGGTTGGTGGGAAGAATTAAGGAAAAGAAGTCAAATATGAACTCAAACATTAGGTAAAACTTTTGAATTCTTGTTTAAAATCTATTATCAATACTTCTACTCATCCAATGGGGCAGATTGATTCATCATTTGACTCAAGTTCAATTATGGGGAAAGTAGTTATAGAAAAGGTTCAAAACATAAGTGTTATGGGCAAGCTTTAGAAGATTTGGTTGCTAAGGTTTCAAACAAAGCTATGAAGTTTATTGAAGATAATAAGTTAATAAATAGCTTAGAAGATAGGAAGACAGAGATTAATGATGATATCACAACCTAAAAATCTCAAGAAGCTAATTGGTTAAAGGTGGACAAAAATTTAAAGGAAATGATTGATTTGTGAGTAGAAAAATTAGTGGTTGAACAAATCATAGCTCATGCTAATGGCAATAGGTATATTGTGTGGAAGAAGAGCATCAAATGGAAGATTATTGCTCTAAGGTGGAACATCCAAGAACATACTAAGTTGTTAAGGGAATGTGAATAGATTTTTAAAGAAAAAAATGAATATTATTAGGGGTAAACGCTTTTTTGACCGGAGCTATGAACCGGATACAACAAACCACAAGAAACAACCAAACCTGCGAGCACAAAGGCCCAGTGAAGACACAAGGCCTGCGAGCACTTTGGCCCAGCGAGGGTTTGAACTCGGTACCGCCACTACAAATCCGCATTTTGACCAAACTTCACACGCCCCTTATTTCCATAAGTAGAATGTGAATAGATTGGAGTACTACAAAGAAAATGACTTTGGCCATTAGCTTGGGAGATCAACCAAGTTCACAGGTTACAGAGGCTCAAGCTTTCATCGATATACTTAAGCCTAAAATCAAGGAATTTTTCAACCCATCATCCTTCTACATCAGCAACATGGAAAAACTAAGCACTATCAATGCAGTTGTGACACAATTATTAGGTCATTTAGAAGCCCACAAGACTAGGTTGGAGCAAACAGGAGGTAATAAAGCCTTATGGTGGTTAAGAACTAATAATGTCATCATCCCTAGGCATAATGAGCTAGACCTATTTGTCAAAGCATTTCAAACGTTTAAGTTCAAGAGCACCACCATAACGTCCCAATCTCCTTGGAAAGACATAAACATTACATATATAGATGATGTGCTATCCCAACCCAACATCTAACATTTATTTATTTTTATATATGTATTTTAAAATTTCTCGAGGGGAGATCTCTTTGTATTCCAAGAAACAGTTTAGTTATATTTTGAAGATATTTAAGTCACGAAAAGTCATTTTTTTGGGATTGACAAGAACTTTGTAAGTTTGTGAGCTCTACAATTTTGTATATTTTGAAATAAAGAATCTTAAAATTTTATGTGCTACTATAGATTTTTGTTGTCATTTCCTTTGTGAATGGTAACTATTTTGGGATTCTGATGTTCTTGTAGTAGTAATTATCAATCTTGAGATATTGATGTTTCTGGTTTTGCATAGTAAATTGGTCTATGTGTCATATAACTACTTTGGAATCAAATCTTTGGCAATATACATGTGTGCTCAAAATTCTAAAACATTGTTGTGCATGGATAAAAGGTTTGCTTTATTAAGATTTTGTTAATTTATTTACCTTTCCTACTTTCTGGTGAAAAGTATACCTTTTTTAAGAAAATATTTAATTTTTTTCATACGAGCGAGTTGTACCTCTAAAATTCAAAGGAAAGTTATTTAGCGAAGAATAACTCATCCAACTGTTGGTACATTTGTTACTAAGGAGAGGGTTGATGAAGTTATTACATAATAGAATATTTGGTAGTAACAAATCTATCAACCAACATGCTTGATTGTTATTTCAAAATAGGGTATCTTGGAAGGAGTAAAAAGTGAAAACATCTTGACTTTAAAAAAATGTTAGTTGGAAATTTTGTGGAAGATAACTTTGGGAGGTTGGAGAGCATTTTTGCATTGCAAAGCAAAGGTAGAGAGGTTCATATTTGGTATTGAAAAATCATCTAGATTTTATTTGAGCTATTAGTAATTCTAGTGGTACTATGTGTTGTGTGGTCTCACAACATGCCCCAAGAATGTAAGGCTTGGATACCCAAGTTAAAAAAATTAATGCTTATGGCAGGCATTGGTTGGCTAACGATCACTAGGGGAGAAAATGTTAAAGTAGAAATATTTAAAATAATTCATGGTTTAAAAGTACCGGGTGTTGAATACACCAAGTGTCAGGAAATTAGGTTGATTAGAATGTTTAAACGAAGTTTGGTAAGTTACTGTAGTCTGCAAGTAAAGGCTCGGGGGTATAAAAGTTTTGGTGGTAATCAAGATCCAGATGAGTTTTGTTCTGGTAAGGCTAAAATATGTCAGGTACTGGGTACCAGGTAGGTGGTGCAGTGGTGTTGAAGTGTTAAAGTTTGTTGTTTGGTTTTTCCCAAATGCCTAAAATGTCTAGTAGCCCACCAAAAGTGATAATTACATGAGAATGCATTAAAAGTGCACTTATGACTTGCTTCAAAAATTGACTTATACTAATGATGGTTTTATGATTAATAAGAGCTTTATTAAGGCTTTTTTAGAAGGGATTGATATATGGAATTTCATGTGGAGGAGAAATAGGTTGTTGGACGATGTTCTAGTATGGATGGTTAGGAAAATTTGGATTGTGAGTAGACCTGACAATGTTACCAGGTTTGGTGGCGCACTTTGAAAGCTCATGCAAGAACAAATCTTATTGAGGAGAAACATTGATAACCAGGAGACTAAGGACCCGGGTATTACACATGCGACAAAGGAGGTTGCCTAACTATGGGGTGGTTTACTTCCAGGTGTTTTAGCCCGAAGCTCGAATCTAAATATAGGAACAAAAGTGTCGGTAGATCGGAATATCTATATTCAGTTCTACCTGATCAGTTTGAATATCCAGCAAAGGAAGTTCCTACATATTGTTTGACAAATCTACCCAATCTAGTTTGACTTCCTCATCGAGTTTTAAAGACATAAGTCCAAAGTTTTAAGTGTTGAAGGAGGTCAAAATTTGTTGACTTATTTAGAAGTTTCTCCTACCAACTGTCGTGCCACATGATTTTTTGTGATTCATCCCTTGGATTCCCTCTCATATGTTGATTGATTTTCTCAGGTATCTTGTTCTTATAAAAGGTCAGGAGATGTATTATTTTAGTTAAGTTCAAAATTTGTGGATGTCAGAGAATTAAAACTTTTTCAAATTTTATTCTTTTTCTTTTTTTCTATTTCATTCTAGACTAAAAGCTTGTATGTTTCATTAGAAGTTAACTAATATTAGAGCCAATTTCAAAGCTATTTCCTGATATGAAATCTTACATAGTTGATTGTTTGTTCCTATCAGACAAGACTATGTGTTGTGCCATTTAAGGGTGCATACTAACACTATTTGGTGGCAAATGATCCCCCCTTTGTTTAAACTCTTGCATCATTCTATGCCTAGCTATGAAGCAATCTAGTGTAGGATGGTTTGCTCTAGTTTAGTTATTTCTTAAGGCATGCGTGGATAATACCTGGGAGAAATTTTACTTTTCAATAATTTTTATGCTTTATATTCTAGAAAATGTTTCAAAATGATAAATACATAGGGTTTTATTATAAATCTTTCAATTCCATGAAGTTGTTGGATTCTTAATGCTAAATCTACTTGAATGTATGCAAGTTATTTGAGTTTCATGAAATATTATTGAAAATTCTTTAGTTTCATGAAGTTATTGAGTAACATTTGAATGACCGAATTGAGATTATGTTCTATCTTTCAGATACCAGCCATTTCTTAACAATCGTTTACTCGTGTTTAACAACAGAATCACAACGACATTTGAGTGAACCTAGTGTGTCAAGACTTGACATAAATGGTCCTTGATTTTACATAAATTGTAGAGTATCAAGTTTTTAATTTCCCTCTTTCTAATAATTGTGCAAATTGTATTAAGGTACAACCTAATGAAATGAATAGTGATTTCAAGGTCGAAGATAAGATAGAGAATCAAAGAAGTCCTAAAAGGAAATAGAATCGAGAAATAAATACAATGATTTGTGGAACATAGTGAAAAGAAATGGAAACCATGAACGAATACTAGAAGAAGGTACAAGACCAAGACAATGGAAAAGGTAGGTGTAGTCGACCATTAATAAGGTCATTTCCATACATTTTAGCCATATTATTGGTAAGTATGTGTTTGAATTTTCATTTATTAAACACAAAAAATTTCAAATAATTCATTGTTACAATAGGTTATTCAAAATTTATTCAAGTGAATTTAAAGATAAACCTGCTAAGATTCGAACTAAGAGCATTATGAAGTTAGTGGTAGAAATTAGGGTAAATTTCTTTAATTAGGGTAAATTGTTTGATTAGGGTAAATTTCAATTAGTTAGGTTAGTTTGCTTTAATGGTTTTTTCTTTGTTTTCAGGTTTTGTTCTCAGCATTAGTGAATTCTTCTTAAGCTAAAACATATGATGATTGAATTCTAAAAACATTTTACTAAAAATTGAAAATATAAAACCATTTGAAATAAATGCATGCACGAGTAGAGAAAAGAAAAAATTTCATTACATTTCGTATATACATGAAAGTACAAAATTCTTGTTGTAAGGAGATCTCAAAAAAGAACAAAAAGGAGGGTTGGATGTTCAGGAGACTATGTTGGAACAGTTGGCAGGCTGGTTAGTCAATTTGAGTTGCTTCATCCTGGAGGAACATGTACCCCAGGTAGGCATCGTCCCTATGGTCGTCGAGGTTGGGGGTATGCAAAGCAATAAGGAAAGGCAGGAGAGGAACTATTTCCCCTATTATAGAAACTGGGGAATGTCATCAGCAATAGGAATTCCTATGGTCAACTGAGCAGCAAGGAGAACATTGTCCAAATTCCCTAGGAATTTTGGCCGCACTATCATCACCGTAGTAGGACGAACTTCAACTACAAAGAGGCTGGGGTCCAGGAGAGAAGCCATAAACTGTGAAGCCAGGTCTGAATTTAACCTGTAATAGGCCTCGATGTTCATATAAGTTTCTCCAAGGACCATACTTAGGAATATTTTGGTGGAAGAGGTCCAGAGGAAGAATACCTTTCTAAGCTGCTGGTTCGTAATTATGCCCAAAAACTGGTCTGACGATGGACACTGGTGAGGAAAATTGGAGTATACATAGCCTGGAAGCAAGAAAGAACACAGAGAAAATGGAAAAGTCAAAGAATTTGAAGATAGAAGTGAGGAATTTGAAGGAAAGTGTTGAATTTATAGAAATCCATGAGAAATATGCAGTGCATAGTTGTCGGGATAGAAAATCTTGGGATTGCAAGTTGAGGTGGTAGAAGTACACTTTTCTCTAAAATTAAAAGTTAAATAAAAAAAATCTCATGAAACTGGTGTTAAGTGCTTCGAGGATTTCTAGTACGAAGATCATGAATCGAGCAAATTTGAGATTTCAAAACTAAATGGTGGTCATTTCAGTTTATTTCATCATGCCGTATTAATTATGAATTGTCCAGGTGTGATGTTCAGAAGGAAGATTAAGTCGATGAGGTGGCACACATCAACATGTTGAAGAGCTTAAGGGAAGTAATACGTGCATGATTAGGCATGTGAATTAAATAAAGGGTATGATGGTTGGGATTAAGTATAATCATGACAAGCCTGATACATTAATGTGAGTGCAGAGTCGCCAAAATCAAAATTGCCAACCAAGTTTATTTTAGTAGGTTGCCATGGAAAGTAAAATGGAAGGGTGGTAACTAATGTCTCTAAATTTAGAATTAATCAGGTGATTTGATAACTTGCAACTAAATTTTAACTTGTGTTTATAATTTTTTTTAGTAGATAGTGAATTGTAGTTAGTTGAAATTTGACATAAGGATGGTAAAATTTAGCTAGAAAGTTTCACATATAGGAAATTCATTAACTAAATCTTTTGGGAATTGGTGAAATGATGAAGGGTATTTACATTGAGTGAAAAATCAAAAAGTAACCTTCGCTACCACTATGATTCCCAACCTAATAGTGGGCTTCATTGCTTGCAAGTTGAAGCAAAAGAGCTTACAATGAAATATCAAAAAAATGAAAAAATGAATATCAAAAGAAATATCAAAAGAGAAAAAATCAACTCTTTAGGTTATCCAAATATCTCTACTAGGGTTGTAAATGCCTGATTGGTAGTAGAGCTATGTTTGGGGGAATTATAGAGATAACCTTTTTGGGGCTATGGACGTTTGACTGGCAACAAGACTCTATCCAAGGTTGGCTTTAGAGGATTGCTAAATTATGTAGCTCAATGTCGATGAACTACTCTTTTCACCAAGTTCTAGAGATGTGAATTAATCAATGCACACACTGATACTTTTTGGAATTTTATAGTTTTTATGTTGGGATTTAGGTAAAGGTAAGGAGTTATTGCGGGAAAATATGCATAAGTTATAATTTATAGTGGGTAATTGATTCCCATTTTTTTAAAAAAAATTGGTTTTGTTGGTTGCAAGTTGTTATGTGGTCTCACAACATGCCCCAAGAATGTAAGGCTTGGGGACCCAAGTTAAAAAAATTAATGCTTATGGCATGCATTGGTTGGCTATGGATCACGAGGGGAGAAAATGTTAAAGTGGAAATCTTTAAAATTATTAATGGTTTAAAAGTACTGGGTGTTGAATACATCGATTGTCAGGAAATTGGGTTGATTGGAATGTTTAAGCGAAGTTTGGTAAGTTGTTGCAGTCCGCAGGTAAAGGCCCGAGGGTATAAAAGTTTCCGTGGTAATCAAGATCTGGGTGATTTTTATTCTAGTAAGGCTGAAATATGCCGGGTATTGGGTAGGTGGTGTTGAAGTGTAAACCTTGTTGTTTGGCTTTTCTTGAACGCCTAAAATGTCTAGTAGCTCGCCTGAAGTGATAATTATGCAAGAATGCATTAAAAGCGTGTTATTTATGACTTTAAAATTTGATTTATACTAATGATGGTTTTATGATTAATGAGAGCTTTATTAATGTTTTTTAAAAAGGGTGATATGTGAAATTTTATGTGTAGGAGAAATAGGTTGTTGGACGATGTTTTCATATGGATGGTCGGGAAAATTTGGATTGCGAACTTGTAGATCCGACGATGCTACCAGGTTTGGTGGTGCACTCTGAAAGCTCATGCAAGAACAAAGCTTATTGAGGAGAAATGCCAGTAATTGGGAGACAGAGGACCCAAGTATTACACATGTGATGAAGGAGGGTGCCTAGCTTTGGGGTGATTTACTTCTAGGTGTTTTAGCCCGAAGCCCAAACCTGAATGTAGGAACAAAAGTGTCAGTAGATAAGGATATCTAGATCTAGTTCTACTTGATTAGTCTGAATATCCAGTAGAGGAAGTTCCTACATTTTTTTAACAAATTTGCTCAATCTAGTTTGATTTCCTGATTGAGCTTTAAAGACATAAGTCCAAAGTTTTAAGTACTGAAGGAGGTCAAATTTTGTTGAGTTATTCAAAAGTTTCTCCTGCCAAATGTCATGTGCCATGTGCTTTGCTATGATTCGTCCCTTGGATTCCCTCTCATATGTTGATTGAATTTTTTGGGTATCTTGTTCTTATAAAAGGCCAGGAGATGTATTAGTTTAGTTAAGTTCAAAATTTATGGATGTTAGAGAATTAAAACTTTTTCAAGTTTTATTCTTTTTCCTATTTTTTGTTCCATTCCAAACTAAAAACTTGTAAGACTAGAAGTTAACTAATATTAGAGCCAATTTCAAAGCTATTTCCTAATATGAAATCTTATGTAGTTGATTGTTTGTTCCTATCAGACAAGATTGTGCGTTCTGTTGTTTAAGGGTGCTTATTGACATTATTTGGGGCAAATGATCCCCCCTTTGTTTAAACTCTTGCATCATTCTATGCCTAGCTGCACATAGCAATCTAGTGAAGTATAGGATGGTTTGCTCTAGTTTAGTTATTTCTTGAGGCATGTGTGGATAATACCTGGGAAATTTTTACTTTTCAGTAATTTTTATGCTTTATTTTAGAATAGATGCTTTATATTCTAGAAAATGTTCCAAAATGATAAATACATGAAGTTTTATTATAAATCTTTCGATTCCATGGAGTTGTTGGATGCTTAATGCTAAATCTACTTGAATGCATGCAAGTTATTTGAGTTTCATGAAATATTATTGCAAATTCTTTGGTTTCATGAAGTCATTGAGTAACATTTGAATGACTAGATTGAGATTATGTTTCTATCTTTCAGATACTAGCCAATTCTTAACAATCGTTTACCCCTCATGGTTGACAACAAAATCACAACGAACCCTAAGTGAACCTAGTGCGTCAAGACCTGACATAAACGAGCTTTGGGATCAAACCGAGTTTGCCTTAGATTTAGGTTTCTTGGTGGATTCTTTCAAGAAAGATAGGTTCCCACGGTACTCTGTGAGAATTTATCTGCCTGTTGGTGTGTGTGTGTAACATCCGCGTCAACACCATGGATGTGAAGAATGAGATAGCAACACTTTAAAAATAAAATGGAGACAAATACAGAGGATTAAAAAATGCTTTAAAATCAAAGCTTCAATTCTTTATAAGACTCTTTTAGAAGAAATTTATACATTCTCTCTTGAGGCAATTGCTCTGGTTTGTCTCTTAGTATATTAGGAAAAAAATAAATACATGGAGGCAAGTCTAAATTGCCCAAGGTCATTTCCAAAGAAGTTTTGAACGAGAAAAAAATGGTTGAACGAAATGAAACACCAAATACATGAACAAATAGAACATTAATTGAATGAATGTTCAAACAATAACAAAGAAATAAAAACTTTTATTATGGATAAATTCTACAAGTCTAAACAAAAAATACATTAAGAAGTAAAAAGAAATATCTCGCTGAATTTTTCTTCATGTATGATCATCACCCAAAAATCTATATTGAAGCAAATACAGACTTTTTGATGATCAATAAATTTGACTCAAAAACTACATAATTTAAGAGACAAAAATTGAAAAAAATAAAATAAAAATCATCAAAATCAATGAAAAAAAACTGAAGTGACTCAGTTGTTGTGTTTGGCGTTTGAACGTTAAAAACCTTCTATTATATTCGCAAACATAGCGTACAGTTATAATTAGACAATAATTTTCAAAACAAGACAAACAACAAAATAAAACCTACGTCATTCTTGTCACAATCCAAATTATTTTATTTCAGAGGATATGAAATCTCTCGCTCAGAAGATCGAATCTCAAAGCGACCAAAATAATGACGGAAAAATTGCAGCCAGTCAAACGCTCCACATAATTGGGACGCAAATGACGTCATCCCAGGTCCTCACATCGTGGCTTTGCAGGTCAACGCTGATCTTGAAGGGCAAAAGCGTGGCCTCTGCTCGCACTTAGCCTCCTCTTAATTCACCATAATAAAGCAATCGACTGCATCAAACCATCTCGCAGAAACATGGCGGAAGATGCTGCTACTGTTTTTTCTGAACCTCCTCACCTCACTGGTAAGTTTTGGCAAGCTCCTTTCCAAATCTAAAATTGCAGGCATGTTGTTTCTATGAATTAGCCGTAAATTTGTCGTCATTTCTGTTTTATTTATTTGGGTATTTGAAAAAAGTGTAAATGGGGTGTAGCAGGTGGCGTGAAGGAGGAGGGAAAGAGAAAATGGTGGGAGGGGAGTGCAGTGTTTGCATTGGCTGGGTTGAGCAACATGTGTGGCTCCTTTGTTACCAATCCTGTCAATGTTGTTAAAGTTCGGATGCAGCTTGATGGAGCCCTCTCCTCGACACAGGTTTTCTATTCACTACTTTACCATCAGTAAGCTATAATTCTCCCCATTCTATCAGTATTTGTTAGCATGGCCTCTAGGTAAACATTTGGTTTTTTTATTTTCTTAAAATTTTAAGTATAATTGGGGATTTTGCATTTCTTGATTATCAATGCAAAATTTGAAACAATTAAACCTTCTTTTAAACCTAAGATGCTTAAAAGAATGCTATACGGATAACGATCCGATGATTACAGCGAAAAATTGCAAGTACCAGTTAATGATTTTATAGCATCCAAGTCCAATTTGACCTTGCTTCCTGAAATCCCATCTCATTTCATGTACGAGAAGGCCACATTCAAATGTTTTAGAAGGCTGGCAATTTCATGTGCTAGCTGTCTTTTATTGGGTCTCCGACATGTGTTGGTCGCTAGGAATGTGGATAGTCATAGGACCTTAAGCTTTGGAAAAGATGGATACAGATCTTTAAGGGCAGGGAAGTATGTAATTGCCAGCTTTAGGGTATGTAATGAAAGAAATTACTTTAACAATACCCATTGTCAAATTACATTATGTAATGAAGGAAGATGAGCTTTAGGGCATGTAATGAAAGTGATTACTTTCATTAAAAGATAGTAGTGATGATGAATGGTGATAATGTATTTTGGCAATGGGTATTGTTAATGATGAAGTTGAATTGGATAATATAAAAATGATTTTAAAATCTATAATCATGATAGTTGGTATGAGTTTTTTACAGTCTATGTAGTATTTATAAGACTATTTATGAAATCAATTATGTATGTTTCTATATAAAAACATATACAATTGATTAAAAACAAAAGTAATAATAAGAACTAAAATGATATTCCACAATAATAATCTTTTAAAAAACAGTAATAATAAGAACTAAAATAATATTCCACTCTTTGTGGATCCTCTTCAATTCTGTCTGGTGCTACTACAGCTGTTTACAGTTCATGTATATGTATTTAGATTCAACAGTTCTGTTCATGCTATCTATGAAGGGAGGTCTCAGTTATTCCTACAGCTATTATTCTAGACCCATATTCATTTAATTGCTGTCTTATCTTTGCAACTTTCAGTCAATGTTCCTACAGCTGTCCTGTTCATATGGCCCTGTTCAGCAGTGTTTTGTTCTTTGACCATGCAGCTGTTATCAGCTATTCGTAATCTGGTTTAATCCAATATATGGAAAAAGAGTTAGGACAATGTTAAGAGTCACAACGAGGATGATGATGATGATGACTTTGGTCGGTAAGACTTGTCAAAATGAGAAGACAATACAAATTGTCTAATTCTTGTCTAAAATCAAATGTCTAATTAAGTCATTTTTAATTTATCTTTAAAATCTCTTTACTTAAATTTGTCTTAAATTAAAAAATAATAAAATTATTAAATAATTAAAATAATAATAAATATTTTTATATATAAACCTACAATAAGGTTAAGTTAAAAAATTAGAAAAACACATAAACTAATAATTCAATAATAAATATATTTTTTTAAATCTCTTAATTAGCTTTTATAATTGTTTGTCTTTAACTTTTAAGTTTAGAAGGTTTTAAAAATTTTGAATATTTACATTGTGTTTTGTATTTGAAATTTTAATAATATTTTTTTGGATATAACCATCTTTATAGTTCTTTCACTTTTAAATTTTGTACCCTAAAACTTAAAACACCATTACCATTGTACACGAGGGCTGCAGTGCAGCTAAAGTCCCTGCTAAGGGATGGTAGAACGGGTAACAATTTCCAAGTTACCGGGAATAAGAGGATGGGAAAGCTCTGCATGCTTAATCCATCATTTGGAAATCCTATGGACCAAGTGAATTGTAATGGGAAGTGCTACCACCTTTTAGCATCTGTGGAGCAGGTGGCAACGGATCCAATAACCCATCCACAAGTTATCCATCTATTAAATCTGCATTTCTATCAGAGCATGAATCATTTATTTAATGAAAAATCTCTGCAAACAGCCATTATCGTCCATATAGTTTTGGTCCTGGACTATATCATTACAGGAACAAGGTGTATGTAGACCAAAGAAGCTCCGGAACTTCGCTATAAAGGATACAATTGAAGTAGCCCAAAGCAAAATAAAGGGCTGCAGCAATTTAAATAATATGGGCAATATTCCTCGGGAGCTACAGACTGCAAAACAGAACCAGTGTCCCTCAGAAAATCGAGATGGTAGCTAGCTGCACTGTAACGTGCCATTCAAACAGGTTTTAGAGTCGTTGCAAAGGGAAGAAGCCAAGGTTATTTAAAAATTCCAGTATTTTTTTATTTTTTCTTTAAATGTTTCACCCACGAAAAAGAGACTGCACCAATGGCAATCAGAAAAGTAGCTAATTTATGTTTAAAGAAATTGTTATAATTGGTGGACTGCGGAGAACAGCAGAAATTTCTTTTGGAATGAACGATTATCCATGCAAACAAATTAAGCATAAGGAATACAAAGTAGGCGTTTGCCTGGGCTTGATTATGGGTTGGAGGTGGTTTTCCTTTCTAATATAAAAAATATATTGGAAGAAAAACCAAATTTTATACATTTAATCGGAAAAAGTTTAATGAATTAGTAAGAAAATTCGGAAACGATTATTCCCTACAATATTAGGTAAAATTGAAATCAATATCTAAATATTTTGTGTGAGTATTTAGAGAGAATTATCTCAGAAATTGAATCCTTTGTTTTACAAGTTTTAAGAAAAACTAATGAAAACATAGATATCCCTGCTGCAGGCAACGATTAAAAATAAATAGAACCTTAAAATCCATAAAGAGATTCAAATGCACAAACCAAAAAAGTTATAATTTCATTTAATTAAATAAGATTACTTCTTTGCGCCAAATGTACCTAAAGCTGTCTTAATTGATGATATCATCATATCATTAGTGCATTGTAGTGTTTATTACTAACATAAGAACAAATTTTAATGTACAGGAGCGTCAATATAGAGGACTCGTGTCAGGATTTTTTCAGATTGGCAGGGAAGAAGGGGTGAGAGGGTTATGGAGAGGCACAGGAGCTGCCTTAATGCGAGAGGCTTCATACTCTAGCATTCGCATGGGAGCCTATGAACCTTTTAAGAGGGTAAGTAATGAGGATTTTGTAGTTTGAAGTCATGGTTGATACAAACAATCGTTTGCTTATCATAGGTTACCTGTTATAGGGAATTTACTTCACATTAATAGTCTCTTTGCTTAAACAAATTAAATTGACTTAACGCTGTCTGGACTTTCAGACCGAGGATGGCATAGTAGCAGGGGAAACTTTGATATTTTTTTCCTTTAGCACATTGTAGATTGACAATAATTGCATTACAAGGTTGGTTTAAAAGGTCGTATACAGTTACATAACAAAAGCTTTGACAATAGGACACAGGCTTTGAGATGCAAGTCTGAAGATTGATGTGTTAGCATCCTTCTTTTTCCTCTCCTAACATTGCTCAGAGATACTTGTGTGCTTTTTGTTCAATAACATGCGTCTAATTTATAAGTGAACCATGTGGCATACACTTAGAGTGATACTACGAACTATGGTCATTCAGCATAGCCACACCGTTGTTATTTCTGTCATATGGAATAAATTGTTTACATGTCCATTTTGTGAACCCTAGTTAATGGTAGTAGGTGGTGTTAAGTGAATACTTGGTGGTAGAAGAATGCCAAGCTCAATATCATACTGTGACTAAACACCCGGTCTGTGGATTTGTGGTAAATCCTAGGAAACTTACCCTCACTGGAATAAGTTCAACTCATGGTCTGACTCCAAACAAACTGGCACCTGATCTCCAGTGCCCATAAGAAAAAAATTAGCATGGTGTAACACCACCATTGCTTTGGGTCTAGTATTTGTACATATATATGGTTGGATCTAGTATATGTTTATATACGGGGTATTTATACCTGATTTTGTAACCTTTTTAAAATTCATACCACTGTTATTTGGAGCTAGGTTTGTTGATATATAGGGGAATAGCACCGTTGTTTTGGGTCCAGGATTTGTCTATATGTAGGGTATCGATCCCTGATTTTACTATTGATCTCAATTTGCACCACCATAATTTGGGGTCTGGGATTTATTTATATATAGGGCAGTTCTATATTCACATCATAATTGTTTTGGGTCTACCTTCTACAGTTTGTCTATATAGGATATTTATCCCCGATTTTGTGATAAATATGTGTTCGAACCGCCATTGATTTGGGTCTAGGTTTTGTCTACAAATAGGACATTTATCCCCAATTTTGTGGTCAATCTGTATTCCTATCACCATTGTTTTGGGTTTAGGATTTGTCTATATTAGGGTATATATTCCGGATTTTGTAATCAATCTATATTCATACAAATATTGTTTTGGGTCTAGGATTTGTCTGTATATAGACTATTATTCTCCATTTTGTAATTTATCTATTCTCATTATCCATACAAATCCATGAAGTTATCACATCTATTAAAGGAAAAATGATTTCCCTCATCTACAACTTGCAGCTGCAAGTGCAACACAATTTTGAGCATACAAGTTTATTTAAAATTATTTAATTGTTTAGTCTTCATTTGCATATCGGATTGCAGTAGTGTAGTATCAGAGTATGCTTATTTTGTGATATTTTGCGTTTAAAAGCTTGCTAGTTACCCTTTCTTAATGTAAAACCATGGATGGAATACCACCATGATTTTGGGTTAGGACGTCTAATTACAGAGGGGATCTATGCTCTCATTTTGTATTCAATCTCTTTTCAATATCAATTCAAAATTCAAATACTATGTTGCAGAAAAGTGATTTGTCCAACTTAGTGTACAAATGCCCTTACCATGTTCTTTCATCCTTTTGTGTTTCTTATTTCTGCTATTTGGTGTCATTTTCTGCTTTACTTTAACATCAATAGCAATATTGTAGTGGTGCATGTGCACACGTGGATGTGATATGATTCAGATTCTTCTGAGATTTGAATGCCTTTATTTTTCAGATCAATAGAATTCTGATCACAGTTCTTTACGGCTATGTTATTCTCTAGTGTGAATGAATGCATATTTTCTCTACTCTGTTTAGTATTTACATTTGCTTTTGCTGTAACACATTTGATTCTGTACATTTTATGGATGTCCATAAATGGCTCCAGGGATCCAGAGCAGTGGTGAGTACCTGCTGAGTTGATCTACCACATGGATCAGTAAGTGTTGTGTCTTTTGGTGGTCAAATGCTAAATCCTTTCTATTCTTGTTCATTCAAGAATCATAAATATTTTAAAGGCCTTTTAACTGCATCACAGCTATTATTGATAGAATGTAGTTGACTAATTGGAACATAATAAAAAATATTACTCTTCTTCTCATTCAACACGAAAGCTGTAACTTGACAGAATTTTATAAGTGATAGAGAAGCCGTTGATCTTAGTCTTCTTTCTTATGATTCTTACTGTCATTGGATTGCAAGTTAAGGAAATCTTGCTGCAGCAACAATCAAAAACATTTCTCTTATAATCCATGTGAAAAAACTACAATGCAATTTACACAATAATTATCAGGAAGCAACATTGAAAAAGTGATTAGGGTCAAATATGGATAATGTATGAAAGATGGGAGATTGGAACTGTGCATCCTAGAATTGAATAGATGGAGTGCCTGGCAAAACTTAAAACTAGATATTCCCTAAATAGAGTAGTATTAGGGCACCAGTTGGCTGATTGAATCATGAAGACAGTGAAAAAAAATCTTCAGATGGATTAAGTATGCTAAATTGAAAATGTGAATTGCCACCATCTACTTAACCGTGTTCAATACCAGATATGGGTCTGAGAGATGACATTATGTGCCTTGGAATATAACCATTTGAGACACTTTGTCTGATATTTAATATTTTTCTCAGAGTAATATGATTGTCATAATGTATTAGAAATATTGCTCTCCCATGTACAGTAGCACTCCACCAAATGCAAGCATGACAATTTTTTTTATTACATTTTGGATTTTTATGAAAGGATGATAGTGAATCAGACATAGTCATGTTGAACAGGCTTTAGGTGGAGATGACCCAGCACACACACCGCTTTGGATTAAGGTTAGTGCAGGGTCAGCTGCAGGGATTGTTGGAAGTGCAGTAGCAAACCCAACAGATGTTGTGATTGTCCGAATGCAAGCATCCTCTTATGGAAGAGAAGCTATAGGCGGTTAGAACAGAAATCCCTTCACCTTTTGTATAGTTCAATACCTCTGCATACATTTGATGCTTCCAAGTTTCTATTTCTTTCAACACCCCTTATTTATAAGACAATAAATAAATCTCAATTACAGAATATTAAGCAATGTCTTTCCCTATGAGATTGAGCCATAGTGATACAGAGGTAAAGATAACATGTTTTATATGCATTAAATGTGTTTGAACATCATGAAGCTCAATGTTGCTTGATACTAGTCAGAGTAAAATTTAAAGGCATCAAGGTCATTTAATGCGAAAAATCTTGATATCACATCTCATGTCATTCAAATAATTGGTTTTGTTTGCCAATTGTTACATTTTTGAATTTTTCCAATCTCTACTCCATACTGGAGAAACAAGATTCCATGTAAAGAGTTGACATATGATGCATGTCATGTAAAAAATATGCAGAAGTGTGCCAGGGATTTCTCTATGTACGTAAATCCATTTTGTGTTTATAGATGGAGAAAGAGTTATTATATGTTGAAGTGTTTGATCTTTATTTTTCATCTTTTCAAGATAAGCAATTATATTTTTCTATTTTGTTGAATCCATCTATGTGTTCAACAAAAGATTTAATCGATGTATGTGTTCAGAAGCATTTTCTTGTGAAAGACAGAAAACACTAAGATAAAACTTATAGTTTTGCATTCCAGCAAATATACAAGGCTTAACTTTGGGTGTGGAATTTCCCTCATATTTTGTATTGACATTGGTCTAATGCCACATAAAAAACTGCGGTTTTGTATGTTTTCAGTTCTTTTGCATATTTAGTAAATTCCTCATCAGCCTTGTGAACCCCAATACCTGTTTGGGGCTTTGTGGAAACCAAAATCTTTGTAGTCTATCCTCAGAATAGTGGACTTCTCGAACTCATTGAAAGGGAGTTGCATCTTCATGTGTACCTTGTGTACCATTTGGAACCCAACCACCATGAATGCTTCCTTATTCTGAAATTTGGTGACATCCTTTACGGTCCTAAGGGCAGATTAATCATCAGTCCATGGATCAAAAGTACATAGGTTTATAAGGCATAAGGTTCATTCTTCACTCCTATCTGGAATTTGTTCCATTACTCATGCAACTCCACACAGCCAATTTTTTTATAAAATACCATTGGACCATGCACTGCATATATGCTTTGAAAATGTATATACATATTTTATAAGATAAAACAAGAATTTTGTATATAAAAAGAAAGGTATGAGTTACAAAAACCAAGTTGACAAATTCCAACCTGGTAAAGCTCTTGTAAGGGGGAGATATGAGAGAAAGGTCTAGAGAGCTATAGCGCTTCAACCCAAAGAAAGTAAACTAACAACTATAGAAATATACTTGTGTGGTGCAAAAAGTATTTAGCAGCAGTTTTAGAACTGCAAAGCATAGTACAGTAAAAGTACATATCAGCAAGCCTTAAGGTTGGTGGCAGCTTGTAGCACAGAAGACTAATTTGTTTCCCTAGATGTCTTTATAGTTTGATGAAGTTGGCTCCAATTTGTGGGATACCGAGGAGGATTGCTTTTTGAAGGTTTTTGTCTTTCCTTAGCAAGTTCTTGGTATGTTGAGCTTGCCATGCACTTCCTAGTGTTCATTGTTTTCCACACTTTTACATCTAGTTACTAGAGAATCTGAGTTTTGCATTCAATCAGAGCCTCCTTAAGTCAGCTACATTGGGGTTTTAAAATCTGCAATTATTGTCATAAAATTTGTAGGTTTTAAGCTCCGCTGGCCCTTCTCTAATAATGTAATCTGGAATAGTCATAAGCCTGTGTTGTAACTTATCTTAAATTTGTTGAAGTTTGTGACAACCCAAAGTGGGGTAACACTCCAGCTATTTTCCCAGAGTTCATAGCTGTTACTGCTCGTTTTTTCTGACTGGTTTCATGAATCAATTTTGACATTCTTGGTTCGATCTGTTGTGTGAATTTGAAGATCTATGGTTGGTAAGATATTTTTAGTGGGTCCTTTTGAGGTTCATATAGACACTTAAATGAAAGAATTCTGGCCTAAGGGAATGATAGATTTGTTTTTAGTCTCCATGCTAGTGCAGTGTTGAATTCCTTTATATTTTTTATGTTTAATCTCCTACTCTGTTTGCTGCTAGATATTTCCTGCCAGGCCACTAAAAGGTGCTTGTGACTCTCCTTGGTTTCTTCATAGAGTAAGTTTTGTGTAGCAATGAGGACCAACATATGGATAGGTATAACCTGAAGAACAGCCCTTAGAAGTTGGACCCTTTTGGCAAACAAAAGCCTTTTAGTTGTCCTATATTTTGTCTTGAAATTGAGTCTATTGATTATGTTGTCCCAAATCCCAACTGTATATTTCTAGTCAATGGTAATCCAAGATATGCCATTGGTAATATCCCTTCTTTATAACCTAGAATCATGAGGATCCCTTTTTTCTTTTGTATAGGTACATTCACAAATATTATGGGATTTGTTGTTTTTTACCCTCTATCTTAAGACTTCTTGGTGTTGTTGAAGAATTGCTTTGATTCATTTTATGTTTGATATCCAACTATTGGAGCATAATATGTTATCATTTGCAAATTGGGAACTTGGATATATGTGTCCTCCACTTACTGTTGGAAGCCCTTGCATCTTCTTCACCTTTTGATTGAGAACAAGGCTTCTTAGGAGGGTTTCCCTCATCATGATGAATAAGTAAGGGCTTAGATTTTCACCTTGTCTCATCCTTGGGAAGTTGTGAACCAATTGCCCTTTTGGCCATTGAGAGCAATGGAGAATGAGGCATGTGCGCAAATAACTCCTTACCCAATCCAAAAATTGCTGCCTAAACCCAAAATGTGTCAAAATTCGAGCAAGATAGCTCTAGTTATGTTTGCGAATAATATGCTAGATTTTTTTTTTATCCTTTTCCTTGGTTATTTTTATGTCTGATATGCAACTATTGGAGTACATTTGAATGAGAACAAATCTTCTTAGAAGAGTTTCCTTTATCATGCTAAAGAAGTAAGGGAATGAAGTTTTCCCTTGTCTCAATCCTCAAGAACTTCTGAGCCAATTACTCTTCTGGCCATTGAGAGAAATGGATAATGAGGGGGTGTATATGTAAATCCTCATACAATCTGAAAATTGCTGGCTAAACCCAAAATGTGCCAAAATTCTAGTGAGAATTGTAACAACCACATCCTTACAACAAGGGAATTACTAGGAAATTTAACCATGAAGTAAATTAAACCATTCCATAAAAATAGGATGTAAATTTTTTTCTTTCAATAATTGAAATTGCAACTACATACTTGAATACATAAGCATTTCATAATAAACTCATTTTACTTTTCAAACTAAAAAGAATATGCAACTTTTCCATTTATAGTTTCCACATGAATGATTGCAATTAAATAAAGATATAGCATTTAACTTTTAAAGAACAAGGTTAGAAATCCCATATCTGGATACTTTCTGTCTCACAAGACTCGACATGTCATCTGCAAGAGGGAGAGCATCACCTAGGTGCTTTACCTCCAACCACAGACCGGCGGTCCCTCACACGCCTTCCTAGCTGGAAGTGGCCCTACCCTTCAATGAAGAGTATAGTTAAGAACCCCCTAGTATTGCCATTTGAGCTTTGGTGTTGTGTCCTACTTACCCAATACAACCAATAACTATGGATACCTTCTAACTATGCATGACACTTTTGATTGGATAAGCAACTTTGGAGCACAGTGAACCGACAAGTGCAAGCAAAGACTATTGCACTCACTTTGGCCAAATTTTTGAAATATATTCAACCACTACTTACGAGTGGGGTTGTTCGTTCACCCACCTCTACTCGACTTGGAGAACCTTATTTGACCTTGTATTAGCCCAAACTTACTGTTTGACCAATGGTTAACTCTTCATACAAATTTTCATTTAAAAAGTGATGTCTTCATTAAAGTCAATATTCTACTAGATTGATTAAGTCTTTTTGACTTTTGAGGTGTTACGTTCACGTAACGTCTTGGGCCTTAGCAACTACAACTTGTTCAAGTCCTTACTAAGTCGGTAAACGACTTGACTCGTTATACTTTTTTGACGTTGAATACCCAAGTTATGTTCTTGTAACTTCTTGGGACTTGGCAATTGCCACTTATTCAAGTCCTTAGTATTGACCATGAGAGTATTTGCTCTCCCACGCTATGCACAAATAGTTGATATTGATGGCCCATTGTCATCGACTAGACTCTCTTAGTCACAAACTAAAACTACTGACAAAATGTTCAACATATATAACAATGTTCCATGGGGACGCATCCCCCCCTAAATTTTTGCCATCCCCATGTCCTGGACATTTCAGAGACTTGGAGACGGCTGGGAGACGTCCCTCCGCTGTCCCTCCACCACCACTGGGACGCGAGAACGTCTCAGAGATGCGGGGAATGCTTGGGTGTCTTTGAGACGTCTTGGAGACGCCCAGGCGTCCCCTGCATTAGGACGGTTTAAAACGTGTTTTTTTAAATTTCTTTTATTTTTATTGGTCTTTGTGCCTGGGGCCGAACCCTAAAGGCTTGTGGGACCCATCTAAAAGCCTCTAAATGAAATAAAACACTCTAATTGCTCATTTTCTTACTCACATATGCATTTGATGTTTTGGAGCAGCTAGGTGAAGAAGAGGAAAACCAGTGAGAAGAGTGAGTGAAAGAGTGAGTTTGAGGTGCTGCAAGTGCAAGAGGGGTGAGAAGGAGAAAGAAGAAGAAGAGGAGTATTCTACACCAATTTTGAAGGATTTTTCAAGCACAAGGTAGGGTTTTATGACTATTTTTCTTAGTTTTTTCAATTTTTTTTGGTTTTGTTTTCCAAGTTTTTACATTCATTTTGAAAATGTAGTTTGATGTTTGAAATGGGCATTGAAATGAAAATCAAAACATGAATATGCATTTGCAGCCATGTCTATGAAATTATGATTAAAAAATTAATCATAATTTCATATACATGGCTGCAAATGCATATTCATATTTTGAATTTTCATTTCAAGGCTCATTGTTTTTTTTTTCATCTTTCCATCAAGATTCATCATGAAATTTTAAATTTTATTTTCAAATTTGTTAAACTAGGCTGAAACTAGGCACTTATAGAATTTATTTGTTTATTGCAGTGTCACAATGAGCTCTCATGACATCAGCATGAGTGAGGATGAGGTTCATTCACATAGTGATATTGATCCTGAATATGCACCTGAGGCTAAGGGGGATGACCATGGGGATGAGCATGAAGCCCAAACTAGTTCCATGGAAAGTGAAGCAAGTACTTTAGAGTGCCCTTCTGTAGTATTGGCAAAGTATGCAAAGGGTCCTTTTGATCCCAAATCCCCTCTCAAACAATTTGCAACTAAAGATCTAAGAAGGCAAGGGGCAACATTTGGTGGCATAAGGAGGTGGAAGTGCAACTTTTGTGGTGAGGGGTGGTATGGGAGCATCACTAGAGTCAATGCACACCTTCTTTTCATTAGAGGAAAAGGTGTGGGCATATGTGAATTTTTGGCAAAACCAGAAAACATGAAATTCAAAGTTGAAATAAATAAGTTATGGGGTGTTCCTGATGATACTCTAGTTGCACTTGTGCCTACTACTTTGGTTCATAGGACATAGCTTCAACATAGCCAGCAACAGAGATCCAACTATACTTTGCAAACGAGAGTAGGAGGGACACCAGGGTCTTCTAGTGCCTATGTAGGAGAGGGGAGGGGGAAACGAAAATTGTAAAGTCACTCTCAAAGTAACCCCATTGCAGATTTGTTTAATGTGCAGCTCAAGGATGAGATAGATGATGCTATTGGAAAGTTCTTCTTTGCCAATGGCATCTCGTTTCATGTTGCCCGATCTCCTTATTATAAGGATATGATATTGATGGTGGCAAAGGGAGGACCATCATATGTGCCACCAGGTGAGACGAAATTGAGGACCACGATCTTGGATAAGAACTATTCCAAGATCAATTTGTTGATGGAGAAGATGAAGGAGTGTTGGGTTAAGATAGGATGCAGCATAGTCATGGATGGGTGGATGGACATTAGCCATCGTCCACTCATTAACATCATGGTTACATGTACTGAGGGCCCATAATTTCTTAAGGCAGTTGATTATTTAGGGCATCACAAAGATGCTGATTTTCAGTTTGAGGTTCTCAGGGATGCTATTGAGGAGTTTGGGCCACAAAATGTGGTCCAAGTTGTGACAGATGCTGCACATGTGTGCAAAGTTGTAGGGAGACTTGTTGAGGCTACTTATAGGCATATTTGGTGGACCCCATGTTGTGTGCATGCCATGAACAATGCACTCAAGGACATGGGAAAGATTGATTGGATTAGAGCAGTGGTTAATGATGCGAGAGATGTGCAGATGTTTATCTGCAACCACCACACATCACATGCACTCTTCAGGACCCTCGCTAAGGAGTTCTTGAAACCTACTTATACGAGATATGCTTCCTATTTCATTCTCTTGGACAAAATGATTGAGTTGCAAGAGGCACTGCAACTCATGGTCATGACAGCAAATTGGAGTAGGTGGGCTGAGTCTAAGACAAAGTAGGGGAGGAGGGTGAAGGATACAGTGAAGAGCAATGTGTTTGGGTTGATGCAAAATATATTGTCGCCATCATTAAACCAGTTTTCTACGTTATCAGGTATGGGGATGCGGATGCACCTAGCCTTGGAGAGGTGTATGAGTGCATTGATTCTATGCTTGATCAGATGAGGGCTGTTGTGCGAGAGAGGGACCCCACATTAGCATTCTGCCACGAGCACTTTCAGCCAATCATTCACAGGAGATGGGAGAAGCTCAACACTCCCTTGCACATGGCAGCCTATGCACTTAATCCTAAGCGATACTTGACTCGGCCTGGTAGAGTGACATCGATAGAGGATGTAGAGGTGAAGGAAGGGTTCTTCAGGTGCATTGAGAGGATGTATGATGATGTAGATGCCAGTGTGATTCGCACTGAGTGGACCAAATTTGCCACTCTTAGGGGTTATTTAGATGCAGCCAAGATGGATATGCGAACTATGGCACAGGAGGACCCAATTTTGTGGTGGATTTACCATGGATCAAGATCTGTGACTACCACTCTAGTCATCCGATTGTTATCTTAGGTTTCTAGTTCTTCAACTGTTGAGAGGAACTAGTCTACATATAGCTTCATCCACTCTCTTCAGAGGAACAGACTTACCTCTAGGAGAGCAGAGAAGCTTGTGGCTGTACATAGTGCTTTGCGTCTCATTGACCGCAAAATACTTTTGTACAAAGAGAGTCCAGCAACACGATGGGATGTAGAGCTAGAGGAGCCAGAACAGATTGATGAGGATGCTTCAGTTTCGGCTTCAGATGTAGGGCTGGTTGGTGTTAGTTTGGTAGAGCTTGATTGCGAGGTTTCCAGTAGTTCAAGTGATGAGGAGTTTGGGGATGATTAGAGGCCTCCCTTAACTACATTTTTGCATTTTGTACTTATTTTGATTATGATATCAATGTACTCATGCTACTCATTGTAATAATTTTTATCATTATGATATGATATTATGATGTGACATGTCATATTTTCGATATTCATATAATAGAAATCTCAAATTCGACAATTTCATTTGTCAAATTTTAATATTTTATTTGATTACTAATAGTATTCAAGTATTCAAAATGTTAGTATTTGCAATTTTACTAATTTTCCAAAGTTTAATTTGAAATGTTATTTTGAAACATCTTTTTATAACTAGTTATTCAAGTACCATATGTATATCGGCGCCGCCCCCTACCGACCCCCCGCCGCTGTCCCCAAACTTAGACCCCTTGTCCCCTCGTCCCCGAGACATGTCCTCGATAGGGGACGCGTCCCCTTCAGGAAATTCCGTGGAACACTGATATATAATAAATAAATATTAATCTTAAACTAAAGATTCCTTCTTCGTATTATAGTCTCAGATGTCCAGTGTTTAGTTTTATTATAGAATCCTTTCTTAGCATGTGAAGATTCTCTAAGTAAGTAACTCATCTGGGTTGTTAGTTATTTCTGGCTCGAACACCTGAGTTACTTTCATGTAACTACCTGGGTCTTGGCTACTACCACTTGTTCGAATCTCTACCGTAACCCTTGAGAGAAACTACTCTCATGATATAAACTTTAAGCAAATCTTGACACATAACGATGACATCTTGACCTTCTTGGTCATAATATAGTATAATGATTACATATACAAAATCCCCATAGCAATGGTTATTTCTCCATTAAGAATATAACTTTCATTAGGTTTTAGTCTTTCTTGGTAAACACTGTAGTCTTGCTTACTAAGGATAAAATCAACTGTAGACCAGTTGGTTCAATCTTTCAATAGAATCGCATTTATAAGTGTTTACTCACTAAGATTGGTAATATGATTGGTTTGGTAAAATATCTTGGACATTGAATTCCCTTGTTACATTTTGTAACATCTAGGGTCTAAGCTTTTGCCTCTAACTCAATTCCTAACACGAACCAATAAGGTATTATCTATTCACCTTATCTTATGCTTCTTTTGCAAATATTGATGACACTATGCCATCATCTTGTCATACACATGGTCATATCGAAGGTATTGAAATTACGTCAACAAGCACTGAAATAATAATATTTAAACCAAACAGAGGATTGCTCCCTCTTACTCAAGTTTCAAACTTCCAATATCAAGTTATATGGTTTGGGTTCACAAAAATATCATAATAAATAATGGGGTTACATGATATATAATATCATCAAAATTTGAGCAACTTAACATCACGCTCAACCCCGAATTTTCATCAAATAAACAGCATAATACGCTATTCAATCTTATTTGACTCTTCTAAGGAAATACTTAATTAGTCTTGCCATTTCTCTAGCATTTGTACTATGTTTTCCTTAGTGAATTCATATATAATAAACTATATAAAAGAATACATAGATTATTCTTTCCCTCTTGTTTTCAAAATTGATAATATAAACTCTAATATAAGTCTCCTATTTCAGACTGTAACATAACCTCATTATCTAAGACAATCAAATTAAACACTTCTCTTAAACACACACAACAGTCTCTATCATGAGATTAACCATGAGTTTAAAACTTCATGATATTAACATGATACTATCTCTTTAGCAAACATTATTTCTTGCTCCTTTGAATGGAAGGAAATAACAAGTTGAAAACAGAGAAGAACATGCTTGTTGTTCTAACTCTTGACTGCAATAACTTTCTCTTGAATCCTCTAGCTTTGACAATGCACTGCCTGCTCCTACAAATCAACTAACAGCTGCCTGAAAGAGAAAATGCTGCCTATGCTCTGCTGTTATTCACCTCTAAACTGATAATTCTAAACTCTAAATACTTTGAAGATAATAACACAGAGATTTCTATGCTCAATCTTTCAACCAATGCCTAGCAGCAGCCAAATAAAGAGAATACTACATGGTCATGAATATGACTTTAAAGTCATACAAATAAAAACCCCGTTCTTATGCCTTTGATTGAGGCTTTACTGCCTCTCGAGGAGCTTCAAGAATAATAAAGATTTAAATTATCTTTTTTTTCTTCATAATATTTAATAGATATAATCAACATTTATACACACACACACACATATTGATATCAATTCCCATCGAATCGTATATACGTATACCCATATATTTTCACTTATAAATATATACATATATACTCATATATACATATCTCTCTCTCTATATATGTATATATATGACAAAACAATAAAGCTATTTGATCTTTCTCATTGTAATGACGAGATCGTTAACCAAATCAAGTTGACAACAATAATAAATAACAATTAAAATGTTGATAAATAAATACGACAAAACCCTATCGTTTTCCTTAAGGAAAAACCAAACTTGATTCGACTAGGTTAACCCAACCTATCAACACCTAATTTTAACTTAAAAACTCAAATCGACTCAACGAGGTTTGAGGGTGATCTACATGGTTAAATTGTACTTAGATGGCATTACTAATAAGTCCTTAGACTATACCCTTCTCCTGGGTGATACTCTCCCTCTCCCTTTGGAGGGCGTGAAAGCGTGAAATCTAACTTGCATTTCACTTAAAGAAACAATCAAGTAGTTAGCTGTAACATATACATCATATTCGTATCATTGCATAATTATCAAGAATTCATTTAAATGCAAAAACCATCATATCACATAAAATTTCATCATAGCATTTAACATAAGGTAAAAAATAATTTGTAATTCAAAAGCAAGGAGTAACAAGAATGCTCCAATTGCTTTTGTTATAAAGGATTTTGACATTTCCAATTTGTTGAAATTTCTTGTCCAAATTTTCTATTTTGTGGAATATAGTAGCTCATGAATTACACTAATATTGTTTGTTATTTGTCACCCTAGGACAAAGGTTGTCAGTGGTTTGAAATGATTTTGTGTAATGGTGGCTTCAAATAAATTACAATTAGTTTAGGTATAATCTTATTGTAATGGAAAAATAACCTTTCCTCACTCCTAATCTAGGCTAATCAAATCAACTGCATACAACTCAGCACAAATCAACCTAGATTAATTATTTTGACAACCGGGACTGGATAATTAGATAATTAATGCTATTTTTGGGAAAATAAATGCAATGGATTAGGGTACTTAGCTTTAGAACTGACGTGGATTGATAAATCTGATATATTGCAGATTTGATGCTTTGGTACAAAAAAACAGGTAATTTGGAAAGGCCTTTTGTCTCAAATTCTGCACAAGACTATGACTCTTGCTTAGGTCAATTCCATGGATTTGGGTCACTTTTGCAGGTGTGAATTTGTCCTATAGTCTGCAGATATGATCTGATAAATCTTGCTCCTCTGTTCTTCAGTTTTCCTCGAAGTTTTCTCCTTGCTGAATGTTAGGGACTAGTGGTATTTAAAAATACCTTGAGGAGGCTACTGGATTGCTAGGGTCATGTTCTCCTAGGCAAAACTGTAGGCAAGTGTGCAAACATCCTAGGATGCAAATTATGATGTAGATAAATTCTTTGTAGTGCTCAAATTAAAGTATTCTTACATGAATACTCCTAGTCCTTGTACGCTCTTAGGAATTGAATGATTACCAAATGATCCTAGTATGCAAATTAATGTCCAAATGAATGTCTTTAAATACCACTATGTAGTGGTCTGAAAGCATAGCCGTGAGCACCTTTGGCTGTATGCAAAATTTGGGCATATTCATTTTTCTGCAATCAATGTTCTATATTTTTAGTTAGATGGATGTTACCTTTCCTTTATTAGTCCGTTTGTCTATTCCATCAGTGTAATCACTATCATAGAGATTGATGTGATGAGATGCATTA
>VDFB02379711.1:138542694-138818580 GCA_007258455.2 Sequoia sempervirens | reverse complement strand
TAGTCCGTCCAGATTTTGAAAAGGATTTTATCCTTTATTGCTATGCATCAAAGCATACTCTATCTTCCATACTGACACAAAAGTTGAATGAAGAAACTGAGTCACCAATTGCTTTCATGAGTAGCAGTTTTGAAGATAGCGAGTCGCGATACTCTCAGATTGAAAAGAATGTGTATGTGGTGGTCCAAGCTGTAAAGAATTTCAGATTTTATATCTTGAATTCCCACACCATAGTATATGTCATAGATCCAGCAATGAAAAGTGTACTAACTCAGTAGGAGATGGGCACAAAGAGAGGAAACTAGGTCGCAAAGGTGCAAGAGTATGGCTTGGAGATCAAGCCAACCAAACTTGTCCACAGGAGAGGTCTTTGTTAGTTGATAGTAGAGGATGGTCATAAGAAGCTTCAAGCCCAAGGCATACCTGAAATTGAACATGAAGAAGAAGAGGATCTTCCCATGGTCCTACTAATTGAATCCTCAGGAGAATGGTTTATTGAGATATGGTATTACCTAACATATGGTGACTGCTTGACCCACTTAAATAAGCAATAGAAGAGAATGCTAAAGCTGAAAGCACAAAATTATGTGATTATCAACAACGTTCTGTACAAGCGAGGGCTCGACGGAACATTCTTTTTGTGTGTCACCAAGGACCAACGACGTTTGTTGGAAGCTTTTCATAGTCAAGCATGTGGTGACCACTTTTCTTCGAAGGTGACAACTTTCAAAATTTTGCGAGCACAATTCTTTTGGCCGACCATGTTTCGCGATGCGTATGAAAGGGTGCACAAATGCCAGTTGTGTCAGTAGTTTGTTGGCAAGCCAAAGTTGGTAGCCACTGCTTTCAAGCCAGTTGTTATAGACGCTTCATTTAAGCAATGAGATTTAGATTTTATTGGTCCAATCAACCCATGTTCCAACAAGGGGCATCTTTATGTCCTTACAGTCACTGATTATTTCACTAAATGGGCTGAGGCTATTCCCACCAAGCGGGCGACATCCGAGGTCGTGTGTGATTTCTTGAAAGAAAATATTGTTACATGTTTCAGAGTGCCTCGCAAAATTGTGACAAATAATGCAACATGTTTCTCATCTGAGGAACTACTGGAGTTATGTTTTGATCATGACATCACTTTATCACATTCATTAGATTATTACCCTCTGGGTAATGGACAGGCTGAGTCATCAAACAAGAACATAGTCACAATCATACGCAAGTTAGTTGATTCCAGTCAACGAACTTGGCATAAGAAACTATATGATTCTCTCTAGGTCGACAAAATCACTCCAAAGAGAGCTATTGGTACTTCACCCTTCATCCTCATGTATGGTACAGAGGCAACGATGCCTATCATGCTGGAGTTATCTAGTTTGCAGCTGGTGACCGCAATAGAAGATGGGGAGTTCACAAATCCTATTGAGAAGTGCATCCTATACCTGACCAAGCTTCAAGAAGGAAGGGTGGAGGTGGTAGATAGAATCACTCAGCATCCTGAGCGAGTGAAGAAAATTTTTGATAAGAAAGCTCACCAACGAGATTTCGAGGTTGGAGATCAAGTCCTAATGTGGGATAAGAGACATGAGCCCAAGGGAATGCACAACAAATTTGATTTCTTGTGGTTGGGATCGTTCAAGATTCATGAGCACACCAGGGAGAACACTTATATTCTCTCATGCTTGGATGGAAGTCTCCTCCCTCTACCACATAGCGGGCAGTACCTGAAGCACTTCATCCCTCCAGGGGTGGAGTAAATATTTCTGGAAATCAATATCTGTAAATATTTTTCTTTTATGTTTTTGTGATGTGTTTCCCCTTTTTGTGATGTGCTTGTTATGTTGTGTTTCCCCTTTCTATAATAGTCCTGTCGTGTTTTAGGTGATTAGGAGTCTTGTTTTAGGTGATTTTTAGGGAAGTCTGACTATTAGGTGATTAGGAGTCTTGTTTTAGGTGATTTTTAGGGAAGTCTGACTATTAGATGATTCTAGGAAGTCCTATCATAGGTGACTTAGGAAAGTCTTGCAGATAGGTGATTAGGAAATGTTGTTAGACTCTGATGCCCAAAGGATAAGGCACTAGCCTATGCTCAAAACTCCAAAGATTCTTCGGTTCTCCTATGTTGTAAGTATCTGCCATGGCCCCTAGACAGAGCCAAATGTTGTACCCCAAATTAAATTTTTTGCTACACTTAGGCATTTTGCAGAAATGAGTAAAAGTCTTGTCAAAATAGTCAAAAAGGTCAAAATTGGGGTTTGCATGTCTTGCATGAGGGGTGAAAACTCAAAAAATTAAAAATCTGACGATTTGGGTCTACACAGAGCGACCAAATCTACAAAACCAAGATTTCAGTTTTTCATCTCTACTTTTTAGGAAAATTGCTATTTTTAGAAACTTTCCAAAAATAGTAACTTTTTCTGGGTTTCTTTTGAAAAGACTAGTGGAATTTTTTTCTAAAAATAGAAAGTATGGTTGTTAGGGTTCAAACTGATTTTGATTGGCGCAAAATACTTCCTCATAAGGCTAGTGCAGTCAGAATCACAAAATGATGAGTTTTTCCCTAGAAGGTCTATTTTGCTTTTTCAATTTCGAAAAGTATTTTGGGAACTCCAAAGCCGTCAATGGAGGCCTGTCAGCTGCCAGGTGTCAGATTCAACATTCAAGCACTGAGCAAAAGATGAAATGATGAACTTGCACACAGATCGAAGAAAGGAAAAGGTAAGCATGTGGAATGAAGGAGAGGAAGGCAAAAACTACGAAATAAAAACTAAGTTTGGAAGCCATGGGCACCCTTGGAAGAGATAGGCGCCCAAATTTTTAGGGTATCAGATGATGATATTAGGGTTCGTGCTCCTAGGCAATGTTGTTCAGATTCTTCCCAGCTCCGCAGTGAGTTCGGCCGTGCAATTATCAGATCAACTAGTCACCCAGAATTCAAGATCAAACAGGGAGGTTTCAACCAAGAGACAGAATGCAAATCATGAAAATAGCAAAAAAAAAATTTAAGTTTGGGAACTTTGGGTGCCCCAGGTGCCCAGGGGTGCCCAACCTTTTGAGAGGTCTAACTCAGCAATTAGGGTTTGCAGATGTGCTCAATCTCTTCAGGATCCTGTCAGCTTCACAGTGGATGTCTTCATTAGATCATCAAACGTGTCAATCACTGGCAAATCCAAATCAATCTAAAGCTATAAATGAAGGTTCAACTTTGAAGAATGAAAATCAGGTGAAAATGGCTAAGTTTGGAGGAGTTGGGTGCCCCAAAAGGAGATAGGCACCCTAGATTTTGAGGGCCTAAATGGAAGAATTTTCCAATGAAGCCTCCAGCTTGTCTTCTTCAGATTCCACCAAGCTTTCCAACGAAACCATCAACAAGTCAATCAGAGTTGGCAGTCATCAGATGTCGAAGGCGGAATAGAGGGAAAAAGACAAGAAAAATATCAAAAGTCAAAAGCAAGGTAAAAATATAGAAAAAATTCTAACTCTGGTGAAGTTGGGTGCCCCAGCTAGTCAGGGGCACCCAAGCTTTTGAGCCCTCAGATGCAACTTTCAGGAGACATCACTCCCAAGAGACCCCCTTCAGAATCAATCAGGCTATCCAGTGAATCTAACAGCCAGTCGATCCAATCAGTCTAGCTCCCAGAATCACGAATTCATTAGAAGATCAAAGGGGAATGAAGAAAACTTGAAGAATGGAAAATTGGCTAACATTGAGAAAGTTGGGCGCCCCAGAAGGAGATGGGCGCCCATGATTTTGAAGGTCTAAATGAAGTTTCTAGCCAGAGTTTCCTCCAGAACAATCTTGTTTGATTCGATCAAGCTCCGTGACGAAACATTCAGATAGACCATCGGATCAATCTGGAAGCCAGAGATCGAAGATCAAACAGGGTTCAAAATCATGAAAAGGTTGAAAACTCAGAAAAATGACAGTCTAGAAGAGATTGGTGCCTCTAGCCAAGAAGGGTGCCCAAAATGTCATGCCTTAGCCAATTTTTCAAAAATTCAAAATTTCAAGATGAAGAAAAAATGTCTATGTTCAATGCACAAGCAGATTCTAGGGTTTGGAGGATTAAAGCAAAAGAAAGCGGAGTTATCTCAAGCCTAAAACTTATTTAAAGAGGCCTTTGTCATTCAATCTTCATCATTCTTTGCAGGTGGCGTCCAAGTTGAAGAGGAGTAGCAATTAGAGAATTTTCTTTGAGAGCTCAAGTTTGCTGATTTTTAAAGGTTCTTCATCAATTTTCAGACCAACACACAAAGGCCTTGCTTTTTACATGCTTTTTTCATACAAAACATCAAATTTTTGAAGAAAGAGGTCAGAGTTTTCAATTTTCAGCAATTTGGGTCTTCTCAGCTCATCATTCTGAACAATTTTTGAAGAAATTTTTGAAGTTGCAGCAGCTGCTTTTTCTTGCATGTCAGAGAAATCATCAAAATTTTCAAGATTTGATCATATGGGTCCTCTTAAAACATTCTTTTGAAGAAAACCCAAATCACAGCTTTTTCAAGAAAAATATTTAGATTTCTAGGGTTTTTCTGCTTTTTCAATCAGCCCTTGGTATTTTTCAAATCTGATCAACTAGGTTTGTCTCAAATGTGTTTTTAAACAAAACCTAGATGCCAACTTTTTTGTGAAAATTTGAAGAAATTAGGGTTTGTTGCTTTTTCAATCTACACTCAAAATTTTCAAAAACAGACGATTTGAGTCTTCTTGTAACGAAATTCTGAACAAAACCCATATCTCAGAAAAAGTTTGAAAAAATTGTCCATTTGAAGAAGAAAAATCAACATTCTAAATTTAGAAAGTGTGCAAAATTTGTTTGAATATAGGCAATCTTCAAAGTTTTCAGAATGGAATACACTCCCAATGATTTCAAGACCAAGTCAGTACTATACCACGGCTTCATCAAAACCACTGAAACTAACTTGCATCACGTCAAGCCGGTGTTCAAATTACATGCTTTGGAGAATGCAGGTAACACTGCAATTAGAAACCTAGGGCACTCTGGACTTCTCACAGTAGCATCCATTCCTATTTCATTGTAGAGTCTGGAATTTGTGATCGCTTGCATAAAGCATTACAATCCGGCAACTCAGGAGATTCAGTTGGTAAATGGAAGATTGATTTGCAGCCTCAAGCCAGATGTGATTGAAAAATCCTTCTCAATTCCACCTTGGCCTGAGAGTGTGACTATTGTCAAGGGATAATGTGAAAGGATATGGGATATGCATAGAGAAATACAGTAAGAAGATTGCACAGAAGTGGATGAAAGAAAAACATAAGACTATGCCGAAGAACATCGGGCGAAGGGAATTCAAAGATGAAATTGCTATCATGATTACCTTGCTCAACAAGGTCAATAGATAAGAAGATGCTACGAAATTCTAGCCCTGGATGTTCTATGTTATACCTCACATCATGAAGAAGACTAAGTTCTATGATTGGGCAACCTTAATCAGTGACAACCTCCATCAACAAATAACAAAATACTTCCAAATTCATGAAGTTCCACATGGTCTCCTACCTAGTCTACCTAGTGGCCTTCCAGGGCCAATTCAAAGAGTTGAACACTGAGGGGTCTCTGAACATACAACATGTCTACAACTACTACCCTCAACTGGAATTCACGAAGTCATTGCACCATTACAAGGGTGAACGAGGCTTTCCTCATGCACACAGTGCGAGACCTGGATAATGAGTTGTACGTCTGTATTTCATCAATTGCCAGGGTAGCAATAGTAGAGTGGGTAGATTGGTTTATACAACTTCCTACATTCACCTACCTCAGAGTCTACAGCTTTTCTAGTGCTCCACTTATGTTGCCAAGGTACCCATCAGATGAAGTTGTTTTCATGGAATTCCTAAGGCAAGCACATCAGTCCACACAGTCTTGAGGAATAGAAAGAAACCTACCTTTAGTTTTCCATTTGGGTTGGGAATTTATACATGTAGATCAACAGCAGATGCTAAATCCACGGGTGATGAGTTGGCAACACTTGGTCTCAATCCATACAACGAGAGACGGTCATTGACCCTCATGGTGTCTTCGCTGCCCGACTTGAGAAGAACTATGCTCATTTGCCCGCTCTTGAAGATTTTTGGGCTAACTGCAGAGATGAGTTCGAGGTGCGGAGGCGTAGTTACACCAGGCTCACTCTTCATCAAATGAAAGACTGCTTATCAGAAGATATCGAGGGATTATCAGATGATGATAGATATGTACTTCTCCCAATGTACACTTGGAAGTGAATTGAAGATCAACCTCTTCCACAGGTCGATTGGGCTAACAAAGAGTCCCTCTCAGTTGAAGAAAGGACAAGACAAGTCCTCGAGCATAGCAAGGTTTTCCTTGTCCCCAAGAGGAAGAAATCCATTCCAGCAGCAGAGCCGCCAAGGGTACAGTTATCACTTCCCTCTTCTTCCAGAGCACAATCAAAAGGGAAAAGTGTAAGTCAGTCTCAAGAAGGTGTAAAAAGCAGCAGGTCAACTAAAAACATAAGAAGAAGGTTGGACTTCTCAAACATAATCATACAGGAGCAGCCAATAGCTGAAGCAGAAGCTCCTCCAGAAGAGCTTGTGCCTCAAAAAGAAACAAAAGATGTGCCTTTGACACATAATCCTACACCATTGCCAAGGTCTCTGCCAATTCATATTGATATAGAGGATGAAGAAGATGAAGAAGTTGCAGTTAAACCTCCCAAGGAAGTTAGTAGAGATACCACATCTTGGCTTGAGAGCACCTTGGGAAGAAAGAGAAGAAGACCTTCATATCAATTGAATTTTGATGATCTTGACAATGTCTATCAGGAGGTACCTAAGAAGAAAGCAAAGAAGCAAGTTCATTTTGAGAGAAATTCTGATGGTGAGATGATCATGGAGACTACTACACCTCCTGAAGATAGAAACAAAGATGAGTGGGTGTAGATGACTTCGTGATGGTGAAGGCTAATCTTGGAAAAATCACTAGATATGTGGATGTTATTTTGTTCAGAGTTGCATTTGAAAGCATTCAAGAAATAGTGCTCAAAGATGGAGAAGACAAGGCAGCCCTCAAGTCTGAAATATGACAACTCAGGCTTTACATTTCTAACTTTGTTCATGGCACTTCACGGGCTACTCAATTGCTGCCCCAAGTTCTAGAGACACCAGTTGATCATCATCAGTTGAGAGAGTTGGTAATATGTGGGAAACAAACTCAAGAATGGATTGAGGGATTTATCATCAGAGGAAAAGAAATCCTTGCATAGATGTTTCAGCTAAGGAATAACGTTCATGACTTACATCAAGGCCTGCAAGGATTTGAACAATCAATGGCAGAGGTAAAGCCTAGGCATGAAATCATCATTGCAGATTTGGATACAACTTATGGCTCAACAATTTCCAAAGAACACAAGAGACAAATCCTTGCATGGAAAGAGTGTCACATCTCCAAGGTGAGAACCTATGAGAGGATAGCCGAAGAGTTTGTTGCATACAGGCAAAGGGTGGTTGAGGATTTTTTGTTCATAAATGAGTTTGTTACATAGATCCCTGCTCAGTGTCATCATGATGATTGTTCCTTTATCAAATTTGATGAAGTGCAAGCCCAGTTTCAAAGTGTTGTTTGTGGCAGTGATGGCGGCTTGAGTCAGATTTCCATGATCTCAACAAGGTTCGAGAAAGCGGCCAATGAGGTCGACAATTTCCTGAGATCGATTGCAGATGGAGAGGATATCTTAGAAGAGTGAAACTTTGATATTGATAGTATTGATGCACCTGACAGAGACAGTTTCCATCTTTTTGGCGGATGAAATCAAAATTTAAAGTAGCTTTCTTCTAGAAGCTTTCTTTTCACTTTCTTTCTATTCTCGAAACAATTCTTATCTATTCTTTGAAGAAGAGAAAGAAGATAAAATGTAATAGTTGGCATTTCCTGTTTTTCTACTTTCTTAGGTGGTTAGATGTTATCTTCTTCTAGTTTTAGAAATAAAGCTTTCTTGCGGAGCAAGCCTTAGTTTTAAAAGCAAGGAGATTTTAGGGTTCCCTACTCCTGTGCTTGTCTATAAATAAGAGCATCCTTTCTCATTTATTTTGAACTGTACTTGTGATAATAAATTGTTGAGCCTCTTTTTCCTACAAGTTGTTGTGTAGTTGTTGTTCACTTTGTGTAAGAACAAGTTTGCAAGTCTATTTTAGTTGCAAGTTCTTGTTTAGTGTATTGTGTTATGCTTATATGATCTTTAATTTCAACTTGCAGTGAAAGTAAGTAGATGTGTGTTGGAAGGAGAGTTTATCTAAGTATTTTGTCAGAGAATCAAACTTTGTTCATCTCTATTTCTCTTGCTTTGTGTTTACTTGAGAAAATAGAAACGTCATTAGCGTAGGTTAGTTGTAGTTGAAATTCCTTAAACAAAAAGTCTTAGCTACGACGCTTGAGTTTTATAAACCTTGTGCTCTTAGTTGAACCAAAAAGACAGGAAAATTAGATTTAATTTACTTTCTTGAACACCATCAGCAAAGAGGGAGCTTCCCCTCTAAATTTGAAGAGCAAGTTACTACACATAGCTCTCTGGTTATAATTCGCATTTCAGAGGTGTGAATTAAAACACCAACACTCCTCTTATCTACTTTACATTGGAGGAATCAAATAGAGGTTAGGGCATCTTATTAAGATTGAAATCCTAGGTCTATGCAGACTGGAAACATGTGGTGTATTCATAATGGCTAGCAATATTTCATGGTTATTTGTTCTTCACATGGTCAGAAAGATTCAATTTTATGATCTTGTCCATGGTTTTAAATATATTTGTTTTGTGTATGTAACCTTGAACTTCTACTTTTAGTCCTACTGAGGATCTCCAATTCTCAATCCGAATTTGGGTTAATTTTTGTTTGTTTCCAAATGAAAACCCGAGCATGGCTTCTGTATGGAGTTTGGAATCATTAGTGGTGAATTCTCAGTAGCCTTTGAAGTCACATTGTAGGAATGTGCTCCCAATTATGTTATTTGTGTCAATGTTCATCTAGAAGTACCTCATCCAAATCAAACCCTTTAGGAATTATGAGGCACTGGATTGGAGCAACCACTTGATTATGAAAAACTCCCATTCAAGTGAAGAGTGGATCATGAACATGGCCACTTGATTTAGTCCATCCTACTACTATTCAACAACCGAATCTGGAGGATGTACCCAGTCTGCAATGCAAGCTAAAAGGAAACCTTGAATTCGCAAGCCATGGGCACTCAAGTTCAACACTAGATTTGGAGTTTATGCCTCACTTTAGAGTGCACAATTCAAAGGATTCTACTGTTACTCCATTGGAGGAACTACAATCACAGGTGGTATCATCAACACTATCTTAATAGGTCCACAAAACACAAGCCAAAAGAATGAAAAATTAGAAAGATATTTTAGCCGTCTTGGAAATCTCTAACTTGTGTGAGGTGCCAGAGTCCAAAGAACATAGTTTCCTTGTGATTGGCGCTTTTCAAGAGATTTAAGAATGTAGCAGTTCTAGCTTCATCTTCCCATATTTCTCCATGTTCATTTAAAACTAATACATTTGAGCTTCCTTAGTTATCACTTTATCGCTAGTTCCTATCAGGCCTTAATTTGATAGTGTATGTGGCCATTTTTTCAATTTTAAACTGTATGTTAACAACTTTAAAATTTATTAAATCGTATAATTTGATTTAGTATATTTTTATATAATTGTATATATGACATTTTAAATTATTATTAAACTGTAAAAATTATTATAGCCAAATTTAATATAATATTAATATATATCATTTTATTATATAACCTTTATATATGACACTTTAAATTATTATTATAGGAAAAAATAATGTAATGTTTATTACTAGCAATCGCATTGTGGTGTGCAATGGGTATGTCAAAATTGTGGAAGATCAATTAGAAAAAAAATGGTTTGTTTTTTGCATACATTTGCACAAAATATGAGCTCAATTGGTAGGGCATCTAGCAAATGATTTTTTGTGCAACAAAGGTCTCAATGGAGAAGTGATAGCTTCAAATCAAGTATTCATCCACTTACAGGGATCTAGACATGATTGAAACCAAACCTTTGAATCAGGAAGATAATCAAGCTTCATTACCAAGAGAGGCATGTTATGTTTGCAATAAGGAGAGAGGGAGAGATAGAGAGGGGGTAAGGAGAGAGATGGAGATGGATATGGAGGAGAGGGATAGATATATATGGAAGAGATACATATATAAAGATGGAGAGAGTGAGAGATAGAACGATAAAGATAGAAATTGAAAGTGATAAATAGAGAGAAGTAGAGAGAGGGAGAGGTATAAGGGTAGAGAGATGAAGAGATAATGAGATATGTGCAGAGGGAGAGATTGAGAGGCAAAGAGATATAGATAGAGGTCTAGTAAGAGGGAAATAAGAGAGGGAGGGACGAATGATATAAATAAATAGAAAGATAGAGAGGTAGAGAGAGAGGTATGGAGATAGAGAGATATAGAAACATAGATGATGAGATAGAGTGATAGAGAGAGAGGGGGGGAGGGAGAGAGGTAGACATAGAAAAATAAAGAGTAGAGGTAGACAAATAGTGATAGAGAGAGGGAGAGAAAGATATATGTCAAGAGAAAGGGGAGAGAGGTAGAGATAAAGAGATATATAGGGGGATAGGGATGGGGTGAGAGAGGGAGATATGAGGAGATAAATAGAGAGGAGAAAAAATTAGAGAGATATAAAAATAGGGAGTGATGGGGGGAGAGAGAGAGAGAGAGAGAGAGAGAGAGAGAGAGAGGGGGGGGGCAAGAGTAAGAGATAAAGGAGATGATAGAGACAAGTGATAGCAAGAGGGAGAGATAGAGATAGAGATAGGGAGTGTGTGTGTGAATGAGAGAGATATATAGAGATAAAGATAGGAGGGAGAAATAAGGTGTGTGTGTGTGTGTGTGTGATATAGAGACAAAGATAGAGAGGGAAAGAGATATATAAATAGATAGAAAGAAAGGGAGAGAGGTAGAGAAATAGAGAGATGATAGAGAAGTAGAGAGATATAGAAAGAGGGAGTGATAGGGAGAGAGGAAGAGAGAGGGAGATATAGAGATAAAAAGAGGGAGAGATAGAGAGATACATATATTGAGAAAGATAGAGGAAGAGAGATGCAAGAATAGATAAGGAGATAGAGATAAGGGAGAGAGATAAAGAGGAAGATAGAGATATTGGAGATGGAGACTAAAATATCCCACCCTTGATAGGATATTTGTTATTGAATTCGAACTGCCTACTTGTGTTTTGGTTTTATGGTTTTTTGCTTTTTGTGTTTTTGAGATATTTGCCAGGAAATGCAAATGAAATACATACAATTGCAAAACGAAGGAATATTAAAGAAAATTTATAAACTATTAACTCAGATTTATTTATGCTTTTGCATTTACAACAAAATCATATCCAGGAAGCAAATGGAGAATATATTGCAAATCTGATCACATTTGATCAACAAACTGGACGCTAAACCCCAAAAATATGATTTTCTCCACCTTCAAACATTGTACAAAGGTTCAGATGCTCTAGACACCTTGAATGGTTGTGATTTAGAGCCTCAAACCTAGGTGTTTCACCTCCTTGAAACCCCATGTGGTTGATTATAAGTTGTACAATTGGTAAGAAAATGTACTACCTGCTCAATGGCCTCACATGTGGAAATCAAAGTATGTATAAACAGCAATGAGAATGATCAACAATGATTGTCCTTCAATTAATTTTGATCTGCAATTCAAACCCCTGAATCTCTTTGCAATAAATGCTTCAAATGCTTCAAATGTGACTCCTGATTGAAGCCACCCGAAGAGCAAACTTTGGGTGGTATTTCACACCTATAGAATGCAAAATTTGAGAGATTTTTCGTTCTCAAAGATTTATTTTCTTCTAGAAACCCTAATTTTTCCTTCACAGAAAAATGCTCATAATTTTGTATAAGAGAATGAATGAATGAATATGAGTTTTTTGGATGCATTTATACTTCTTCCTCAAAAGCCATAACCTCCTTGGCTTTTCAATCCATTTAATATTAAAAAATCATTTTCTTTTGTTGCTCGATAATAAAATATTATAAATGCTCATGTGTGGCATCCCCTTTATGTTTTTAATAATGACTTTATGACTTCAATGAAATCATATATTATAAAGTCATTAATCATCATTATTAATATTCACTTTAATATTTAATTATTATTAAAGCAAACACTTTAATATTAATCAATAAATCATAACTCCATAATTACTCATCGTTAACTGATTCTACCAACATTGTGAGATTACTCACCGATCTTGTTGCTCATTTGAATGGCTTACTATAAATAGTAAGGTTGGACCAAATTCCCAAGAGACTTACTAAAAATAGTGAGTGCAAATGGAGCTTGAGACACCTGAGGAAGGTTGTTGTTGAATATCACCAAGCACCAGAGAAGAGAACTGGAAATTGGCATCTGAAGAACCAAAAACTCCCACACAAGGCCCTCTAATCACCAATATTAGCCTACGAGAACGCGTTGATAGGCCAATCCATCCAAACTCCAATATTGGCTAAAAAGGGGACATTGCAGTCTGCCCTCATTGAAACTTACCCTCAAGCAATCTCAACTTGAGATCCCCAACAAGCTCTAACTAAAGAAAGAACATAACACCACCAAGATCCTAAGGGAAAAACTATGTTTTGTCCTTCTCACCTCTATATAACTTCTGTTGCACCAATGTAAACACAACAGATGTACCATGTTGGCCAAGCTCAACCCCTGTATCATGTGTCCCAAAAGCATGGTCATACTATAGAGGCAACTTTGGATACCCAGATGGTTTACCTCCCTCATCCGCGAAAGGAGATACCTCATACCACCCATCCAACACATGTGTGCAAACTTTGTGCATTATAGTCAAATCATGCACTATCAGATTAAAAGTAAAACTACATGCACTTCGCACAATATACACATTGTGGTACATCTATAAGCTATGTCTGTAGTCCCAATACACAACTAGGATCCCATACCTTGTGATCATTTCCCAACTCCACACAAGTGTCTAAAAGGGGGCCATCATCTAGCTCAAAGATTGGATTGTCATAAATCAAACCAGCATCATCCTCAAATAATGGATTAATAACAAACTGAACATTACCCAATTGTTGGTCTAAATTACCTATTTCTAAACTTTTGAAGTAATGAATGGAAACATATTCTTGGGATTGATCACTCTCCTCTATCACCTGTTTAACCTCTTTCCCTTTTCTTCTACTCTTCTCCCCATTGATGGAGATGGCGCATAGTCTCCCCTTAGCCATTCCTCTCAGCACATATTTTTTGTTGTGTACCTCAAATTTCATCTCCATCTTGGGAAAGTTGAGAGTAAACTCGCCAATGGCATGAAGCCACTTCAAAAGGTCCATCTCACCCATTCCAACCACATGGAAATCAACTTGAAAATCATAGTCATCTAGCGCAGGGTGAGATTAGATATCCTCCTATTGCATGTGAGAGTAAAACCATCAACTACTCATTCAGAACCCTTCAAATTCTTCCATCTAGAGTCCACGTCTGGCAAGTAATCCCTCATCAATAAAATTGTGGGTGGCACCATTGTCAAGTAGAGTGACCAGACATTGACTTGCCAAGTAGAGTGACCAGACATTGACTTTCCAAGACTCCTCTGATCATAAAAGATCCCTCACATTGGATGTTAAAGAATAATGCTATAGGGGATAGCTTTGCATCTTTTCCTGACCCTGTGGATGCTCTTCCTATCTCATTACCCTCTAGATCAGCTCATTGTTCTGAATTTTCAGAATCAAATTCATCTGCATCCCTATCCCCCTATCTCTTGCCTTCTTCATAGCATCATGTAAAGAAGGTGGATTCTTCCTTTTGGGGGCAACCAACTCCATATCTCTCACCTTCTTCATAGCATCATGTAAAGAAGGTGGATCAAAAGCTTTGACCATCCACGTAAAGGCTCCAAAAGTCCCTCACTAAATAGAATCACCGGTCTCCTCTTTAAAATACTAGGGACCATCACAGACAATCTCTAGAACTCTGCTATGTCAGACTCCAAAGTGCCAACCTACTTGAGCTAAGCAAGCTCCCTAAAATACAACTATGGATCCTTATGATCAAAGCACTTGATGAGTTTGTTAGTAAACTCATCGTAGGTGGTAATAAGATGGTGTTGGAGTGTTACCAAACCGTGATACCACCACTCATGTACTAGACCATCCAAGTGTAATGTGGCGAATTTGATCGCATCCTCCTCTAGCATTGGTCTCAAAGAAAGATAATTGTCCAATTTCTGGACCCAAGGCCTTGCAGTGCATTTGTCACTGCCATCAAAATGTGGCAAGGTAATCTTGCTCACAGCCTGTTGCAAATCCCTAGGACCCTATGGTGTCCTATGCTCTATCCTATCTACACCTCTAGCTCTAGGCTTCTTCTAATTTAGGAACTACTCTAAGGTGAATGACTCTCTTATCTTAGGCACTAAGGTCATATACTCAGCATAGTAGCGTGTAATATCACCAACCATGATAGCCTGTGGTTCTGACACCTGAAGCTGTGGAGCTTGTGGTGCCTCCCTAGGAGAAAAGGTTGGTTGCATAGGTCTAAGAATTGAACCTACTGAAGTAGTGGACCTATTAACTGCCACATTAGGCTATATAACTCCCTGAGTACCACTAGTCTAGCCAAGATGATTGGATTGTTGAGGTGGGGTAAATTGTTTCATAGTCCCCAAAAGTTGTGACATCATATCCATCATATTTTCAAATCTGGCTCCAGAATCAGGACTAATTGAACCTGCACGTCCTTTTTCCTTTTCTGCCATGGCACATATATTACTCTCATTGTCACTGTCACTATCAATATTTTGAATACCCAAAATACATGAAACTGTTTCACCCTAAGGTATCTACGGTGGTTACCATTGAGCTGCATCTCTGGTATACAAAATATTCTTCTTACTCATGAATTATTTTCCCAACACAAGATGGCAAGAAAATTTATCTAATACTGGTCATTGAAATATCCCACCCCTGATAGGATATTTTCTATTGAATTATGACTGCTTGTTTGTGTTTTGGTTTTATGTTTTTTTTTTTTTTTTGTGTTTTTGAGATATTTGCTAGGAAATGCAAATGAAGTACATACAATTATAAAATGAAGGAATATTGAAGCAAATTTATAAATTATTAACTCAGATTTATTTATGCTTTTGCATTTACAATAAAATCATACCTGGGAAGCAAATGGAGAATATATTGCAAATCTGATCACACTTGATCAGCAAACTGGACACCAAACCCCAAAAGTCTGATTTTCTCTACCTTCAAACGCTGTACAAAGGATTAGATGCTCTAGACACGTTGAATGGTTATGATTTAGAGCCTCAAACCCAGGCATTTCACCTCCTTAGAACCCCATGTGGCTGATAAGTTGTACGGATGGTAAGAAAGTGTATGGCTTGCTCAATGGCCTCACACATGGCAATCAAAATGTGTTCAAACAACAATGAGAATGATCAACAATGAATGTCCTTCAATTAATTTTGATCTACAATTCAAACACCTAAATCTCTTTGCAATAAACACTTCAAATGTGCACAAATGTGACTCCTAATTGAAGCCACCTAAAGAGAAAACTTTGGGTGGTATTTCACACCTGTAGAATGCAAAATATGAGAGAGTTTTCATTCTCAAAGATTGATTTTCTTCCAGAAACCATGGTTCTTCCTTCACAAAAAAATGCTAATAATTTTGTATAAGAGAATGAATGAATGAATATGACCTTTTTGGATGCTTTTATACTTCTTCCTCAAAAGCCACGATCTCCTTGGCTTTTTAATCCATTTAATATTAAAACATCACTTGTTTTTGTTGCTCAATAATAAAATATTATAAATGCTCATGTGTGGTGTCCCCTTTATGTTTTTTAATAATGACTTTATGACTTCAATGAAATCATATATTATAAATTCATTAATCATCATTATTAATATTCACTTTAATATTTAATTATTATTAAAGTAAACACTTTAAGAATAATCAATAAATCATACTCCATAATTACTCATCGTTAATTGATTCTGCCAACACCATGAGATTACCCATTGATCCTGCTGCTCATCTGGATGACTTACTATAAATAGTAAGATTGGACCAAACGTCCAAGAGACTTACTAAAAATAGTGAGTGCAAACAGAGCCTAAAACACCTAAGGAAAGTCGTTGCTGAATATCACCAAGCACCGGAGAAGATAACACAGGAAATTGGCATATGAAGAACCATAAACTCCCACACAAGGCCCTCTAATCACCAACATTAGCCTACAAAGATCCGTTGGCTAAAAAGGGGACATTACAAAGAAAAATATAAGGATTAGTATATAGATAGGAGAGAGGGAGATATGGAAGGAGAGAAAAGAGAGAGAGGGGGGGTAGAATAGTAGAGATATGAAGTCATAAATAGAGAGAGGTAAAGGGAAATAAAGAGGGAGAGAGGGAGAGAAGGGAACAAAGGGGGAAACAAACATGGATAGAAAAAGAGAGAAAGGGAGAGAGATGGGGAGAGGGAAAGAGAGAGGGGAAAGAGAGAGAGGGTAAAGAAAGAAAGATAGAAGGGAAGATAAATATACAAAGAAATAGGGGTGAGAGAGGAAGAGAGATTGTGTGATAATGAGAAACATAGAGCTAGAGAGGGAGACAAAGATATAAAGAGCTCTCTTTTTTTTTTTTTTCCCATCTCTCACTCTTTCTCACTCACTCTCTATATATATATCCCTATCTCTATCCCTCTCTATATATATCTATTCCTTTATTTTTTCTCTCCCTTTGCCTCTCTTATCTTATCTCTATCTCCCTCTCCCTTCTCTCTTCCTCTCTCTTTTTGCTTTATCTATTTTCATCCTTAAGTGTGCAATGGGTACACCAAAGAAACCTTAAAAGTGAATTATCATATCCTTAATCAAATGACCTGCTACCCTAAGCTTAACTCCTTAGAGACACATGCTATCCTTGAATTGTTGGCACAAAAATGACTGATCAAAAGTTAGTTTCTCTCTCTAACTTATAATTTAGATTTTAAGTTTTAAATTTATTTTATTATATAAATTAAAATAAAATTCAAAATATAATTATTCTATAATAACTAAGATTTTAATAAGACGATTAATTAAAAAATAAATTCTCTAATAATTAATTATTTTGTAATTTCATAAAGACATAAATAATTAAAATATATTTAAAACTTAAGTCTAAATAAAAAATAAATAAAAAATTAAATGCAAATATTAACAAGTGACGCAAGCGTCGAGTTCCTGTCGAGAGGTAAAACACATCTAGCTATGAGTTAGGAAAAGTAATAGATAGAAGATAGGAATATAAATGTATTAAATATAGCTAGGAAAGTTTGAAGTAATTTGCAATGGTGCATTAATGCGTGGAATTTTTAGGGTCCATGGGCAACGTGGTCCATAGAGACATGTGAACAGTGAACATGTGTTGATGCATGCATGCAAAATTGTATTTATGGGTACCATGTATACGTGGACTTTTTTTATAGATATACCAATGAATACTTGTATTTTTATGTGTGAATGTATACATTTGCGAGAAGAAATATTCTTTATGATCTTAAACAGGAAGCAAAAATGTATATGTATACATGTATGCATGTATACATGTATCCACGTGCAGATAATGCATAGAAGAGTGAAAAGCATCCTCAGCATCTGAATGAGTCTCAAAGCACGATGAGACTCAATTTGCATTTGCAGTATTAAATGAAAGAAAACAGGAGAAATAAACTACTTATGACCAAGACACAGTTTTTTAATTTGTTTTTTAACAAACCCTTTGCTCCAGAAATTCATTAGTCATTTGAATTCGAACAAAGTTTTGATGTAGGAATATTTGTAAAGCATTAAATATCATTTGCAACAATTTACAAAGGCATGTGCGCAGGCCCAAAAAAAAATGCATTCTTTACATGACCCATATTTATATGCATGGTGAAACAAAGTTTACCATATCTCTATTTTTTGCTTGTATGTCTATTTGTAAATAAATTTATGTTTAGTGTAATGTTATAAAACGCATGTTACGTTAATTAATACAATAGAGATATTTTAGTTTATCATATGACAATATGCAAGTGCTAGTAGAAGCATTAGTGCTAGGTGGAACATTGATAGAGGTAGCTCATTTGAGTGTAAACTTTTCTAAGATTAATCAATCTAGATGAATCATTAGAAAGCTATTGATTTTATTATAAATAAGATTTTAATCTTGTTTATGTAATACAAATAAATATTTGTGTATATATATTAAACAAAAAGTTATTTGCAAAGATATAATAAAGAACCTTATTACATGACGCCTGTTTATGTAGTAGGAATACTTTTTTTTGTGTATATATTTTAAGCAAAAAATAATTTGGAAAGATATAAAGAAGCTTATTACGTAAGATAAAATGTAGCTACACTAAAATAATTCACATGTTTATAGCACTTTGCATGGAAATTATTGAGAGAGAAACATTTGTAACAATGCTTGAGGCATCTATGTATACATGTATGCATGTATACATGTATCGACGTGCACATAATGCGTAGAAGAGTGAAAAGCATCCTTGGCATCTGAACGAATCTGAAAGCATGATGAGACTCAACTTGCATTTGCATAAAGCTAGAAATGTTAGAAACAATTTGCATTTGAAAGATATACAAAAAACATTTACGATCGAAACAAAAGAATAATACATTATTGTTTTTTGAACAAGTGTATAAAGGATATCTAATGATGCATTTGAATGCATGGATACATGTAAATATTTGTGAAATCTGTCAATACATTTAAGCAATGTACAGTTTTTAAATTTATTTTTTAATAAACGTTATGTAACCATTATTTCAATTACAACATTGACATCCATCATTTCAATTTGAATAGAGTTTTGATGTACGAATATTACTAAAGCATCAAATTTCATTTGCAAAAATTTAGAAAAACATGTGCCCAGGCACTATAAAAATATGCATTTTTACATGACCCATTAATTTTATGATAAGAAGAAAATAATTTACACTACAACATTATATAAGAATGACATTTGTAAGTAATTTCTAGGGCATTTGTGTTTGGAATTTTGGGAAATCAATGTCTACTAAACTTAAAAAGAAATCGAAAGAAAAAAGATGCCATCCATGTACCCACATTATTGCATATAGACACATATTTAAATGCATGGTCAAACAAAGCTTACCACACCTCTTTTTTTTGTTTCTATGTCTATTTGTAAATAAAATTTATGTCTAGTGTAATGTTCTAAAACACATGTTAGGTTAATTAATACAATTGAGCTATTTGACTTTATCATATGACAATATGCGAGTGCTAGTAGAAACAATAGTGTTAGGTGGAACATTGATATGGGTAATTTATTTGAGTGTAAACTTTTGTAAGATGAATCAATCTTTTTTTTAATGTAGTGTGAAGGTAACTTCTATATAAAGCTATTTGAATGACATATAAAAAACATTTATTATTGAAACAAAAGAATAATACATTATTGTTTTCTGAACAAGTGTATAGAGAATATCCAATGATGCATTTGAATGCATGGATACATGTAAATATTTGTTAAATCTGATTATACATTGTAGCCTCCAAGAAACTGTCATACGTGCTCTTAGGGATCTGTAATAAGCAGGATTTAGAAAGAACGTTTTGAAAATAACTCTTGAGTACAACTCTATGTTTTGATAGTTATTTTGGAAGCCCTCAGTGTTTAATTGCATAACCCTGATATTATTTTCATTTTTTCCTTTGTTTGGTATGGTATGAATTTTGTTATGATGGAAGAAGGTATATTTGAGCTATTGATAGATAAAAATATGTAAGAGTAATAAAGAAGAATGAGCTATGTAAGTGCAACAAAGAGAGGGAATTGAGAGAATGATGAGATGCAAGTAAGGTATATAAATGCCTTATGAAAAGTATTTGATATGGGAGGCAAGGATATGCGGGACTGGATATGAGAATGAATGGAATGTAAATGGTACGAAATTATCATTTTTGAGTTATATGGTTAAAATTAAATCCAAGATATAAAAAATTTGAATGAGTGAGTTGGATTGAAGGAAAAAAGGAATCGAACACATTGGTGTGATGCAAGCCAAGCATATAAGTGGCTTTTGAAATGTATTTGATTTGAAAAGAAACGATGTGCAAGGGCGGAAATGGAAATGAGTGGAATCAATAGGGTATGAAGTGATCATTTCTTTGAACAAAGGTTGGAAGAATGTCTATTTTGTTATTGGTTATGCTTTTTAAAATCATCATAGGGCTGAGTGTCTCAATACAAACACAGAAGAAAGAATCATGTCCTATTTCTCACTCTCCTTCGTACTAAACAAAGTGCGAAGATCCTTGAGCTTCCTCGAAAGGTGACAAGAGAAGAATAGATATAAAAAAATAATGATATTTAAGGATACAAGAGTCAAAAGAGAAAACAAAGCAAAAGTTGGTATGCATATACTATGAAAAGAATAAATACGTGGAGTTTTTTTATAGATATGCCAATGAATACTTGTATTTATACATGTGTGTATGTATACATTTGCAGCAAGAAACGTCCTTTATGATCTTATCTAGGAAGAAAAAATGTATTATTATTTTGTTCGAATTATTAAATGCAAATAATCTTAAACATTTGTAACAATGCTTGAGCCATCTATGTATACATGCATGCATGTATACATGTATCCATGTGCACATAATGCATAGAAGAGTGAAAAGCATGCTCGACATCTGAATGAGAAATTTAAATGGAAAACACTAAAATCAATTAGAAATACAAATCAATAATTAAAGTAGTCTAAATGCGTCAAAGCACAAGAAGACTCAACTTGCATGTGTAGTAGAAAATGAAAGAAAACAGGAAAAATGAACTATATATCACCAATGCATATATCTAAGGAATGCATAAATATATATGCCTGCGTGCATAAAGTTAGAAATGTCGGAAACAATTTGCATTTGAAAGATATACAAAAAACATTTATGATTGAAAGAAAAGTATAATACATTAGTGTTTTTTGAACAAGTGTATAAAGAATATCTAATGATGCATTTGAACCCATGGATACATGTAAATATTTGTTAAATCTGATCATACATTTTAGCCTTCAAGAAACTATCATATGCGCTCTTAGGGATCTGTAAAAAGCAGGATTTAGAAAAGACGTTTTGGAAAGAACTCTTGAATACAACTCAATGTTATGATAGTTATTTTCTAAGCCCTCAGTGTTTATTGCATAACCTTGATATTTTCTTCATCTTTTTCTTTGTTTGGTATGGTGTGAATTTTGTTGTGATGGATGAAGGTATATTTGAGGTATAGATATAGATAAAGATATGTGAGGGTAAAAAAGAGGAATGAGCTATGCAAGTGCAACAAAGAGAGGGAATTGAGAGAATGATGAGATGCAAGTAAGGTATATGAATAAGTTATAAAAATTATTTGATATGGGAGGCAAGTATATGCGAAAGTGGATATGAGAATGAGTGGAATGTAAATCGTATGAATTTATCATTTCTTAGTTATACGCTTAAAATTAAATGCAAGATATAAAAATTTGAATGAGTGAGCTGGATTGAGAGAAAAGAGAAATGCAAGAGATTGGTGTGATTGAAGTCAAGCATATAAATGGATTTTGAAATGTATTTCATTTGAGAAGAAAGGACGTGCAAGGGTGGAAATGGAAATAATGGAATCGATAGGGTATGAAGTGATCATTTCTTCCAACAAAGGGTGGAAGAATGACTAGTTTGTTATTGGTTATGCTTTTAAAAATCATCATAGGGCTGAGTGTCTCAATACAAACACAGAAGGAAGACTCATGTTTCATTTCTCACTCTCCTTCGTACCAATCAAGGTGCCGAGATCCTTGAGCATCCTTGAAATGTGACAAGAGAAGAATAGATATAAAAATATAATGATATTTAAGGATAGAAGAGTGAAAAAAGAAGACAAAGTGGAAGTTGTTATGCATTTACTATGAAAACAATAAATATGGAAGATCATGAAACTGGAAAAATGCAAATGCTAATGCGTTAGAGAACAATAAATGCATATATTATGAAAAAAATAAAAGTGGAAGATCATGAAACTGGAAAAATGCAAATGCTAATGCGTTAGAGAACAATAAATGCATGGGCAGAGAAATACGTAGAAATGAATACATGTTACATGGAACGATGTACTCATATACACATGCAAATATGGATGAAGGCATATATGCATAAATGCATGTATGGACAATATGCATGAATGGATGTCAACATATAACTTTTTTTTTTTATATTGGAAATATAGCATTTATCTATTTTTTATTCATCAGAATAGCTTTATAAATCATTATTGATATAGAAAATCAGTGAAATGTGATCGCATAGATTGATTAAGTAAATTTAAGCAAAGGCATAGTTTATAAAACTGGCAAGTAGAGGTACGTAATCCATGAGTGCAAATTAAATGCATTGAAATATCAGGAAAATGCGAATACATAGAGTGGTCAAAATAACTGAAGCAAATGCATTAAATGGCATCCAGATAGTGGGGAAGGCGTTGGAATGGCTCGAAGGCCATGGGGGGCCAGTATACTTTGGCCATTTAATATATATTTAAGCCAGTTGCAATGCATCGCAGCTGTTTTGTGGACACTGTAGTCTGTTGTACATGCTTGTGTTCTAAGGAAGAGTGTTGTATATGCATGCACAAATGCATATGTGCATGTAGTACATGCACACATGTATAGATGGATGCATAGACACATGTATGTAGACAGAGATAGATATGTTATATAGATTAGTGTGTAGATACGTGTATGTGTAGAAAAATGCATATATGCATCTGCAGATGGGTAGAGACAAAGAGATATACATGGGTGCATGAGTGCAGACATGCATATATGCATGTATCCATGTAAGATATTGATAGATGCATATATACATTGATGTGTGCATGCAATTCATAGGTGCATATATGCATAAATCGATGTATACATGTAGCCATAGATACATCCATACATAGATAGACAGATGCATGGAGAGATGGTGGGATATATGCATTAATCAATATATGCATGATTGCATCCATGGATACATAGATACATAATGAGATGAAGGAAAAGACACATTTATATATGCATGCACAGAAACATAGAGAATTGAAATATGTTTAGCATATTCTAATCAATGAGTATTTAGACTGAACACCTTGAGACTGGCATGTTAACTGTGTCATTGTTATCGAGTTTCTAATGCTCATTTACCCTTGTAATAATGCATATGTAATTAATTAGGTAGCTGTTAATTAGTCTTTAAATACATAAGAATTAAAAGAAAGAAATAATGATAATTATTGTTATGCACATATCACCTATTAATCAAAGCCAATCAACAAAGTAGCAATGGAAAACCATGTGCATGTTAATATGGTAGAGAGCATGTATTTTTGCATAAGTGTATAAGGATGCCATGAGTTGTGATTTTTACCATAGCAGAATACAAATTTTCATTTGCACAGAGATAGAGAAAAGAATGCAATAGAAACCTATTTTCTACCAACAAGTATTTAAATTCTGTCAGATGTCATGATTATTGTTCTCATAGGCAGACATGTAAAATACGCAAGCACTTATAAGGCAAGTGAACTGTTTTACAAAACTCCTCAGGAAAATGTGCTTCCGGGGAATGCAATATACATGGGTGCATGAGTCCAGACATGCATATATGCATGTATCCATGCATGATATTGATAGATGCATAGATACATGGATGTGTGCATGTAATTCATAGGTGCATATATGCATAAATCGATGTATACATGTAGCCATAGATATAACCATACATATATAGACAAATGCATGGAGAGATGATGAGATATATGCATAAATTGATAAATGCATGATTGCATCCATGGATACATAGATACATAATGAGATGAAGAAAAAGACACATTTATAATGGATTAAACAATTAATAGTAAGTAGTAGATAATGAAATGAAATAAATTTAGGCAAATGGAAATAGAATGACCCCATCGGGTTGGAAGCTAAATATTTATGTGGCCTTTAGATGATACCAGGTTTGGAGCTATGAGACTTGACAGATGCTAAAATGTCACAGTAATGACAGTGTATCAGCTAATAGGACCATCTGACATTTGACTCATGTTAATCTAGATATTTATCTGTTTTCTTGTTTGTGTTTCAAAGTCAATGCATTAAATGGCATGTGGATCTTTCATGTAATATAGATTTAAGTGACTGGAGATGCATTGTGATTAGTTTGAGCGTTTGATTTTTGTTATTGTGCAAATCTGTGTAGTCACAAGAGGTATTGTTGTTGCAGAATCATGACCCAGAAACGAGCTACTTGATACATGTATCCATAGATACACGGATGCGCATATCCATCATGGTATCCATAGATGTGTAGATACATGTATCTATGAATAGATGTATCCATAGATACATCGACACATATATGGATAGATGCCTGTATACATATGGACATAGAAGCACAGATACATATATGCGTCGATACATGTATAGGTAAAAGAATACATAGAAACATAGTTGCATGGATAGATAGATACATGCATAGTTGGATACATAAGTGCTTAATTATGCATGTATGGAAATATCCCTGAGTTGCATATGAAGTTGCATAGATACATATATCCATGCATGCATGTATACATAGATGCATGTATTGTAGTACACATGGATACATGTATATGTGTATCTATGGGTAGGATGCATGGATGCATGTAAATAGAAGAATTTTGTCAAGTGTCATAGCTATTGTCCTCATAGGCACATTTGCAAAAAATGGAAAGCATACAAAAGGCAAGTGAACTGTTTGACATAAGTCGTCGAATAAATGTGGATCCATGAAATGTGGTTTGATAGGAATTATGTAGAAACCCTTTTGTCTATTCTGTTAACTGCATGTGAGCCCTGTAAAGACTATATATCTTCAATTGCTATAGAGTTGTCCCATAGAGAGAGCCTTAGAACCAATGTGTTGTTAACGTGTGCAATAATGAGAAGTTTGGAACAATGTAAACCTAAACTTTGCAATTGTAACAAATTTTTCAAGAAAAGAGTACAGGGTGAGTTTCTAGAATGAACCTTCTCCTTTGTTTACAATTGCATAGAGTAGACAAAGAAAAAGGTTAATTCAAGATTCTCGGTTTATTGATTGTACTTGTAGCCATATCGTTGCTTCTTGTTACAAGGACAATCTTTACAAAAGGGTATTGTGAGTGGCACAAGTAATAGCTTGTAGTTGATTATCATCAGTTTATAGCTGTTTCTTGTGAACCCATTTTTAATTTGCCTATGCATTTGCCTGTAATGCTTTTAACCAACAGCATTGGCCAATCACATCTCGACATTTAACATATTACTTTTTTTGTTGTATAGTTTCAATTTGGAGAGCTATTTTTTATATTGGAGAATTAGCATTTATCTATTTTTCTATTCGTCCAAGTAGCTTTATAAATAATTTTCATTTTAAAAATTCGGGAAAATGTGAACGCATAAATTGGTTAAATAAGTTTAAGCAAAGGCATAGTTTTAAAACTGGCGGCTAGAGGTACGCAATCCATGAATGCAGATTAAATGCATTAAAATATGAGGAAAATGCGAACAATAACCACAACGTCTAACATAATTTAAATACTTGCTAACAGAAAATAGGTTTCTACTGTATTCTTTTGTCTATCTCTGTGCAAATGAAAATTTGTATTATGCTATGGTAAATTCTCTAGTGCATTAGGTACTTTAAAGCACAATTTTTTGGATGTTGCTCTTGTTCCAGGTTTGATTCTTTTTGCGGGTTATAACTACCTACTGTTGTATTAGTTTCCCATTTTTTCTTCTACAAATGAATGAATATATAAACAAATAAACATATATAATAGTTTTTGTTTGACGAGTTTTGTCAAACAGTTCACCTATTTTTTGTACCTCCCAATGTTTGCATTTATGCCTATGAGGACAATAACCACGACTTTTAACAAAATCCCTCTATCCTTTATGCTTTGATGAAAACGGAAAAGCTCAAAGCAACACATTGTTGACTCATTGTTCCAAAGCTCTCATTATCACAAAGGTTGACATAATTTTGGTTCCAAAGCTCTTTTTATGGGACCGCTTTGCAGTAATAAAAAATATACAAACTTTACAGGGCTCACATGCATGAAGTAAAATGGAGAAGAGGGTTTCTACATCATTCCTATCAAAGGCAGATGAAACCTTTGCATTTCAACAAGAAATTCGAATAGATAATACAAAAATTAGTTTAAAATACGAATTTATAATCAAAGTATAAGAATGCCTTAAAGCACTATGAAACCCTACTTGCATTTTTCGTATCAAATAAACATATGTAATGCATGAATGCAAATTAAATGCATTAAATGGCATCTGGCTGGAGGTGAAGGCGCTGAAATGGCTTGGTGGCCACACGTGGCACGGGTACTTTAGTCATTTAATATAGAGTTAAGCCACTCGCTATGCATCTCTATTGTTTTGCATGTGTTGTTTTTGTGTTCTATAAACCTGTGTTCTATAAACCTAAACCCTGCAATTGCTTTGAGCTTTTTTGCTATGAAGAAAGCATAAAGGATAAAGGAATTTTGTGAACTGTCATAGTTAATGTGCTCATAGGCACATATGCAAAATATGGAAGCATACACAAGGGAAGCGAACTGTTTGCAAAAAGTCCTCAAAGAAATGTGGTCCCATGGAATGCAATAAGTGTTCATAACAAACACTTTGGTTTTCACATGTTAACTTTGTCAAATAATGGAATTTGAAATGTAATGGGTGTAAGAAACATATATGCATTGTCTTGTGGGGTAGATTTGGCCACAGAATTGCAATATCTTGAATGTACAGATCATAGATTGCATAAGAACATCAAGGAAGAGCATAGAGGTCTATCAAAAACTAAGCAATACAAGAAAAAAAATGTTGAAGTCATCACATGAACAATAGAACTATTCAACACTGAACTCAATGTCTGTAATAATTATTGCCAAAAGTACAAATTCCATAGATGAAATAATATGAATAAAAAATTAGTTTCTGCTTTTCTTGAAATGCAATGGAAAAAATGCTATAAAGGCATAACAGAAGGTTGTGTAACATAGCACCACTCCTGTTTCTAATTTATTTGGACATGAATGCTTTACACATTTGATTGCAATAGTAACATGTCTATGAAAATGGAACAAGAGAGATCATAAATCAGTAGTTTTAAGTTTCAGTATATATGTATCTTGATAGATATAAGCTTGATTTGGCATTTACAAAAACAATTGTTATAAATGGTGGAAGAGCTAATTAGTGTTCCTATATGATACATATATCCATGGGTTCATGTATACATAGATCCATGTATTGCAGTACACATGGATGCATGTATATGTGTATCTTTGGGCAGGATGCATGGATGCATGTAAATAGAATAATTTTGTCAAATGTTATAGCTATTGTCCTCATAGGCACATATGCAAAAAAATGGAAGCATACAAAAGGAAAGTGAACTGTTTGACAAAAGAAGTGGAATAAATGTGGATTTATTAAATGTGGTTCGAAAGGGATTATGTAAAAACCCTTTGTCTATTCTGTTGACTGCATGTGAGCCCTGTAAAGACTATATATCTTCAATTGTTGTAGAGTTGTGCCATAGAGAGAGCTTTAGAACCAATGTGTTGTTAACTTGTGCTGTAATGAGAAGTTTGGAACAATGTAAACCTAAATTTTGCAATTGTAGCAAATTTTTCAAGAAAAGAGTGAAGGGTGAGTTTCTAGAATGAACCTTTTTCTTTGTTTACAATTGTGAAATGCAAGTAGGGTTTCACAGTGCTTTAAGGCATTGTTATAGTTTGATTATAAATTCATATTTTAAACTACTTTTAGTATTAGCTATTCGAATTTCTTATTGAAATGAGAAGGTTTCATCTGCGTTTGATAAGAATTTTGTAGAAACCCTCTTGTCCATTTTACTTCATACGTGTGAGCCCTGTAAAGTTTGTATATTTTTTATTACTGCAAAGCGGTCCCATAAAGAGAGCTTTGGAACCAAAAGTATGTCAACGTGGGCGATAATGAGAGTTTTCTCCTTGAACCTTGTTATATATTCAAAGACTAATTAGCAATTCAAATAGCGTTCCCTTTAGTCAAATGCCATTGAATGCATTGAGTTTGCATCAATGAATTATGTACCTTCAGCTACTAGCTTTAATCAAAGTACGCATATGGATTCAGAATCAAAAGCTCTTTCTTGTGAACCCATTTTAAATTTTCCTATGAATTTGCCTGGAATTCTTTTAACCGACAGCATCGGCCAATCACATTTCGCCATTTAACATATTAGTTATTTTTTGTATAGTTTGAATTTGGAGAGCTATTCTATATATTGGGAAATTAGCATTTATCTATTTTTCTATTCGTTCAAGTAGCTTAATAAAGCATTATCGTTTTAAAAATTCGGGAAAATGCGAATGCATAAATTGATTAAATAAATTTAAGCAAAGGCATAGTTTGAAAGTTGGTGGCTAGAGGTACGTAATCCATGAATGCAGATTAAATGCATTAAAATGTCAGGAAAATGCGAGCGCAATGCATGAATGCAAATTAAATGCATTAAATGGCATCTGGCTGGAGGTGAACGCGCTGGAATGGCTTGGTGGCCATGCGTGGACAGGGTACTTTGGTCATATAATATAGAGTTAAGCCACTTGTTATGCATCTCTATTACTTTGTGTGTGTTGTTTTTGTGTTCTGTAAGCCTGTGTTCTCTAAACCTAAACTCTGTAATTGCTTTGAGCTTTTTCGCTATGATGAAAGCATAAAGGATACAGGAATTTTGTGAACTGTTATAGTTAATGTGCTCATAGGAACATATGCAAAATATGGAAGCATACACAAGGGAAGCGAATTGTTCGGAAAAACTCCTCAAAGAAATGTGGTCCCATGGAATGCAATAAGTGTTCATAATGGACACTTTGGTTTTAGCAAGTTAACTTTTTCAGATAATGCAATTTGACATGAACAATGTTGAAGCCATGATATGAACAATAGAACTATTCAACACTGAACTCTATGCTTGTAATAATTATTGGAAAAGTTGTAAATGCCATAGATGAAATAATATGAATAAAATTTTAGTTTCTGCTTTTCTTGAAGTGCAATGAAAAAACTGCTATAAAGGCATAACACAAGGTTGTGTAACATATTGCTACTCATGTATCTAATTTCTTTGGACATGAATTCTTTATACATTTGATTGCAATAGTAACATGTCTACGAAAATGGAACAATAGAGATCATAAATCAGTAGTTTTTAGTCTAAGTATATATGTATCTTGATACATATAAGCTCGATTTGGCATTTACGAAAACAACTGTTATCTACGGTGAAAGAGCTAACTAGTGTTCCTATATGCGATATCCATAGAACAGAAAAAATTGCTAGAAGGCTAGAGTGGCACATCCATAAATCCATGGACGCATGTATACGCAATTGCATACAGGGATACGTAGAAGCTTAGATGAATACATGCATACATGAAAATGTGCATATGTGCATATGGACATAGAGGCATATATACATGTAAATATGCATATATGCAGTGAAAGAAACAAATGGATTTGTCTATACAGGAATGTACTTTATACATTAGAATACATGATGGAAAAGTGACTATAAAGTACAATGCATAAAAGCAGTGTTGAGACTTGGTTGCATTAACAACATAAAATGAAAAAAGTCAGAGGAAAATAACTATTTATTGCCTCAAGTAATTTTTTTATGGGTTTGGAGTGTGGAACCATAACAACTTCTACTCAGTCACCATATACTCTTGAAAACATAACAAACAGAGAGCAAATATTGGAAAAGCTAGAAACGACATAATGCAAAAGGAAACATTTAAACTATATAGTTTGAATGGCATTATGCATAGAGGGGTAATAATTATTGAACATATAGGTCAGATGTACATAGAGAACCATTGTCTTCGTAGGTGCAAAAACAAAACTAGATTTTTAGACATCCATATTCGAGAAGACTTTAACATAGTAACCTATAAAAGTGTCTAAATGTATAATAGCAATCGAGTATTTTAAAACCAAAGATGTCTTTAACATGCCAAAACCAGCGACATGTCTTGGAGCATGGAAAGGAAAAAAAGTTAAAGTCTGAACAATGTAAATCTGTACTCCTGTATTCCTAGTTTCCTGTAAAGCCAAGAAAATGCTACATATTAGAAACATAGTTTGTATGGATGGTAATATGAGGTGCTGGTTCACAAGAGAAAAAGTTTACATATGAATGACTTTTTTACCTTCTGGTGATGTTTCCTGTTTATTTGTCAATGCAAATGGCTTCAACAATGGCATTGTTTTGGTCAAGGCTAAAATGTCCTTCAGCACTGAAGTCCCGTAGGATGAATATCACTGCTGACTTGTCCTTGATATAGTCTTCATAGCTGAGGTTTTGCAGTGTGGGCAATAGACAGTGCATGGTGACCTGGTCAATTGAAGACTGAATTGTTTGATTGTCATAAGTTGCAATGATAGTTTTAAGTTGCAAAACAAAATGTATAATTGACTTGTTGGTTGCACTGTTTGTAGTGAGTGAGTTTTTTCTTGGAGTGTGCCATAAGCAGTGAATTTGCATTTGCATTTTGGACAGCATGCATGAAATGGATTGGAAAATGCATTTTTGCTTTTAGAGTACCAGAAACCTATAGAATATGGTTCAAAATTGTTAGAGGAGACAAAAAATACAGGTTTGGATGCGATAGTTTAATTAAAAATGAATGTCGTTACCTTAAAAGTTGAATGTAGTAGGCTGTTGAGTTTTTCCAAGCTTCTTTTGTCATTCAAGTTACAGATGAATGTTGACCGACATGTGTCAAACGTGTTCTTTTGATCTGTTTTTCTTACAACATTCTTGAAAAGCATTGCAGGTGTCTTATTTGTATGCAACTGGTCTTCGATTGCAAAGTATTGTTGCTCATATGTTGACCGTAATAACACCTGCGATTCAATGAGGGAATTAGATTTAGTTTACGGGAATTGTTATAGAGACCACTGTAGAACGAGAAAAGGTTGAAACTAAAAGAACAGGAAAAAGTTTTGTAGACCGAAATACCTGTGCTTTGTCTATGTCAATGTGGCCATCTTTGATGTCAACTGCAAATTGGGTACCCATTTTCTTGGCACCAACTACTAGCATAGCTATTGTGCCAGCTGGGTACTCATTTATAGTTGTTAGCAGCTGGCTGATAGTCGTACTTGGAATGAATTTGTACTTGACAGAGGCGTGGGATGTTTTCAGTGGTGGTTATGTTTGTTAAAATCAAAATGCAATCACAGTCACCTCTGTCATAATCTGTCCTAGGTGCAACTTGAAAATCTGAGATTGAGATAGCTGACCCCGGGACTATTTTAGGCTCATGTTGACACACAAGGTTTCCACTAACATTTAACGTGATTGTCATTTCTGCTTTGTGATCTGTTAAATCAGCACGCAACATTTCCCGTGTTTTGTTGGCCTTATCCAATGTTGCTTTCTAGACAACAAGCACATCACCTTGGAAGGTGTCTCCAGCTCTTTTTGCATTTAGTTTTTCAATTGAAACAATCGTAGGTTTCTTGACTCTTGTCCTACAAGGAACAAGGATAATGTCAATTGAATACTAATTTAATATTAGCAAGCTGGGAAAATGGCGGTACATTGAAGAACCAAGCACTTTACCGTTGTGCTGACTCTTCTTGTGCAATTTGCACTTGTTTTTCCTATCTTTTTGATACATCTTTTGGTGTCTTGCAAAGAATTGGAACAATGTTATTTGAATATTTGTGATTTGGGTGAATGAGTACAAAGGAATAATACTATGAGTGCTTTACCGTTGTGCTGATTCTTCTTGTGTGGTTTGTATTTGCTTTGATTATCTTTTAGTTTCATCCATAGATCTCCTGAAAATAATGGATATAGCATTGAAAAAGGAATTGCAAAGCATAAGAGTGATATAAGGGTATAAGTTCTATAAAGTTGAAATTGTCTATTGGGCAACATGCAATTTTAGGAAAATTGGATTGTGATCAGTCCAATATGCTTCTGATTTATAGATAGAGCATATATTTGTAGTCATGTTGGACCAAATGTGGTCAATGACTGACTTGCCCATGCTGTGTTGTTGGTTCAACATAAATTGTATATTGTTCTGTTGCATATAACTGTGAAGTACTTTTTTGCTTCTGCTTTCTAAAAACATGTCGACATTAAAATCGCCTAAAATGTACATGTTTTCTGAATTTGTGGATGCAATAATTATTTGCAAGATTGCGATAACTTCGTGTATGGCAGTTCGAGGTCTTGCATAAATATTACAAACATTGAGTTCATTGTTAGATAGCATTACTGTTGATGTGATGGCTTCAATATTTGATGTTTCATGTTGTTTTGTTTTTGACAGGAATAAATGTTTCTTGGTTAAAGTTGCTATGCCCATGTATGTTATGTACAGAGAAGCTATCAAAATACTGCAGCAAGATATTTAGCTCAAAGGGATGCATATGTGTTTCTTGGAGACACAAGATATCAGATTGCATTATGCCATAGTCATTGACAATGTCTTCTGCATGTGCTTTGAAGCTACGAGTGTTCAATGTACATAGGAGCATATGTGATTTGTTTTCTGAACATGTGCTTTGGTTATCAAATTTCCATTATGCACATGTTTGGAGACAAGACATTTCTAGTTGTATTTTGTCTTTAACTTTGAAGTTTTTTGTAGTTAAAGGTTGTAACAGAAATAATGATTCTACTGATTTTGTTCGTGATAGAGTTGTATAGGTTAGCCCATGTTGTCTAATGCCTGCGGGATCAAAAGACAAGACCTCCATTGTTAATCCTTGGGATCGATGTATGGTTCGTGCACATGCTACTTGTATTGGGAATTGTTTTCTAATTGTAATTTTCTTGTTTGTTGTTATTTTCTGGATTGGCCTAGTAATGCGTTGTATAGGCACCCAGTCTTTGTCAATCATAGTAGAATAGCATTGTGCTAGTTTTGTGCATTGATGATGTCCGATTGATGGGTCATTAAATTTAATTCAGACAATATCAATTTTGTTTTGTGTTGTATATGCTTTAAAAATTCCATCTGAACCGTTGACGAGGCCATCTTGAACATTGTAATTGCCTGCATAAAGTTCAACAAGAATGTTTGGTTTCAAGCATATTTGTGATGGAAGTGTTTTTGTGTGACTGTATACTCGTATTGCATTAAGGTCCTCCTCAAGTTCATCTATTGCATCTAGCACTATCATTTGGGTTGGAATGATTGATAGCATTTTGTTGTTATGTGCTTGAACATCAATTCTCCTATAGAAAAGGTGTGGAAGCAATGGATCAAATGGTACAGGATGAAAGCAAATTTTGTTGAGATAGTCTATGTCATGAGTTGTCTGAATGCCTACTCGTAGTCTATTAAGGATTGAAATAAATATTTCATCTTTTTGTCTCATGGTAGTCACCAATGAATAGCATTTTATGTGGTCTTTCCAGAAACTATAAGGCATTAAATCAATTGGAGTAGGCCTATTTTCAAAAACCACAGAGTCAAGGACAGGTTGTGCCTGGTAAAGGTCACCACAAAATATTGTATCAAGGTTTCCAAAGAATGTTGTAGGCATTTGCATTATGTCTCATAGTCTTCTATCAATATACCGTAGGAATGTTGAGCCAACTAATGATATCTCATCTATAAGAAGTATGCGCAATTGATCATAGTGCTTTGACATAGTGTCAAGCACTTCAATGTTTAGTGGCAGGAATTCTGATGTATTAAAAGGTATGTGAAATGTTGAATGTAATGTGAATCCCCCTATGTTATATGTTGTTTTACCTGTATATGCAGATAATAAGCCCTTGGGTTTGTCTGGATTATTGTCAACAGAATTGCTATAGATGCGAATGAGAGCTTGGTAGATGGCCTTTGCTGTAAAAGCCTTTCCTGTTCCAGCTCCCCCAGTCAAAAACAAGTGCAATGGCTTTTGTGGATTTTTCATCTTTTTTATGAGAACATATTTAAAAATTGCTTGTTGTTCTTTATTTAACATTCGTCTTAACTTGTGGTATTCATTATTATCTATAATCTGTGGGTGCTTTGTAATTTCAAATCCATTGGAATGCATGGTATTTGGGTTAGAACGACCTATGTTTGGAAGGTTTGTTTGTATTTTATATAGTTCTTTCTGGTGAAGCTTTGCTTGCATTGGTAGGTCAATGATCTTTTCATCTTCAAGAGACTGAAGATCATTTATAGCTTTGTCAATGTCACCCCATGCGGAGTTTGTGTTGTGGATGAACTTTGCACTATTTGTTTGAATGGTTTGTCCATGGTACATGTATGCATGTTCCCAAGAGTCAAAGTTTTGTTTGAGTGTATGCTCATTAATGGTAAATGGAACATAGAGAACCAATTTCTCTCTACAATGATTCTCTATATCAAAGTTTTTGTTGAAATTGATAAACCATATCACATTTGGTTTGGCCTTTGGTTCAATTGTAGCACCGTATTTGTTGTATCTTGAAAAAAATTCTGCAAGACATATGTCCACCATTTTTTGAGGACGTTTTAAATAGTAGTCTATAATAGATTTCGCAAGAATGTTTTCTGATTCGTCTGGCTCATTGCTCAATTGTTTAACAGATTTTAGTATAAATGTGCGATCATTGTCAGATCGTGTATCAATGAATATACATTTTCTTGAGCTGTAATTTAATGGCAATGAGAGAACAATATGTGCAGCTTGTTGTGATGACATTTGTTGCAAGTTAAGCATGGCATTTCCAAGTTTACTTACCATTCGTATTGCATCAATATTGTCTTGCTTCTGGTCTCTACGTATTCTTTTGAATGCATATGTCATTGACTTGTCTACTTTTGCAATATATGAGCTACAATACATTGTAGTAGCATATGCATTGAGGACAAATTGTGCATCTGTATTAGCCTTCCAAAGATCTGGAATTTTCCTTGAAAAACTATTGTTCCATATTTGTGATGGTTTTCTTTGTAAAAAAAGCATAGGCCTGTTTAATGTTGAGCTCAAAGCTTCAATGTATTCATTGTCAATTAAGTTTATTTCTTTTAAGAACATTTGAAAAGTGAATGTTTCATCATAGTTTGCTTTTTGGAGTTTTGAAAAGATGTTAGTGACATTTGCAGTTATCACTTCAGTCTTTTGGAGCATTGGTAAAAGTATAGTTGAATTTTGCATTGGTGGGAAAGGAAAATTGTATCTACAAAGTCGTTTTCTTGATCTTTTGCATTTCTTTGTATGACGATGTTTGTGTAGCATTGCCAAAGTAGGTTCCAAATTTTCGGTATCACAAGTAATATACTTATCAACAAAAGCTATGATGTCCGTGTTGTTATTTTTTGTGTAGATTGGTGCATTTTTAACCCATATGAGGAAATGATCATGTTCATTTCCTCGATTTTGGAACTCAGTGATTGAGAAGTAATCAATGACATTTCCAAAGAAAGAGTCATTTGTAAGTATCAATTTTTTTATTGCATTTATTCTATGTTTATAGTAACGTGCACAAGTGATAGGATCTTTCTTGATTAGTTCAAATTTTTCAATGTGTGTTGGGTCATTAGATTCTTGACGGTGTTGATTGGTGTAGATTGTGCAACTCTTGTAACGTTTGAATTAGTGGATCCCAATTTTGCTCAGCACTAGTGAAAGTGATGAAAAATGTCGGTGGTCCTAGTTGTCGAATCATAGAAAATACATTTTTCTTAAGTTGTTGTGAATAGTCTGGAGAGATTCTTATTCTTTTGAAATCAACATATCCAATATCTAATTTAAGAATTTTTTCTAGGTTTGGTTTGTGTTTTACGTCTTTTGCAAATAGCTTTCACTCTTTTAACTGGCCTTTTCGGATTCTTATTGTCATTGTAGACAGTACTTGTTGTATTAGTACCTTTATAGCTTTGAAAAAAATGTTTGTTGTATGATATGCAAATTGTCTTTGTGACTATAAGAGCTCCCAACGTACTATTTTCTGATATGTAAAGTTTTTTACAATGTCATTATCACATGGTTTGCCAAAGAATAAAGTTGGGAAATTCATTTCTTCAGCATACATGTCCTTAAATATTCCAATTGGATACTTGCCCTCTGCAGGTGCAATTTCAATAATCTTGTCTTCCATGTTATGGATACTTCTAGACTCAGTAAATCCATGTATCAATGTTTCTGATGGGTTTTCATTTTCCATTTCACTATCTGATTCTTGTTTCACTTGTATTTTGTGGACTATTGTCTTTGCTTTCTTGAGTGCATTGGAGAACTTCTTGCCAATCTTGGTTTATGTGGACTTTGTGCATTTTGTATAATGGTCTCCTTGTTAATTGAGTCAAAGCTTGCATGATGACATTTGGGCATACTATGCCTTTTTGAAATGCATTTTTGTATTGTAAGCGCCTTTTCAATGAAACAACAATTGTTTGTGTATTGTTAATTGATTGTGGTAATGCTCTTTGTACAATGTTCATGTTAACAGGAACATTTATAATAGAACCTGTTAGGCCTATTTGAGACCTTTTGAACCCTAGTTCCCAAATCTGTGCAAATGCAATTCTAAGTGAGACAAGTCGTTCTTCTAGCTGAGTTAAATTTTGCACATAGCACAATGGTCTATTAGTTCTTATTTTCTGTGGGGTAGCATACTTTGGAATAGTGGACTGTTTCAATGCAAAGTAGCATACATGGCATATGAAATCTGTGAATGGTAAGGAATCTGATTGTATTAGCTTACAGTATAGTTCTTTTTGTTTTTCTTTGAATGTCCTGATATCCTTGTTAAAATAGAGCACTTGGCAAATTGCACATGGGTATTTTGGTGTATCTTGTATTGTTGTTTTATAAATTTCTATTGGTGACAATGTTTTTTTTTTCTTTGGATTGGTAGGTATACTTTCTTTTTGTTTTTTTTTTTTCTAATCAAGTTCTTTAGGTGATTAAGTCTTATTGTTGATTTATGTTTAAAATTGTTTGTTGTGACAAATGGCATCAAATTCTTCTTATTTTTTTGGAAAATCATGTGTCTTGTTCAAGTAAGTAATTTTGTATTGTGGACCACTTCTGATCAACTTTTTAAGTTCGAGTAAGCTTGTTGAGCATTAGCGAGTTAGATTTTGGGCTTTGATTCTTAGGAGCGGCTCAAAATGTCCAGCCAGAGGGTTTGTATCATGGAACAGTATAGAGACTGATTCTGTATATCCAGAATCATTGAAATCTAAGTACTTTCTTGATGTTGTCAATGACCAGAGGCTTATTTGTATTTTCAACCATTTGGATATCCAGTGAATGCAGAACAAGTCACCCCACAATCCACATTCACTATGGTCTGTGCATGGTTTTGCAGACAATCGTATTCTGCGGAAGTATGTTTCTTGGTCATGTACTTTGTGCAATGTATATAAAGTATTAGGATTTAGTTCATTGTTATATGATTTAATTGCTTCTTTGTCCTTATTTTGAAGGCAAGTTAGGAAATGATCTATAGCTCCATTTCGTAATTGAGTTGAGGTGTACCGATTGTTAAGTAGTACTTGAAGTGAGTCAAACAAACAATCGCCAACATTGTATGCAAATGTGCTTAATCTACAAAGGCCTTCAGCTCTAAGGACATTGTCAATGTTTGATATTCGAGGATACTTTGTGCACAGTTTTTTAATTTCATGTGAACCTACGGGTTGTTTTGAAGTTACGTTTTGTGTTTCAATTTTTAACAATGGTTCAAAGTGTCCACTTAAAGAATTCATATCATGAAATAGTATAGAGACTGATTTTTTGTAATTAGAACTATTGAACTGTAAGTACCTTCTTGCTGTTGTGCTTGACCAAAGGCATATTTGTATATTCAACCATTTGGATATCCAATGAATGCAGAATAAGTCACCCCACAATCCACTTTCAGTACAATCTGCATGTGGCTTTGCAGATAATGCATTCTGTGGAAATATGTTTGCGGATCATGTACTTTGTGCAATGTATATAGAGTATCAGGGTCTAGTTCATAGCTGTATGATTTTATTGCTTCTTTGTCCTTGTTTTGAAGGCAACTCAAGAAGTAATCTATAGCTCCGTTTCGTAGTTGAATTGATGTGTAGCGATTGTTAAGCAGTAGTTGTAATGAGTCTCGCCAACATTGTAAAAAGTGGCTTTAAGCGTAGTCAATGTTTGACATGTACTTCTAACCTAAAGGCAGATGCTATCATCTAGATTACATCTATAGTTTTTTCCTATATGACTTAGCATTCTATAGTCATGTTGTCTCTTGGAAGATAATAATCTCTATATATGCAGTAGTAGCTATGACATACTTTGCACAAGCAAACCTTGTTCCACTGTTCTTATTCTGTTACATTGAGGATATGAGTACAATGCATGATCTAGGAGCACATGTTTACACATTGTCAATCTCAGTCTATGGTGTGAATTGGATTCAGACTTTTGTTATAGTTACAGTGTCCATAAACCAGAAATGAGTTACTTGAGGCAATAAATTGTTTCTTTCCTCAGTTTTCTCTTACTTGAGAGGGTTAAAGCACATAGTGTTAAATTGGCAATGTGAGCAAAAAAAATTGTGGTGAATGTCATTTTGCATGTAAACAAGACCATGGAAAAATATTGCGTCATGTCTATGAGTAACGTAGTACATCATTCATTGTACTCATGTGCCATGTCAGCTTTTGAAATTAACTTTGTGGTCTTTTTTTTCAATACAAGAAGATTAAACATACGTTCACTTGCATAGTGCATAGCAACTTGCCACATATATAAGTAGTCTTATGAACAAAATTGCCTTAAATGCATATAGGTAAAAACCAGTTGACATAAAACAAAGACTTATGACTTTATAGGCTATTTGAAACTGCAAACAGGGTTTAAAAATTGCATTCTAGCAGTTCATTCTATTCTATGGATATTGTATAGAGGAAGTATAACTAGTTAACACATAAGCAAAACTTGTTCTATTTTTCGAAGACAAATTACTATTGCAATTGTGGAAAATGCATTTTCCTATTTCTATATGTGCAAGCAGCCTTTTAAATCATTTGTGTTCAAAGAAATGAGGAATACAAGATGACAAAATGAAAACATGAAAAAGAACTTTATGCAGTCATTATATTGAAGGATTTCAATTGCATTTCAAGAAAAGCAGAAAGACAATTTGGAAAGCTGACCTTGCAATCTACTATTGAATGATCAAGTATACTTGCAGCAATGTACAAATTTTGGCTGTTATTATAGGCACAGGCAATTTTTCCTAGTACAATGACAAATTGAGAAGTGAGCAAACTGTAAAAACATATACTATTTCATCTACAACCATGGGAAATCTTCCTAGAAGCGCATATTTGGAAATCTCTGCATTGTTTTTTTTTTTTTTAAAAGGAGAAGGTTAATATGCTAACCTAGCGTTGTAGTTTGTGCATGATTGTTTAAATACAGTTGAAAGCACCGATCCCTGTCACAAGGACAATTTAGACAAATGAGTACAGTGAGTGACATATACTATGTTATTCATAAAAACAAAACAGAATTCTTATGTAGATTCATTTCGACGAGAAAGAACCTAAGTAAGAACTTTTGTTTCTTATAATGCAAATTGCATTTTATAATTTTAAAATACTTATTGTTATTTGTGTACGCTATAATATAGAACATATTTTGCATATGCATGCACTAGTGTAATTTTGTTATTGCAATGGTGGCATAAGCTCTTTAAGAGAAATCAATGGAATACATGCCATATTTGCTTAAGCGTCTGAAGAAGTGTAAATAGGCCATGGCAACCTGTCAATACTAAGCAAAAAAACAACACAGACCTGTGCTAGCACTGTTAAGTTCTGATAAGAACAATTTCTAGCTATTGTTTAATGCTAGACTAGCTATCACTTAATAGTGAAAGCCAGATAAATATTGATTTTCTAACTAAATGGGATCATTTCATTTCCATTTGCATAAGTTTATTTTGTACCATTATGTAGCACTTGCTATTACTTGTGCAATAAAGCCACATGCAACTAGAATTCATAACTCATGGCATTTAGATACACTCAAGGAGAAATACAAACCAAGGTTGTTGGCATCTTGATAAGAAAGATGATGAGATACATCCAATTAATGTATGCCACAACATCTTATTCAATGAAGATGATTTGGATAGGGACATTACAAATAAGAATCCTTATTGGTGTGTGAGTAATCCTCTTTTTCAAGACTTCTCAAGGAAATTGCATGTCAATACTATCAGTGAACAGGTGGAATCAGATTTATTAATTGACTTTGACTGATGGGTCAAATGTGCACAAGAATAGTTATAATTATTTCTTTGTTTTAATTATTATGTATGTAAATACTATTTAGCAGTTACCTAATTAATTAGATATGAAATGATAGAAGGGAAAAGAACATTAATTAATTAAGATAATTTGATTCATAAATTAATAAGGTGAATTATCATGTAAAAGTACATAAATTAGAAGTTTGGAAAAAATCCTCTTTCCTTTATGCTTTAATGACAGTGAGAAAGCTGAAAGCAATTGTGGAGTTTAGGCTTCTATCTATAAATTGCATTTTCCTGATAGTTTGTAAAGCCTTCTCAACAAATTGTTCACATATTGTTCGAAAGGTCCCATTATGCTAGATGCTAACAGCACAGTGGCTCTAAAGCTTGCACTATGGAACAGTTTTGCAGTAATTGAAGATATGTAATCCTTAGAGGACTCATAAGCACCAAGTTATTGTTAAGCTCCCATATTGTACATTGGACAAAAGACAATTGTTCATCCGAGGTAGCAGTCTATGAAGATTAGCGCAGGCTGAGCATTGTGAAACCCAATCTGCCTATGGACTCTAAAATAAAAGAAAACTGATGAAAATAACTATTTATTGCCTGAAGTAACTTGTCTACAAGTGTCCTTTTTGGCACCATGACAACCTTTGCCCTGTCACTGTAAACTCTTTCCTAGAAAAGACATATAGACACACACATATATATATACACATGTATATATATGTACAGATACATCCATGTGGACACACATAAATGCATGTATGGACGTAAACATATATGCATGCATGCATATACACATAGATGCATCTATACGCACATACATATATGCATAAATACATATATGCATAGATATATCCAGAGACATATGCATACATGCATATATGCATATACAAATGTTTACATAGATATGCACATAGATAAATGCATATGTACATAGAGGCATGCATACATACATACATGCACCGAAACATCAAGCACAAAGTGATAGTGATAGGCCAACTAAAGCACTATGAAACACAGCTTCATTATGCACTTTAATGGAAAGAAACTGTGGAAAATAACAAATTATCACCTCAAGTAACTTGTTTCTAGGTCTGGACTCTGCAACTATAACATCTCCTGCTCAGTCGCTACAAACTCTTCCTCAGAACACATGCTTATAGGACACAAAAATAACACACGCAAAGTAATAGAGATGCATAGCAAGTGGCTTAGCTCTATATTAAATGACCAAAGTACCGTGGCCACGCGTGGCCACCAAGCCATTCGAGTGCCTTCACCTCGAGCCAGATGCTATTTAATGCATTTAATTTGTATTCATGCAGTACGTATGTCTACTCACCAGTTTTATAAACTATGCCTTTGCTTAAATTTATTTAATCAATTTATGCGCTCGCATTTTCCTCATATTTTAATGCATTTAATCTGCATTCATGGATTACGTAACTCTAGCCACCAGTTTTTAAACTATGCCTTTGCTTAAATTTATTTAATCAATCTATGCGTTCGCACTTTCCCAAATTTTCAAAACAAAAATGATTTATAAAGCTACTCAGACGAATAGGAAAATAGATAAATGCTAATTTTCCAATATAAAAAATAGCTCTCCAAATTAAAACTATACAAAAAAATAAGTAATATGTTAAATGCCGAAATGTGATTGCCCAATGCTGCGAGTTATAAGCATTCCAACCAAATGCATGAGTATTCCTGCCTTGACGCCAGGAACCAATAAAATTCAGACTATATAAAACAGTTTATCCAAGTGAGTGCTATTAGGTTTGTTATCTTCAATTTCAAACTCCTTTGGCTTTAATGCATTTTCTTTGATGGTAGGATATGGAGATTCTTTTTTTATTGAGAGGTCAGAACAATATGACAAATCTTTTTGATATCATGTGTTTATCACATTGCAACAACAAATAGATACGATGACTGTGCGAGCCTTCTTTTAGAGTTTGGAGCAGAAGTAAACAGCATAGGCACCCTTGAATACTTGTTTGTGTTCTCATTCTACAAGAGCATTGTAGAGTTCTGAATGTTGTTTTTAGTTGCTTGTTATTCAGTATGTTGTAAAAGTGGGGTAAAAAAATTGAAAAATCATGATGAATTAGAAAGCCAACAATCCATTGTTTTTTCTGTTTTCCAAATTCCTGATTGTTTTATTTAACAAAATAAAGTTCTTGACCAGATTCTGCTAATCCAAAACAGATGGAGGAGGAAGTGTCTCTCTGTCGGAAGCAGTTCTTGGGTGATATGAATGGATAGCAAAATTAGCAGATACCCTTTTTGCATTACTGTACGTGTATTTTGCAAAAGTAATCTGATAAAAAATCAATGTTCACAGAAGCTTTTTTCACAGATTATTGGAGTTTAAACTGTTACTTGTTTATGCTACATGTCATTGTATTTCATAGCTTATGTTTCCTATGCATTCCTTGTTTCCAATTCCTGGACCTTGTCTATATTTCCACATTGTGAATATATGTCTACGATAGCATTTTCAACTGTTATATCTACCTATAAGCCAATACATAGCTGCTGGGGATAAATAAGTGTGAGCAATATTATAGAGACAAACTTATTTCAAGTGCCTTAAATTCATTGTCATCTTAGAAATAGGTTTTTACTTTTTTGTGATATCTACTAGTAGCAAGGGAGCAATGAAGGACCTAGCTACCAATTGCATCTTATGTTTTTATTCCCTCTTGTTTGGAGTAAGAATCTCCATTTGCGGTATAATCATATAGTTTGTTTGGCTATAACTTGGAAAATAGGGGCTTGATTGCATTGCACAGTTATAAATTCGTTTTAAATACATTACAGCTGTACATGATCTTATTAAGGTGGCACACCATGGTAAGTAATCCAACAAAAGGATGCGTAATTTTAGTCATTTGCACATGTAGACAAGTTTTGATGGTAAAAAGGTAGACAACAATAATATAGTGTGGAATAGAGTGGAGGCTTATGCAAAGCTGAAAATAGTCAGCTCTTCCGGCACAAGACTCTCTAAGTTAATATAGTTAGGCTAGGAATATGTGGGGTATACATATGATGATTGAAAAGAAGCTCTATCTGTAGCAATATAAGACAAAGAGAGAAATATTATTTTTTTAATGATTTGTGTATTTTGATTCAAAGTTTTCTAATATACATGTTATTATCAGTCATACATTTGAAAACAATGTTACTCCATATACAAATAAATTTAAGCAAAGGCATAGATTTAAAACTGACAGCTTTTATCAATACAAAGGGAATGTTCACAGTGACAGAGCAAAAGCTCCTGTGCTCATTGAATGAACACCAAGACACGAGTTACTCAAGGTAACAAATTGCTACTTTTATTTATTTTGCTTCATTTTATCCCAGAAATGCAACTTGGGTTTCACAATGCATCAAAATACATTTGTGCAAACAACTCCCAAAATTATAATTGCAATGGATGACAGTGATAGTGTAATGGATACTAATAGTCAAAACACCGAAAAACGCCAACAAGTATTTTTTTAGATTCAATAGAAGCAAGTATTAATTGAAAACAAATTAACCTGGAAAACTATTTATCATAGGTTCTTGAATTCCAAATGTACAAGTGTGAGCATGGTTCTCTACAGGCTTTTGCTATGCATTTTAACTATATTGTTGTTTTGCATCAAGCCTAAAGAACCACTGTAAGTATGGTTTCCAAATAGATTTAAATCAATCAATTTAAATCAAGAAAGGTTTCCAATTACACTTAATACTTGAACCATAAAGCATCATTGCTTCAAGCTATATCAAAAGTGCAGACAGGCACACAAAAGCAAATTCAACTATGACATCATCTAACAAGGATTTTTTTGCTATTACTATGATTAACTATTGAACTCAATTAGCTCATCAGTCAAACAGCTTGATTGATCACTGACCTAACTTGTTTGAAAGCTATCTTGTTAAGCTGATTAGTTAATTTCATTAATGAGTACAAGATAGAATTGACTTAATTTGCATGAGTCAAGTGTAAGATTGAATTATTTGTTGATTGACTTTGATTAATGTATCAGAGAGAGATGAGACACACTAAATTGTCATGAGCGAAATGTGAGATGGACTTATTAGCTGATATGCCACATATACTATGACATTTGAGCTTTCATGAAATAATAGCGAAAGCAATAGAATAGACAGATGGCTTGAACATAGACAAAGGAATACAATTAATATGGATAGCTATAGCTTGTTGAATATTTGTAGCACAAGAAACACAAAGGAAGATGTTGGTGAAGGTTTTGCAATTTCGGTTTGCACCTAGCAATTGCATTTGCTTCCTTGTCTATAAATCCTTTTCAAGAAATTCTTTCTTTGCATATGAATGGCCATGATTGGTTTAATTGATTTGGTGAATAAAGATTATTTATAATTAACTATAATTAACTATTCAAGAGAACTGATCTATCAATGAACTAGTTTCATTGACTGGTCAAGTAACTTGATTCACAGTTAACTTGATTAGCTATCTAGTTAATTTGCTTGAAAGTTTGCAAAAAGATTTTTTGACAAATAATTCTCTGCATAACTTGCAATCATTACACACCAAGAGCCAACATTTTTTTGAGGAATTCTGTCGAACAGTTTACATGTTTTTCTTGTGCTTCCATATTTTGTATGCATATTCATGACAACATTTCAAACCATAATATCTGTCAGAAATCCACGTCTTATCATGCTTAGATGAATGTACATATCTTGTTCTAAAGCTGCTATTTTATTAAAAGCAGGCAAAATGGTCAGAAAGATTGTGTATCTGTGAATGTGAATAGGAAAGATTGATTTAACTGATTTGGAGGATTAAGATGACTAGTAATTAATTATGACTAACCACTCAACACAATTAATTCATTAGCCAATTAGCTTGATTGATCGCTGAATTAACTTGTTTGAAAGCTATCATGTTAAGCCAATTAGCTAATACGCCACATAGAGTATGACATTTGAGATTCAAATAAGTCTCATGGACGCAAATTTGTTATCATGTTAAAGCCACATAAACATTGATGTTCCAATTCCATGGGGTCATTCTATTTCCATTTGCCCAAGTTCATTTCATTCCATTATCCAGCACTAATTATTAAATGTTTTAACCAGCTACATGCAAACATAAATCACAATTCATAGCATCCATATACACCTATGCACAAGTACATGTTATCCAACATATCAACACATACATGGTTTTCTAGTGCTAGTTTGTTAATTGCCTTTGATCAACAGTTCAAATGTACACAAGGATAATTGTAATTATTTCTCTGTTTTAATTATTATGTACTTAAAGACTAATTAGCAGCTGCCTTAATTATTTAACTATCCTTGTACACATTTCACCCATCAATCATAGTCAATCAATAAATCTGATTCCACCTGTTTTCTAATAGTATTAGCATGCAATTTTCTTGACAAGTCTTTAAAAAGAGCATTAGTCACACACAAATAAGGATTCTCATTTGTAACCTCCCTATCCAAATCATCTTCATTCAATAATTTGTTGACATACATTAATTGGATGTATCTCATCATCTTTCTTATCAGGATGCCAACAACCTTGATTTGTATTTGTCCTTGAGTGTATCTGGATGCCATGAATTATGAATTCTACTTGCATGTGGTTTGGCTATACAAATAATAGTAAGCGCTACATAATGGTACAAACCACAACTCATAGCATCCACATACACCTATGCACAATTACATGTTATCCAACACATTAACACGCACATGGTTTTCTAGTGCTAGTTTGTTAATTGCCTTCGATTGATAGCTCAAATGTACACAAGGATAATTGTAATTATTTCTTTCTTTTAATTGCTATGTACTTAAAGGCTAATTAGCAGTTGCCTAATTATTTAGATATGAGACGATACAAGGGTAAATGAGAAATATGAACTTGCCTAAATCGACATGAATAAAATGTGAGATAGAGCTATTGGATAATATGCTACATGTATACTGTGACATTTAAGCTTCAAAGAAGTCTCATGGCTGCATGCCTGTTATCATGTAAAAGCCACATAAACATTCATTTTACAATTGAATGGGGTCATTCTATTTCTATTTACCTAAGTTAATTTCATTTGGCTGTCTAGCACTAACTATCATTAATCAAACTTCATTCAAGCAGAAATCACAATGCACGGTATCCTTATAAAATTATGCACAAATACATACTGTCTACATAGTTTTCTATAATTGGCATTTAAACAGTTAACATGTCCCCATTATAGCATATTTTGCACAAGCTCATTTTATCAGTTGCCATAGGTTCTTGTACCAACGATGGCAACATAATTTGAAACCAATTACCACCTATCTACATTAACAAATATTAAAGACTATTCAAATTAGATAAAAAGAGTAAATGAGCCACCAACTCCATAAAAATGCCAAAGTTACATGTCAATGTGCACACCATTCCCCGGAAGCTATTTTCATTTTTAAAACAATAAATTATTTTACATGTCTACCTATAATTACTGTTTGCTGGCAGAGTAGGTTTAAAATATACAATTTGAAGCCCTCAGAAAAATATATAAACTTTACAGGGCTCATTGAAGTAAAAGTAGTTTAAATACGAAAAACTTCGCATTTCACCAAGAAATTCGAATAGATAATACTAAAAGTAGTTTAAAATATGAATTTATAATCAAAGTATACGAATGCCTTAAAGCACTGTGAAACCCTACTTGCATTTCTCCTATCATATAGAAGAAAACAACGAAAAGTTACCTCTTCTGACCTCAAACAACTCGTTTCTCGTTGTCCAGTGCGCAGTTCTGCAACTACAAAATCTCCTGCTCGGCCACTCAATAAACCACTATGAAATACAACTTCCTTATGCACTTTAATGTAATGAGACTCTAAAAATTAACAATTTATCACCTCAAGTAACTCGTTTCTGGGTCTGGACTCTGCAACTATAACATCTCCTGCTCAATCACTACAAACTCTTCCTTAGAACACGCGCTTACAGAACACAAAAACAACACACGCAAAGCAATAGAAATGCATAGCAAGTGGCTTAACTCTATATTAAATGACCTAAGTACCTCGGCCACGTGTGGCCACCAAGCCATTCCAGTGCCTTCACCTTGACCCAGATGCCATTTAATGCATTTAATTTGCATTCATGCATTACGTACGTCTACCCGCCAGTTTTATAAACTATGCCTTTGGTTAAATTTATTTAATCAATCTATGCGCTCGCATTTTCCTCATATTTTAATGCATTTAGTCTGCATTCATGGATTACGTACCTCTAGCCGCCAGTTTTTAAACTATGTCTTTGCTTAAATTTATTTAATCAATTTATGCGATCGCATTTTCCCAACTTTTTAAAACGAAAATGATTTATAAAGCTACTCGGATGAATAGAAAAATAGATAAATGCTAATTTTCCAATATAAAAAATAGCTCTCCAAATTGAAACTATACAAAAAAATAAGTAATATGTTAAATGCCGAAATGTGATTGGCCGATGCTGCCGGTTAAAAGCATTCCGGACGAATGTATAAGTATTCCTGCCTGGCGGCAGGAACTAATAAAAATAACAATTTAAATGGCGGAGGCAAGTTTGATTCGAGTTCTAAATGATTACTCACTATTATCGGGCCAGCTAATTAACCAAGACAAATCTAAAATTTAGTTTTTTAATACTGGGAACATATGTCAGAGGCGGATTGCCAACGTATTGGGTTTCAATGTGAATAAACCTCCATCCACCTACATGGGTGTTCCTCTTTTCTACAGTGCCATTAGAGACTCCCTATGGCAGGAAATTGTAACAAAGTGTGAAAAGAAAACCGAACAGTGGAAAGGCCACTGGCTTTCACATGTTGGTCGATTGACAATGCTGAAATCGGTAATTTTCATAATTTCCATATTCATGATGTCCTACGTAGAAGTAACTAATGGGATGGCACAAAAATTTACTACCCAGCAAAGGAAAGTTTTGTGGGAGGGCTCTAATGATAGAAAATGTATCCCTCTGATCTCTTGGGAACAAGTCAAAAAGAGCAAAGTGTTTGGTGGTTTTGGTTTACAGTGCATATAATTGTAAAATACATCACTTGGGGTGAAACTAATTTGGAGAATGTACCACTCCCCCAATGCATTGTGGGCGAAGGTCCTACAAAGGAAATACTTGGATGAGGACTCCCCTAATCAAAATTTTTGTCAATCAATATTATGCCTCGTGGCTCTATGATATGGAACTTTATGTCAACCTTGATTATAGAACACCTCTCTCGGAATACCAGGGATGGGTGCACTTCTCCTTTTTGGCATGATTCTTGGAACGGCTACCATGCACTATCATCAATTGCGGAGCTTGAGGGGTTTAGTCATATTATAGAGACAAGGTGTAAGACCACATGATTATCTGGAAGGAGCAAGGTGCTTGGATGTATAGATGGAAAAGCTTTGATATGCTACTTGAGATCTCACACAAAATATTATTAGACAAGCTAAATAACTGACACTTGATCCTCTCTGATGGCATGGATGAAATCTTCTGGTGTGCTTCTAAAACGGGGGAATACTCCACTCGGTTAGGCTACCAAGTTGCTATCTGAGATATGGAAGCTTGCTCGTGGCCCATGCAGCTATGTTGGGATAAGAATATCTTGCCAAAGGCTAGGGCCTTTTCTTGGACAACATTACATAAAAAAATTATAACTGGTGATAGATTAATGAAGCTTGGCTTCTTTGGTCCCTTTTGCTGCCCAATGTGTAACAAGCATGAAGAAGCAATCAATCATCTTCTCATTAACTGTGAAATGGCCCAAACTTGTTGGTCAAAATTTAGATGTATGTTGGGTTGGCAAGATCCTCTTCCCAACAATCTGCGAGAGATGTTTTCTTCATGGCCCATTGTGCAACGCAGATCTATGTGGATTTGTTTATTTTTGGCTGCCCCTGCAATGATCATCTAACAAATTTGGAAAAAGAGAAATGCTAGAGTTTTCAAGAAATCAGTTGTGGATGCCACTACCCTTTTAAACAAGATTGAGATTGGAATAAGTGAGCACCAGAACACAAAAGTAATCAACAGACAATGCAAATTCTTCTCCTCCTAGGATGATCAAATCACAAAAGTTTGGAAACATCTTATATTACCCAAAGGTGATTGTGTCAAGTCCATTAAGAATCGATGCTCTATCAGATGGTTTTTCCCCCTTCTGGAAGATTGAAATTAAATTTTGATGGCGCCTCTAAAGGAAACCCTGGGGCATCTGGTGTTGGTTTCATAATCAAAGATAGTTGTGGAAATTTGGTCCATGCTGGCTCAATCAAACTTCCATAAGGAACTAACAATGATGTTGAATTTTCAACGCTCATGGAAGGTCTCAAAAAGTGTTGAGAGCTCAATCTAAATCACATAGATATTGAAAGCGACTCAGTTATTGTCATCAAGGCGGTGGTGTCCAATTCTACTCCAAGTTGGAAACTAAATATGTGGATTTGTGGTATATGCAGCATACTTGATGGAATACCGGACATTCCATAACACACATTTATCGAGAGGCAAATAATGCAGCAAACTTCCTTTCTAAGTTTGCGGTCGATCAAAATGCCAAATCCATTATGTCTAACGACAGCTCAAATTGGACAACGCTCATCATAAAATCGGATTCCAAGAAAAATATTGGGATCCCCTTAGTGGGATGATAAGAAATTAAAGTCGTTCATCATCGTCACACAAGTTGTACTTTCACACTGCCAATATTTGTAATATTTTTTTGATATTAATTTATGGGAGCTACCCCCATGGTAGCAATTTGTCAAAAAAAAAACATAATAACAATTTAAAAATATTAATAAATAATAAATAATAAATTTATTAAGTTAATAAATAATCAAACAAAATAGTAGAACTAATTTTAGATTTATTAAAATTGAAATATTAATAAAATATAATTCTATTTTTCATTTCAATCTTATCAACTCCTTTTCTTTTCTTTGTTTTTAAAACAGAAAATCATACTTTAAAATTGTTAAATCATTTAAAGAAAGGGAAAAAAAAGTGAAAAGTATTAAAATTAAAATATTAGTAAAACATAATTCTATTTTTCATTTCAATCTTATCAACTTCTTTTCTTTTTTTTATTTTTAAAATAAAAATCCTACTTTTAAATTTTTAAATCATTTTAAAAATAAAAATAGAGAATGACAGTTGAGATTAATTTCATGGTATTGCATCCTTCTCATTAATTCTCAACCATTGATTTCAAAAAGTAGGTCATCCAATTCATATAGGAGCCCTTGGGCGTAGTAAAAATACAAATTAATTTAGAATCTTATAGAATATAATTGTTTTTAATTTTTAAGATTTTTTTTTTGATAAAAGGTCCTAGCCGATATATGTATAATATTATAAACAGTAATTACAATGAACACCAGAATTATAGTACTGGCCAAAAACCAAATAAAAATTACTTACAATGACCACCAGAATTATAGTACTGGCCAAAAAACCATATAAGCAGTAATTACAATAATCATTGCCAAATTGGGAACCAAAAATGTATAATCTTTGAACATGTATGACAAAGCTAAAAGGCACTATTATACCCAAAACACAACAAAAGATTTTACAGATACTCAAACTATGCTTCCTACAAAATGGTAGGATTCTGCCACCTATCATACTTGTAGGGAGTCGGGGGTCGCCAATCCCTCTTACTTCATATTTGAAATGCTTTGAAGAGCTTAAGGGACAAGCCTAAACAATGAAGTCCAAATTCTATTATACTCGTCGGGGTTTGGCCATCGACCTTCCCCTCTACCTTTTACTATCCTTCGCATCTATCGCATACCACCACTCAAACCTCTGAAACTCTAAAGTGCAAAAACACCAACGTTACATTGAGCTTGTCGAATGTTGGAGTTTCCTCATCCATCATACTACATACCTGCCTTCCAATAAGGCGTAAGCCATACCTCTGAATCACGAAGCTTGAAACATCCTTCGCCAACTTCTACCTTTTCGGGTGTCGGGGTTGAAAGTTCCTCCATACCCTTTACATCACATTAACATTTAAGTTAAGGTGAAAGCCTTAACCCAGAAGCTCGATATCTTACCCTCCAACTCACGAAGCCCATCGACCTTCCCCTCTACCTTTTACTATCCTTCCTTTGCCAACTTCTACCCTTTTAGGTGTCGAGGTTTGGAGTTCCTCCATACCCTTTACATCACTTTAACATTTAAGTTAAGGTGAAATCCTTAACCTAGAAGCTTGATATCTGACCCTCCGACTTGTGAAGCCCAAAACATCCTTCGCCAACTTCTACCCTTTCGGGTGTCAAGGTTTAGAGTTTCTCCATACCCTTTACATCACGTTAACATTTAAGTTAAGGTGAAAGCCTTAACCCAGAAGCCCTATATTTGACCCTCTGATTTGCAGAGCCTGAAACATCCTTCACCAACTTCTACCCTTACGGGTGTTGAGGTTCGGAGTTCCTCCATACCCTTTACATCACTTTAACATTTAAGTTAAGGTAAAATTTGTTGGGAATAGGATTCCATTGAATTGCAATCCTAAACATATTTCATGTATCTCCTAAGTCCTTGGAAAGTGTTCCCCAACACTAGGATTAGAAAGAGATTAAATTTGAATGAAATGAACATGTACATTGACATTTGTGATTTTCTAAATAATAGGAACATGTGGGGACATCCAAGAAGAGCTCCTACAAGATAGGAGCACATGGGGCACCCACATGGAAGGTGGAATCCACCTTGCTTCAGTTAACTATTTGGAGGATTGATAACGCTTCAGTAATGCATGTTTGGATCCTACAAATTAGGGATTGATATTTACATGAGTGGAGTAGCACTATCAGTTTAGTATCAGGGTATGTGCAAGATCATGATGGGCCAAAAAGTGGCAATATGATGGGTATGTGGCTGATGACTTTTTTTTTTACCAAAATTGATGAAACAAAAGGGTTTTAAAGGAGATTCTCTTTCCACCAATATAAATTATTCTTTACTTTGAATTTAATTATTCATTTTCTATTCAAATTATGACTAAAGTCCTGATTGAAAACATCTATACCTTTCAAATGGTATCACATTTTTGAATCCAAACATGCCCACATTCTATGTTTCGCATACTATAGGATTAAAAAAGAAAAATTGAATTTCATGAAGTTTTGACCAAGTTAAGGTGGTTAGACATACGAAGTTTTTATATTTCTTAAAACTTGTAATAAAAAATTTATAATTAATTATTTACTTAGAAATAAATTACAAAAAAATATGCATCACATCAGACATGAGTCCTCTACTTATATCTAAAATATTATAAAAATATTATCATTTTATTGTGGTTAGGGTGGTCAGACAAACACCTACTTCTTTTTTTTCCTGAAATTTAAGTACTACTGCATTGAAATTTCAAATTTTCACCAAATAGATTTTTTTTTTAAAACAAACCTATTAGTTTAGAAACTACATTCAATTTGCTACAAATTCTATTCTTACACATTTTTGAAATAATATAGATAACTTATTCAAATTTTTACATCAAGTTTCTAACTCTGATTTTTCTGATTTTTTTGCCACTTAAGGGCCTATTTTTTCCATGATAATCCTGCACATACCCATCAATTTAGTTCAATTATGGTTCAGTTATCTTTAGTTGCATGTAGTTATTTTGAGTTGAATGCTAATTGACTTGAGTTTACTTGAGTTGCATGACTAATGACTTCAGTTGCATGACAGATAACAGGTGGATAATTTCAGTTAAGTGGGGATGATCAATCATGCATAATGTTTGCATGAATTGGTGGAGAGATATGTTTTAGTTAACTAAGATTGACTTGGGACCACCTTGGGTGCCCAAGTTGGCATCTTTCCGTTAACACCTTTTGCATGAGAAGATATTTACAAGGCTCGGTCAAGTGGGCCCATTCTTGGGCACCAACTTTGAGGTGAAGTTTGCATGATATCTTCTTGACCAAAGTTCAGTTAAGTGTTTAGTTTGGGGCGCCTAAATTGAGGAAGACTTTGGTTTGACTTCATATTACATTGTGGAACTCTACTTTCCCAATCTAGCATATATTTTTGTGAGGAGCTTTATGCTCTTGTATTGTACAACTCTAATGAGTTTACATGCTCATTTTATTGTCTATTAATTGTAGCAAGTGTATGAGAGTTCCATGAGATTTTATTGCAGGTTGTGAAGAAGGATTGTTGAAAGCAAGGAAGCATATCAATCAAAGATTGATATAGTATTATTGTAATCTTGTTCTAGGGTTAAATAATACAAGCACTATTGATTTAGTGGAGTTTTTCCCAGAAAAGGTTTCTCCACGTATATGTTGTGTCACTTCTATCTCTTTGTCTCATTCTTCTACAATCTTTTGTCTTTTTCTACAATTGGTAAAATTGATCTAAACAGATTAATCATACACAAAGAATTGTGACAAAGAACACTTAATTAGATCTACAGTCTCATAGTTTTACAAGTTTTAAGCTACAATATTACCTTCATTTTCAACAAAAGCATTAACCTCAAAGCCAAAATGATTGAAACCATAGCCAAGATGACTACTATACCCACATATAGAATTATCAACCTTTCTAACAACATAAGCTATATATGATAAGAATACTTAAAAATTATAAATAACAACATAAGCATATATGATAAGAATACTTAAAAATTATAAATGCATATTACTTATGCTTTATCCAAGAAACTATCATAACATTAGGAAGTTGCACTTTCTTTTTGAATAATATCCCATAATGGCTTCATGATATTATTTGAGGTATCATCATATAATATTTCATACTAGGTTTGATCACAACCTATATTTTTGAAAAGATCAGCCAAGCAATTTCCCTCCCTATATATATGGTTTATTTGAAAAACTTCCAATCTATCTATTAAATTTCATGTCTGTTCTAGGATATATTTTATTTTCCAATTGTAAAGCTTTATTTCTTTACATGCATTGGTGATGAACAATGAATCTCCTTCCAACTACAATATTTTAACATTTAAGACCAATGCCAACTACAGACCATGTAACAAAGCTTGTGCTTCAGCTAAGTTATTTGTACCTGATGCCAAAAGAATTGACTTTGCTGCCATAAGTGAACCATGTTGATCTCTAATTGCAATACCTACCCCTGAATTCCCTAGATTACTACACAAAGAACCATCAAAGTTTAATTTTAAAAAGAGTGGCGGCGGGGGAGACCGCATCACCTTACTTCTATCCACCTTCTAAAGAACACCTTGATGCAAACTCCCTTTAAAAGGTAGAACAAGATTTTTCCACTGCTGCAATATTTTAGAATCCCATTCTGAGAACATGGAACCAACATGTTTTGTTCTCTAAACATATGCATTTACTATTTCAGACACTAAAGATTCTATTTTGCATATTATTTGCTCCAACTTCATTTTTTCACCCTTGAATATCCATCTATTTCTCTCCCACCATAAACTCCACACAACCACCGATGGGACCATTCTCCATATACAAGCAAACACAGATGATTTGTACAATACTGGTCAACTTGTAAACAATTCCCACAAAGACATTGGCAATGGTGAATGCCAACTTAATTTTCTAGTGATGAATGTCCAACAAGTATACGCAAAAGGACAATGAATGAGAAGATGATTTACCTCTTCCATAGCCTCATTATATAACACACACCTAAATTGATCTGCAATACCAAGCTTGGCCAATCTATCAACAAAAATACCATTACTCATGACAAAAATACAATGCTCTTTGACTATCAACAAAAATACCATTACTCATGACAACTCTATAACCCAATTTAACTATGTATTCTCCAGATTTGGAAGGTGCTCAGATTACCTTGTTTTCAACATTTGACATGTAAAAATATCTATATTTTAGAGTAGCTTCCAAATTTTCCTTTTTCTCATTAGATAGAGCAGTATTGGAAAAATCTTTCCAAAATGCTTTCCCAGAGTATGCATCCACAGACTGAATAATTTTCAACTTTTTCACCCCAAGTGGCAATTAGAATGACTTAACATGCTTGAAAGGCATGATCTAAATTAAGAGGAGGGTATCCATTCCAGGAATCCTTCCAAAAATTTGCATGCTTTCCATTATGAATTTCCCAAGAAAGGTAAGAAGTAATTACCTTTCTACAACGTAAGAGAAAATTCCACATTACAGAACCTTGAGGAAGGTTGGAGATTGTGAAGATTCAAATTGGGGATGGCGCATCCAGGTACTTTGCTTGCCTAACCTTGCACCACTTAGCATGAGGTTTAAAATACATATGCCAACTTAATTTGCTAGTGATGAATGTCCAAAACGCATATGCAAAAGGATAATGAATAATAAGATGATTTACCTCTTCCATAGCCTCATGACATAACACAAACCTAAATTGATTTGCAATACCAAGCTTGGCCAATCTATCACTTGTAAGAACTCTATTTTTTATGTCCAGCCATGAAAAGCAACTTGCTTTTGAGAGAACTGAAGGATTCCAAGAAAAAGACAATGCTCTTTGACTATCAACAAAAATACCATTACTCATGACAGCTTTATAACCCAATTTAACTATGTATTCTCTAGATTTGGAAGGTGCCCAAATTACCTTGTCTTCAAAATTTGACATGTAAACATGTCTATATTTTAGAGTAGCTTCCAAATTTTCCTTTTTTTCATTTGATAAAGTAGTATTGGAAAAATATTTCCAAAATACTTTCCCAGAGTATGCATCCACAGACTGAAAATAATTTTCAACTTTTTCACCCCAAGCAGCAGTTAGAATGACTTCACATGCTTGAAAGGCATGGTCTAAATTTAGATGAGGGTATCCATTCCAAGAATCCTTCCAAAAAAATTCATGTTTTCCATTATGAGTTTCCCAAGAAAGGTAAGGAGTAATTACCTTTCTATAACGTAAGAGAAAAATCCACATTACAGAACCTTGAGGAGAGTTGGAGACTATGAAGATTCGAATTGGGGATGGCACATCCAAGTAATTTGCTTGCATAACCCTGAACCACTTAGCATGAGATTTAGAATACATATACCATACCAACTTGGCCCCTAAAGACATATTTCTAGCCAACAAATTATGTATTCCAGCCCCACCTTTCAGTTTCTCCACACACATATTTTCCAATGAGATTAGGGGGATCTTATTTTTATTATCTATATTTACTTTCCACAAAAATCCCCTGATTAATTTTTCAATCACCACTATTACTGACTTAGGCACTTTCAATACTACCATATAATAATTGGGAATTGTGGAAAGAACTGACTTGACCAACAAAATTCTCCCCGATAAAGACAACCACCTACCTTTCCAACTTGCAATCCTAGATTGAATGCTTTGGACAACCTTATCCCAATAGGACAACCTACTTGCACTAGTGAAAAATGGAATGCCAAGATATTTAGAAGGAAGCTTTGCTATTTGAAAACCCAACAGCCTTACAATCTATTCCTTCAGACCAGTCGATATATTAAAATTATAAATCTTTGATTTTTCTACATTTATCTTCTGACCAGATGTAATGGAATACTTATCCAAGATAATTTTAACATGTTTGACTTCCTGAAGTGATGCCCAACCAAACAAAAATGTGTCATATGCGAAAAAAGAGTGTGTAACTAATATATCAGTAGTAGGAATAGCTATACCTCTCCACAAACCCCTATTATGAGAGCTTTGAACAGATCTACTAAGAGCCTCTGCTAGGATAATAAAAAGAAAAGGTGATAATGGATCACCTTGCCTAACTCCTTGGGTGGAACTAAAAAATCCTGCTGGTGCACCATTAATGAGAATTGAAAACTTTTCTCCTGACAAGCAGGACAATATCTACTTACACTATTTAACATGAAAACCAAACTTTTTTAAAACTTGCATTAAAAATAACCAATTTACTCTATCATACGCTTTTAACATGTCAAGCTTTATGACAAAGGATGAAATACTATGCGTGGAGATTGAATGCATAACTTCATGCACTACCAAGGCTCCTTCTATTGTTTCCCTACCAGGAATAAAACCCCCAGCTCTTCTCAGATTATACCAGGAATGAGTGGAAGCAACCTCATGTATATGGCCTTTGTAAAGATCTTGTAAACTGTATTGCATAGTGATATAGGGAAAATTCAGAAAATGACTTTGGACTGTTGACTTTTGGAATCAAAGCTATATGGGTCATATTAAATTGCTTAAGTATGGTACCTGATGTCCTAGACTCTTCCAAGGCCTTCAAGAGGTCATTTCCAATAAAATTCCAACATTTTTGAAAGAAAACACCAGTAAAGCCATCAAGGCCAGGGGCCTTATCAGGTGCTAAAGAAAAAATACTGATTTCAACTCTTCCAATATGAAAGGCCTTAGAAGATCCTAATTTTAAATTTGGGAAATTAAAGTAGGAATTTCTTGCAACATCTCCATTCTTTCTTGATCAATACTAGAAGAATGCCCAACCGATGCTGAAAGTAAATTTGAAAAAAACTTAACACTTTCATTGTGGATTTCATCTTCATTAGATAACCAATCCCCTAAAACGCTATCTTGAATTTTAAATATTACATTCTTGACTTTCTTAATCTAAGCATAGACATGAAAAAAAATTGTATTTTCATCCCTCTCTTTCAACCACAACTCACATGATTTTTCCCTCCAGTAGATTTCCTCACACAACACCAATTCCTCCCATTCAACTTGTAAACAACACCTCATATAAATTCACAGTCAGACCTTTGGGAATAATTTGATCATTTACAGATGCTAGTTGTTTGGAAATAACATCTTTTTGATGAAAAATGTTTTTGAAAGTATGCACATTCCAGAATTTGATTTTACCTTTGACAAACAACAATTTTTGACAAAATATGAACATACATGACCCTTGCACATATGGAGGTTGGATCCACCATCTTTCCAAAAGAGACATAAAATTTGGATCCCTAAACCACATCGACTCAAACTTAAAAGCTGATTGGAATGTAGGGGAAGAGCCTTTAGCCTTGATAAATAATAATGTAGGAAAGAGATCAAACCCATGCTAGGGTAAAATTTTTGACTCTACCATATAACTTCCTACAAACCAATTTGGTGATACCAAATTTTTTTCCAGTCAAACAGCTATGTGCAAGAAATCTTGCCTCTTATTTGTCCATGTAAATTTCCCTTTCACTGGTTGAACATATAGAAGAACATTATTTTGAACAAAGGAATTAAAATCCTCCATTATTTTCTGAGGAGGTATGATTCCTCCCACCTTTTCATGAGATGAGAGAATTACATTGAAACCTCTAGCAATGACCAATTCTCATCACCTACCTCCCCCAAGAATATTGTAATTTCATCCCATAATGCCTTCTTCCCAACAATTAAATTCAGAGCATACACATTTATCAACAAAAATCCTAAATCAAAATGTGTGACCCTCAACAATTGCCAATGTGCATGATTGGAAATGGACACCACTGACACTGAACTTGATCTCCAAAGTGTTAATAAGCCCCCTAAGGCCCCTTGTGCTTGAGAATGAAAAGAATTCCACATAGCCCATTTACTAATGTAAGATTCATAATTTTTTTCTGACAACTTGGTCTCTCGCAATATAATCACATTGGCCCCACAAGCATTTAACTGTTGTTTAATTTGGGCCCTCTTGTTAGGGGAATTAATGCCCCTAACATTCCGGGATATAATCTTCATGATGAGCGAGGAGAGTAGCTAGCCCCCCTCAATCTCTTCTTTATACTCCCATCCAAAGTAGTTTGGCAACCTGCCTCAATCTCTTCCTAAATATTTGTTGCATTAGATTTATGCCTCCTTTTACTTGTAGAATTCTTCACAGATGATGCCATAGGGGTCTGAGAAATAGATGATTCCTTGGAAAAATCATAATCACTTACTTGCTACTCGCTAGGAACCATACCCTGTAGTACTTCCTCAATAATAACTACCTTACCCTGTACTACTTCCTTAATAACAACTGCCTTACCCTATATTGTTGCCTCATTAAAAATTTCCTCCTCCCCACCCTTTATAATATCTACTAGTGATTCAACTTTAGGAGTTGAGAATGCATCATGCTCATCCAACACCACACCATCAACCTTTCCTTCTTCCATTCTAAATTCCTCTGCAATTTCATCAAACATCTTGGAACCTACCATAATGGAAATATGATTTTCCAACTATTCAAGATTGTTATTCTCAACCAACTCTTGATTCTCAAAAATATCCTAATAGGAAATACTATCCTTACTCCCTAGGGGCTCATAATCCTTAGAAGTGGAAGATTCCAATGCAGGTAAGGAAGTCCAATTCAACTAGCTATTCCCATGTTCTGTAACTATGGACGACATTGAATTCTCCCACATTAATGAAAAGATTAACCCATCTAGTTGCTTTTTCCTAGACAAAGAAATATGTGGTACATACAAATGCAAAACCTTTTCGAAAAACTTGATTAGTAATTGCATAGTACCCTCTTGATGCCTCTTCTAATTGAATTGTGATATCTGATTTTGACCCAATGATAGCTCCTAAAGCACAAAACTATGAGGCCACTATGGTAGGGTTTTGCTTAATACAAGTCTCTGAACCTTATCCAAAATATTGGGTCCATTTTGACCCACTGATAATTCCTAAAGCACAAAACTATGAGGTCGTTGAGGTAGGATTTTGCTTAATTCAAGTCTCTTATCTAGAAGATTGGATCCAAAATATTTGGAGCTACATAGATCATGTGAATATGCAATGGCCTTACCCTTATCTAGAGGATTGGCAGTTCCAACCCTAGAACTCCATAGATCACCAAAAGATTTGGAGCACAACGACTGAGGAGCAGAAGGGAGATCTCTAGTATGCGCAATACCACTTGCCATGGGAGACTCTTGTTGCAAAGAGTCATCCTCTACAACAGTTGGTTGTGTGCTTTTTGTTGAATCTTTACAATTCAAGATTGAGTGTCCTGAATCATGACAGCACATGCATACATTTTGTGGACTTTCTATTAAGATCAGTCTCTCCTAGGCTCCAAACTTGGATGTAATATGAAGGATGGAAGGAAGTTCCTTGGTCGTATCTAAAATTACACACACCCTAATAGGTTTGGTGGGTTTCATAATGAATTCCATATCATGCTTTAAAAAGATACCTCTAGAGTCTGTTCCCCAAGATTTTGACGATTTCCAGCTCTCTATATTCAAGTGGGAGGGAGGGAAATTGGATCCAAAATCGTACATACTTAATTTGAGAAGAGGAAGGGTCAAATTTTGGAATCCAAGGTTGAATGAATAAACCAAATCCCTCAAAGATGGGCACGATTTAACCTTAAACACAACATCTTTAAACTCTTTGGAAGAAAAAAAAGACAATAAAGAACTCATTACCCTAATCTACATAAAACACTTGATTTTATCCAACCCAATCTGTGTAAATTAAAGCTTTAAGAACATCAATAGGAGGTGTATAATTCCAAAACTTACAAATTAAAGCATGCTCTTGGAGATCTTGCACTTGCAAACCCAGATAGTCCTCTGACATGGACACTTCAACACAACTCTGATGCCTAGAACGGTCATTCTCAGGAGGGTGATCCCACAAAACTGGTTTAAAATTCCGTTGAGGAAGGAAAATTGCAAAAAACACCCCCATGGAGAAAATTTTGGTTTTTGGGGGGTTTGAACAAACTAATGGTTCGAGTGAACCCAAAGGGGGTTCACTCGAACCCCCCTTTGAGAAAACCATAATCAATGATAGGACACATTTTTCACATTTCCAGAATGGAAACAAAAGAAAGTTTTGAAAAAAAGAGGGGTTCGCTCAAAGGGGGGTTCAAGCAAACCCCCCTTTTTCCTCCTCCCCCTCTTGCACCAAATTTCTGCAAAAATTTTCCCTTCGAAGCTCAAGTTGAGGATGAAAATGGAGGATACTTTACAGACCCAACTGGATGATGATAGTCCTCAGAACAAGCTATCCATTGAATATAATTTTTATATGTTTTGGTTTTATTATGTATTTTTTTTAGTTTGATTAAACATAGGTTTTTCACCGAAAATCAAGCTCTTTGTTATGCACATGTAGAAAAATAGCAGATTATAAAAAAAAAATTGAAAAATATCAATGCACTAGATATTGATGTCCCTGATCCAACAAAAAAAAAGTTGAATTTCAATACATACAAAAAAAGTTATGCTTTAGCTAGTGAATCATGTCTGGTTTGACTTTGAAATTTATTATGAAAAGAATATTCAATGAAATGTTATGAAACCAATTCCATGCACTACATATCGTAGTTGCAAATCTAAATTAAAAAAAAAATAGAATTTTATCCTTCATAGAAAAAAAGTTATGTGTTAGCTAGTGACGTCACTCTTTAAAAATGGTGTTTACTGTTAAAAACTAGTTCTCGAAGGAGATGGAAAAAGAAGTGCAATCTAATTCCAAAAAAAATGAAAAAAATATATTTAGAATGTACAAATAAAATGTCACAAATCACTAGTTTGCATCATCTTCAAATTCCTCACGGTTTAGCCGCTATAGGTGCTCGAAAGTGAAGATTTAGTTAAAAAAATATGTTAATGTCTAATTTGGCCAAAAATTTTGTGGGATCACCCAGGAACAAGAACCTAACTAGGATCTTTTTGCACCCAATGTTGTTTAGGCACTTTTCTTGACTTTTTTTGAAGGTTGCAACAATATGCTTCTTCATTCAAAGGGATATTGTTAGGGAACGAAAGCCTAATTGGGGCATCCTGACACAAGCATTTACGCCCGACCCCTTGCCTTCTTTGTTTTTTCTATGCATTCCCCAACTGTGTTTGAAGAATCTTATGATAATCCGCTTGATTAATAACAATATTATTAGGAAATGAAATTTTAAGTGGGATATCATTAGGGAAAGTGGCAGGTGTAAAGGGGCTTCTGCGTTATCTAACTTCGATCCACAAATATCAAGAACTGCTTGCTTAACCCTCAAAAGCTTCTTCCTTGAATACTGGGGTTGCCATGGGCCATTATTCCACGCAACTTTTGATCTTGACCCTCTGTGAAAAGCTTGATACTGTGGGGCGCTCCCTTGCTATCATGTATGCCCTTGTGCTTGTTGATGGCGACCATCAAAATTCAAAAAACTACCATTATTGTACACCAGCGAATTTCTTGGAGCATGCCATCTTCCCTCTTGCTACCATACATCGGTAATATAAAATATTTTTTAGAATTTTTTAACAAGATTATTTTGAATATTTTCTAATATGAATTTAGAAAGAATAAATTTGAGATTTTCACATTTTGACTAATAGTTGTCATTGTTTTATATTAATATATATGATTTATTATATTTATTATAAAATATATATTAATTAGAATCTTTTCAAAATAGAATATAATTGTTTTTTATTTTTAGAATATTTTTAACAAGATTTTCTTTTATGAATTTAGAAACTTATTAATTGCAACATAAATTTAAGATTTTTGTATTTATTACTAATAATTATCATTGTTTTCTAATTCTACATTCATTTTTTAATATAAGATATCTATATGACTAATGAAATAACAAGGGTTTTTTATTTTTTTCAAGATAAAACATTTATGTTTTACTCATCAGTTGTATCTATAATGATATGCACTTTACATTTATCATTGCTTGTATATGTAATTTTTATTTTTAAATTTATTTGCTTGATAAAGTGTTTCAAAATTTAATCTTCTAGATCTTTCTTTTTTTAATAATAAATTATTTTGAATCCCTATTAAATTTTATGTTTGGAGAAGATTATTGGAGCTTACAAATTAAAAATTCTTGATTTATGATGACTATGGTACATAAAAATAAAATATTCTTCTAAAAATAAAATAAATTTTTATTAAGGATTAAATTATTTTTAATTTTATATAATTATTTTTTTCTAAGTTTGAAATTGATATTTAAATGTGTTTTTAAATAGATGAATTTAGGGATTAATTTTTTTTTGGTTAGGTTTGAAATTGATATTTAAATATGTTTTGCAAATATGGAAGAATACAAAGTCAAGATGAGTTCTTGATCTTTGATAACATTTTATTTTATTTTATGTTTAATACATCATTAATTTTTGCATCTCAATTTAAAAGTAATAAAATAAAATAGTTCATTTCTTTGGGGAGGTCATCTTTTGTGTTTAAATATAAGCATATTAAATATCAAAGGTTTATATGAGATTAATCTATATGTTTTTTACTTTTTTTTGGTATTTTTAAGAATTATGATTCTTATTAAAGAATAACTAAACTACTTGGATTACTTTAAAAAAATTATTTTATTTAATATGTATGATTAATTATATATATATATATATGTGTGTGTGTGTGTGTGTGTGTGAAAGGCAATAAGCCTATATAATATATTAATTTATATAAAGAGTTACAAAAAGCCATGAGAGGCAAGAGAGTCAAAAAAATTATATAGAATGCCATAGCTATAAGCATTCTTCTTTTACCTATATACCATCAGTAGTAGCATTTTCCCTTTACATATACAACCCTACATCTAATTGCTTGATACAAAAAACTTAGTGCTTATCACCTCATACATTTTTATATTCAGCATATTACCCCTACATATCAACCCCATACATTCCCTATTACCCTATTCTCCATTAACAGAAAGTAGACTATTACCCTCTCTAGGAGGATAACACTTAGATTTCTCATCTTGTTTTTCATGCAAAATAGCCTAGACTTGATTCCCTGCCACTGCTTGAGAATGAACCATAATGTTGATATCAAGAACTTGAGGAGGAGATCTATTGTTCCTACGAAATCGAGGTATGGTTGAAACTTGCAAACCTTGGATGGATGTATGAGTTCTGAGGAAAGAAATTGCATGGAATTTCTTCTTAAATTGGTCAATAAAAATATTTTAATATAGAATGTTTTATATAAAAAATTCATAGAAATAATTTTTTTTTGACAATTTATGTTTTTCATAAAATGTCAAATGAAAGGATTTAAATGATCAAACTATCACAAAATTTTCATATGACAAGTAGGGGTGGTCATCAAATATCAGGCTCGGTTCCTATTGAGAAACCTCTAGTTATATTTTTAAAGCATCACTTTGGGAAAGTGGAGTTTTTCATCTATAGACGAAATTCAATGTGTCCACTATTGAAAACCTAAGAAGCACAAATTGGATGTAATAAAGCAACATTCAAATGTCAATTATAATGAACTTGGTAAGTTATCTTTGGTTCAAAGGTCAATGGAAATATTTGAAGACTATTTAACACTATAGTAGTTCCTTGAGCATGTCCAACCTTTCATTTACTAACAACTTAATGCCTTGGAACATTAGGTCTTCAATAAAAGGAAATATTTGAGACAAATTCTAATCTAAAGTTGAATGCTATAGGTTATGGAGAAAGTTTGAAGTTGTCCTTGATATTAACACCATTCATTAAAATCTTTGCTAAGCTATTGATCTCTAAATGTTCCCAAGGCTAGGCTAGAGAAACAATTAGGGGTGAAAACAAGAGAAAATGGTAATTATGTATAGCTTCTGGATTCGATTGTGTATAAAGTTTTTAGCATCAATGTTTTGGACCACACTTTGTGATCCATCATCAGGATGATAGAGAGCAAGAGGAGAAAATTTTTTCTCTCTATCATCCTGATGATGGATCATGGAGTGTGGTCCAAAACATTGATGCTAAAAACTTGATACACAATCAAATCTAGAAGCTATACAAAATTACAATATGGATTGTGGAAACTTGATATCATTAAGAGAACATAGTTAAAAAATAGTGGGTTGAGGCTGTAGTGGAGTTTTGATAAGGTATGGTTTTCTCATCAAAATTTTCCTCAATGAATCATAAATGAGGCATTTTGTAAGGAATGGAGAGGAAAAACAAATGATAGGCCCAAGCAACTCTTAAAGAGAACCTCTTTCAAGAAATCAAGTGAAGAGATGTGGATTTTGGTGTTTGAAATTCTATAATGTTCAAATTGTGCGAAACAAACACTTTTCAACAATCAAGTGCTTCTGAAATTGTTGTGGTGATTTTGAAATTGATATGATGTAAAACTATTGTAGTGATTTTGACACCACCATAACATTTCTCAAATCACTATGGTGGTGTCATTAAAAGACTATAAATACCAAAATCTAGGAAAGAGTAGGGGCAGAGACAAAAAGAGTAGGAAAGATTGTGGAGTTTCATTTGTGTATTTTAAAGGGGTCTAACTAATAAGACAATCTCAAGAATAAAGATTAGATGTATTTTGTATTCCATACAAACTAATGTAGTTGTTTGGTCATCACTAGACTTGGAATATTAGCTCATGCATTTTTGGGCACTTAGTAGTTAGCATTGCCAACTTTGATGTCCCTTTCAAGACTATTTTATTGGAATTTATCCCCTATTAGTATATTCATCAAGAGCAATGGGAAAAGACAAGGAGTTGGGCTATGATCACAATGAATTTTGTAGCTTTCAATTTTTGGTATCTTGACATAATCAAAGGTATTGAGAAAATTAAATAAATAGTAACCTATTAGTAGATGGGTAAAATTTTTTTTAAAGAAAATAAGCATTAGTATTACTCCATAAGGATGAAGGTATAGTTATCCTCAAATACGGCTACGCTTGATTCATGAGATAACCCCTATGAAACTTGTTTGTTTCGTAGTTTGTGTGCTCTAAGTACGCTAAACAAGGTGAATCTCAGTTTGACCTCGAGCATGGTCCTAAGTCTCGGAATGTCTTTCAAGCGTTAACCTCCATTGGTTTTTCAAAATTCATCCTTTTCTCAAGTTGCAAAAATTAAGTTTGAAGGAGTTAGAAATTTTTTTATACTTGCAAGGTTGGGGTTTTTCCCCGACCCTGCAAGTGAAAGTTGCAAAATTAAAAAATGTTGCATGGTCAAGGTTTTTCCCTGACACTACAAGTCAAGATGTAACTTAAGATTTGTAAAGTTGGGATTTTCTGATGACCTTGCAAATTTACTAGACTTTAATTTGTAACCGCACCATAAGTGTCTACTCCTACAATCTTGGCTTTGAACAAGTGCATTTAATGTCATCTTAATGTCTTTTCAAATTGGTTTATAATTGTTTTTTTTTCCCTCTTTTTTATTCTACATTCTTCCTCTTACCTTCATTGTGAGTTCGTTGAAAGTCCATTTTTCTGGTTCTATTTGGGTGTTGCCACAATATTGTGTCACTTTTGGGATGTGCTGATTTTTGTCTAAAATCATTGTTTTTAGAAAAACTAATGATTTAAGTCTTGAGAGGCTCCATCTAAAGGTTTTTAATTGAAGAGGGATAGATAATACCCCCTTAGATCAAACCCCCTTGGATAGAACCCTATATTATTAAATCATACCCACAATGGAGTCTCCTTCATAGCTATCAAAATGTTGGAAAAAAACCACTTTTTCTTTACCTTTTGAGGGATTAAATAACATCATTTAAAATTTATATTTTTCAAGATTGTAGCCCTTGAAACTAGCTTTCCAACAAGTATATGTTTGATATATTTTCATTTTATCATGTATTTAATTTTCAATTTTTACTAAACATAGGTTTTTCTCTAAACATCAAACTCTTTGTTGTGCAGAGGTGGAAAAATGGTAAACCATTATAAAAAAAATTGGATTTCGATATATACAAAAATGTTAGGTTGTACGATGCACACATATGTCCAAATTATAGTTACAGTGACTTCAAAAATTAATTTAAAAAAAATATGCAACAAAAAATTATGAAAAAATGTCCTTTCCCTAGATTTGATGTTGAGAATCTATATTCCAAAAATTAGAATTTAATCCTTTATAGAAAAAAATTTATGTTGTACGACACAAACGTTACTTTCTGAAAATGTTGTTTTATGTCTAAAACCAGTTATTAAAGGATATGTTGAAAGATTTATGATTTATTTCAAAAAAATTGAAAAAAAAAATATTTAGAATCCACACACAAATCTCCACAAATCACTAGTTCACATCATCTTCACATTCTTTTATGGTTTATCTGCTATAGGTATCAGAAGATGAAGATTCAGTTAAAAATATTGATGTAAATGTCCATCTTGGGAAAAAAGTGAGACACAGTATTATGATTTCACCCATTTGGAGTTTGAGCAGATTTGGAACATATTTCAACATGATCTTGACCTAGGGTTTCGTCTTTATCTTCAAGTATGTTTTTCCCTTTTTACCTTTCCGTTTATATTGATTTTTTTATTAAATGTTTAGGGTTTGCTATTTTTTATTGTATATCATTGTTTTTAAAATGGTTTTGTTTGAATTTAAATTTTTCTTAAGGATATCTTTTTTATTCACATATTGCGTGTCGGCCTATAAACCTAAGTTTTGTAAACCCGTCTCTGCCATTCTTGGTTCTCATTTAGGGTTTTCTAGCTTAAAATCTACCCTTTTCATTTTGTGTCTACTGTTTGATGTTCGTAGAAAATTTTCCACGCATTTACTTTGAATCTGGAATGAAATGTTGATTTTTTATATGTACATGTCAAATTCATTCTTGTTGATTGGCGGTTTTCACCAATTAGATGGTTAAAAGTCGAGTCTTATAACATGTTTACACCATCAATGGTTTCCACCTCTTTAGTAGAGTTTTTACCCCAAGTTTGTAGTTGTATGTGCGTAGTTTTTTCCATGCTTATACTAAATACAAACTTCTTGTATTAAGGATGTAGGGTCAGGGAAATTCCTTGATCCCATATTTTAACTTGATTCATACCATTATACTTATTGCATGGTCAGGGTTTTACCCCGACCCTACAATAAGTTCTTGTGAACCCGCACACGTACAATGCCAAACCCAATTTACATGTCATGTTGGTAATTTTTAGCGATGATGCAAACAATGTGCTTTAGAATTACCCAATTTGTAGGGTCGAGGTTTTTCCCTTACCTTACAAATAACTCATTTGTCATTCTTGTAAATGCGCTAGAAAATCCCACGAATACAAATGATTAAGATTTTCCAAATGGGACTATATAGTCAACAATTTTTTCCGAATATACAAGTAAATATGCTCAACTTGTATAGTCGGGGTTTTTCCTTGCTAATACAAGTAATTTAATTAAATGTTAAGCCTCTCTTTTAGGGTAGGTATTTTTCCCTGAATCGACAAATAAAAACAAGGATTGACTTGTATACTTGTTAAAATTTAAAAATTTGACAAGAAACAAAAATCTTCCCAAACTTGCAAAATCGGTAATTTTTTCCAACTTAGTAGAATTGCAAAGACCTACACCATTATAATGTTGATAAATTTTAATGACTACAAATTTTTGCAAAGACATCTCAATCCACTTGCAATTTCATCATTTTGTAATGTGTACACATATTTTTCGCCAAAATTTCTCACTGGAAATTTTCTTGCTTTGCCAAGTTGACCCATTGCACTCCATTTTTCATGCTCATCATGCTCAAATCTCACTTTTCATGCAATCAATCTATCATCAATCCTCGTTGCTATTTCATAAATGTGTAATTTTTCCTAACATTTGCGAAATGATAATCTTGTTATGTAGCTCTTTGTGCACATTTTCCAAGATTTTCTTGCATCTGCATTCTTGCAAGGCTATTCTTCTACCAATGTCATATTTGTCTCCTTTCAAGGGGAAAGCTATGAATTACAAATACCAAGGTGTGCTTCCTCCTATAGTGGTTTCATCGAATGTTGATGAAATCAAGGATACAAAGATCGATCATGTGGATATGTTCGAGTTCATTGAGAGGACTAAGAAAAAACCCTTGGATAATGGGATGAGGTCAATTATTCACAATAACATACATCTTGTGGCCTCATTTCTAATAGCTAGTCAAAATCCTAAGTTTGTACTAGAAGTTGCTTCTCACTACAAAAAAGATGATAGGAAGGTCTGCGATTCAAATGGGAATGTGGTGATGGAATTAGATATTGAATTCTTTGATAAAGTATTCATGTGCCTGAGTGCTAACACATATGTAGAGATTTCCAAAGAATCTGTATAGGAAAAGTATGATAAGGATCATGATTCTTCCAAAAGGATAATCAATAGTAAATGGTTGAATGCCCCTAGACCAGGTGTCACTACATGGCCTAAAAATACTCCTCGTAGTGATTTCATAGAAGAGGTAAACGACCTTATTGCTCTTCTGAGTAGAGTACATGGTTTACCTACTTCATTTACCTTTGAGGGCTGGATGTACGTGTACATCAAGATTATATTGAAAGGGAAGTAGCAGATCTTTTGGGGTGAGGAAATCAACAATTCCCTCCATGAGCAATTGACCCAAGTGCTTACAACGCACAAGTTTTATATGACTTCATATTTGGTCTATTTTGCAGCGTCCATGAGGAATTTCCCAGGTCTAACCATTGAGGGAGACAGGAAGGTTACATAGGTTTACAACTATTTCCCATAGATCACTCTCAAGGTAAGTATCAATCATTTTAGAAGGGTAAATGATGCCTTGTTTTCTCTTCTCATGTGTGCCTTTGATCTTGAATTGGAGAATAAGAGAGTATCTAATGAAGCATGGAATGTGGTGAACAAATATGGTTGTCTTTATCTACAATTTACAACCTTTACTTATTTGGGAGTTGGATGCTTTGCTATCTATCCATATATGCTTCCACGTTATCCTAGTGATAAGATTGTTTTAATTGAATTATGCAAACAAATTATTGTGGTGCATAGTAAATAAATGGAATCCCTTAAAGGTACTCCCATTAGCAATTGGAAGATACTCCATTCTGACTTCACACAAGGCTAAGGTGGTGCAATCAGAAATGCAACAGGTAACAATAAAATTGTACAAAGCAAGATCTGATTTTGATTACAGAGGTATGAATTTTCAAATCAAAATGGCTTTCTCTCATGTACATCAAATTGAAGACATATGGGTTGACATAAGAATAGAGCAAGAAATTAGGAGAATGAATTATTACATATTAACTCTGGATTAGATAAGGGAATTAGATCTCGTTGATGTCCTTGAGGACATAGAGGATGATGACAATATATTGGATCCTGAATATGAAAGAAAGAATATTGTAGGTTCACCTTTTGCTCCCATCCAATGGTCCCGAAAAGAGGTGATCTTTATCCAAGAAAGGTTTGAGCCCATTTTAGCTAACACAAATGTTTGGCTAGAAGAAAGAGGAATATAGTTGAAATCTTTCTTCACTAGATCGGAAAATAAATCACAAGGTCAAATAGGTAAGAGGTCTGAATTAAGGACCAAGAACAAAAATTATTCTCCAAGCTCCAATAGACCTTCAAAGCCTAAGATCAATTTTGTGGTCAAGGGAGGAAAGAAGAAGAGTGGGAAAGCTACATAAGGGCCATATGTTGAAGCACAAGAAGAGCCTGTGCAGGAAGAGGGGAAAGTTGAGGAAGAAAGATATGAGGAATATGAATTATCTCCTCATGAGAACATTCCTAAGGATCCTCCTATTTCCTCTCCTTCAAATACCAATGTTCTGCCTATTCCCGCTCCTCCTCCTATGACCTCATTTGTGTCTAATGTTCTTGTTAATGTTCCTCCCTCGGTAACAAGTGTTGTTGTACCTGTTGTGTTGATTCATTATGTGCATTCATCCCCTATCTCAGGATCACCATTTGGAATTCCTAGGCAAGGTTTAGATAATGTTTTGTATCACCAATGTCATTTCAAAGCTTATCTTCCCTGTCTTTTGACCTTGCTTCACATTCAAACCTTGAATAGTTTATGTCTGAGTCTATCCAAGTATCTACTACTAAAATTCCCAATGTTATTTTAACTAACACAACCTAAGGAAAGCTAACCATTACCACCATGGTTGTCATCAAAAATTCCAAAGAAGAGGAAAGAAGCTATCTCTCTGAATGAGCTTGACTTTGCACAGCTTACATCTGCCAAGACAAGAACCAAAAAGAAAGTAAAGACTCTTTCTAGGATGTTTGAAATATAGGGTAATAAGTATGTAGAGATAGCTCAGCCTCCCTATGAAAAAACTTATGAAGAATTGGATATCACAAACTACTCTATCACGAGGGTAGAATTGGGAAAGGTAACTCATGAGAGTGCAAAGGCGGATGTTTAATTTGCCCTAGATTCTCTCATAGAGAAATTTTACAAGGAGAAAAAGATGAAGGATCACTATAAGGCTAAGATAGAACAACTTACGGTTGTGCTACAAATGATTACCCAGTCTTCTAAATCTATTGAGCTTGAGGCAATTGCAATTGGTGCTAAAAATCTTATCATCCAAAAGGTGGAAAAGGAACATACTAGGGGAAAAGTGGTCGGTGAGTATCTAGACCGCTTAATTGCATTGGGAATAGAAATGTTAGGGTCTACCATGGAGAAACTGGAAAGGATGGAAGGCATAAAAGAAAAATTAGATGACACTATAAATTCTTTTTCTCAAGAGAAAGAGGATATGGAAGAAAAAGTACAAGCTTGGATCAAAATGAGGAAACTCAAATTGGATAAACTAGAGGAACTTGGGATCATTCCCAACTGAGACATGTATGTGGAAATTGAAGTCTTTGATTCACAAAGACATTGTCCTCACCAACTTACTCAATGATCTACAATCTGCATGTGAACTTGGTGAAGAACATGATTTGTAGCTTATTAAAAAAATTGAAGAAATTCTATGTAAGTTGCGAGATGATACTCAAAAATTACTTCCCCTAGATAATGTTGTTCAACAGTTTGTCAACATGATTTAGAAGGAATTTGAAGACCAGGTGTTTTCAGTGCCTTTAATGGATCAAATCTTTGATATCAATTAACTTTGAAGAACCTAAAATAGTACCTTGGGCGACATGAAAAAGCTTGCAACACTATCAAAGATTCGGTATTAAGAGCTCGTGGCATCATCAAACATACTTCAATGCCAAATGATGAAGTATAGACGATCCTGAAGAAGCATGATGAATTCCTAATGAAGAATGTTGAAGAAGTTTGATCATGCCTTAGTTTAGATTTTAGGTTTTTGTCATTTACAAGTTTTTGTAGTTAGTCGAAGACAATTTACATGTCATTTTTCATTTGTAAAATTGTAAATACATGTAACAACAATGAAGTCCTCCAATAATTTTGGACTCCAATGTTGAATAAGTCAAAGTAGTTAGACTTTTCCTAGATTAGCTCTTTAGCTCTCATCTATAAATATGAGAGAGCTCATTTGTAATTTTAACCTTTAATATATTGTAACAAAGTGTTTCCCAAATTGAGAATCAACTTTAAGACTCAGTTAAAATTGAAAAATTAATTCCAATTAATAAAGAAGGAGATTTTGGTATCAAAATTTGTGTTGAATCAAATTTGTATGAGTAAGGATGTTCTTATGTCATTCATATTGGTTTCTTTTGTGTTGATTGGATAAATGGTGTTTCTTTATTACAATTGAAGGAATTTCAAGATAAGTTATATGAACTTTGTGTTATATCATTTACTTGAAATTGTGTGTTGAAAGCCTTTATTGGTGGAAAATTATCAAGACTTTGGGCTTGTAATTATTCATTTTGTGGGTCAGTGGTATTATTAGTTGACAGACTTTGTGCTCCAACTAGTGATACAGTTATTTTAAAATCTTTTTGGAGGATAATTTGAAGACTTTGTGCTTTGGATTATTCACTCGGTACGTAAATGTTTTTGTGTAGTGAGTTGAAAGCATTTTAAGCATGTAGAAGATGCACATGCTTTGTTAGCACAACTTACTACAATGAGAAAAGAAGCGCATGAACCCATGTGTGAGTTCGTGGCCAAATTCAATAAGTTGGTAAAAAGGATTCTTATTGAGGCTAAGCCAATGACACATAGTCTCAAGTGTTTCTTCATTAACACACAACTACCAGAGGTAAGTTTCTTATTATGGAGGGCAGTTCCAACTAATCTTGAAGTAGCACAACAGTTGGCTACTAGATTCAAAGATGATTTGATTCTTGATGGTAAAATAAGAAAAGAATCAAACATAAATAAAGGACAAGCATCTTCATCTTCGTCTACCAATATAAGTACCAATCCTATGGTGCAGAAACTAGAATATGAATTGCTAGCATTGAAGAATTAGGTTTATCAAGGTCCATCTAATCCTCCATACAAAGATGTTCAAAGGAGAACCTTTCTGAATTCTTCCAACTATTCTTATAATAGAAACCAAAACTGACTTCTTGCACCACAAGGAAGACTTGCTCTTGAGGCTCCACCCACCAATGTAGCCATGGGATATTATGAAGTTGAGCAAGATGATTATGCTCAATCGGAATATCCTACTGAAGAAAATGTTGATCAATTCTAGGAGGAGGAAGCAGGTCCAACTGGTGACTGAAATATTGGATACCTACATGTTGAAAATGAATTTGATGAAGAGGATCTTGTGATTGATGCTTATTTTATGTTCACATGTTTGCAACAAAATCAAATTGATCAGCCTCAATTTGATGCGATGAAAGCAAAGGATAGTTCATGACCACCAGTGACTATTGCTAAAAGGGGAACTCGGTGCAACCCAAAGATACAACAATAAAAAGCAAGTAAGTACCAATCATCCTCCTGTAGTTTCTTCAACACCAAAGGCCAATACTTAGGTTCCAAAGGCCAGTGTTCCATTTTCAAAACCTACCAATGATATTACCTCATCATAGCTACAAAGTTATTTCCAAGCCTTTGATATAATTGACCATAAAAAGAAGACTAAGATTAAGATGTCTAAGGCTGAATATTTAAAAGCTAATCCCAACCAGTTTGATAGGCTTGTTAAGTTTGTTAAAGACAAGGGAACCCATCCAAGTCGTGATTCCTCTCATGACATCCCAATTTTTTTCAATCCTATTCCTTCTCAAAGCAACTTGGTTTCTATTCCTTCATCTGTCCTTGGGAGAACAGACCCATTTTACATCTCTTTGCTTGTTAACGGTTTTAAGTTGAGCAAATGTGTAATAGATTCTGGTGCATCCGACAATGTCATGCCCACCAAGGTAACTACTATTTTGGGTTTGAATCTCATGAAGCTTTTGGTCGTTGCTTCTCTATGGAGAATAAACAAGTTCCTTTAATCAGGAAAATCAAGGATACACAATTTGCATTTGTTGCATATCTAGAGAAGAAAATCAAGATGACAATCTTGGTAGTAGATGCTCTAGTGTCCTATGGTATTTTTTTGGGACGTAATTTCTATAAGGAAGTTGGAGGATATCTTAACATGGATATGTCTGAGGCTAGGATAACCATAAAGGGTGTAATGCAAAAGCTGCTTCCTGAAAGGAAATCCAAGTTTTCAGTGACTACGTCGGATGATCCAAGAGCTCAAATTTTGTTTGAGTCTTCCAGTATGGGGACCTATTATTTGTAGACCAATGAATATGTTGAGTCTTCATCTAAAAATTTAATGCAAGATTTTGAAAGTAATGGCTCATCTTCACCAAAAAATAGATCATCTTCAAATGATTTGTCTCTTATAGATAATGGAACTTCATCTAATGATGAAGTTACTAATTTTGACACTGCCAATCTTGGTGATTCAAACGATGTTTGGACAATGGATTTTGATAGCAGTTTCTCATCTATAGGTTCAAGATCGGCGATTGTTTTTATTTCCCCGCATGAAAAATTCTTTCCTTTTTCTTTTAAACTTTAGTTTGACAACACTAACAATACTACAGAGTATGAAGTGTTGTTAGGGATGGAAGTTGCACAAAGGAAAGGGATAATAAATTTACATGCTCAAGGTGATGTTGAATTAGTCATTTTCCAAGTGAGGAACTTGTATCAAACTAAGAATGAATGACTAAGGAATTATTGTAACTTGGTTTGGGACAGTATAGAAGAGTTTGAAGCTTTTAATATTTTTTTTGTCCCAAGAGAGTACAATGAGAAAGCTGATTCATTGGTAGTATTAGGTACACTCTTGATTCCACACAAAGATTTCCATGGTTCTACCTACACTATTGAGCTAGATTTTTGTTTGAGTGTTCTAGACAATTCAGACAACTGGTAAATTTTCAACGATGATCACTAGATTGTGGCCTTTCTAGAGAAAGCAATTTTTTTTGATGAATTTTACTTTTAAGGTAGTGATTCTCCTCCTCGAGAATCTATTTTTAAAATTTATCCCATTACTGGTGAAGAGGTTCTATAGATTAAAGGGAATAAATTCCCAAGGGGTTGGTGTCCTTAGAAAGACTTTTTGACAAACATGACCATTATGTCAAAAATAAAAAATAGTCCATTTTTGAATCATCTAATGAGGTTGAGCAAATCAACTTGGGAACCAAAGTAAATCCTAAAATAGTGAATACCGAAAAGTGTTGTACTCTTGAAGAGAAAGATCAATTTGTGGAATTGTTATGGCAATACATAGACATGATTTCCTACTCATATGAATATTTGAAGTATTTTTTCCCAAAGGAAGTACAACATGAGATTCCATTGAAGGTGGGATCACTACCTCATAAACAAAAGCAAAGGCATCATAATCCTAATATTTTTGGAACCATTCTTTTAAATATCTAGAAAATGTTGAATGCCAGGATCATATTTCCTATCCACCATTCAATGTGGATAGCCAATATCGTTCCAGTTCATAAGAAGAATGGGTAAATTCACATATGTGTGTATTTCAAATTTTTTAAACCACTAATTGTTGAAAGGTAATTATCCTCAGTGATGGATCAAGTCTTGCAAATAGTAACTAGATCTGAGATTCTATCTATGTTAGATGGTTTCTCATGGTACAACCAAGTGGAGTTCAACCTAGTTGATCAACATAAGACTGCTTTCACCACACCATGGCCCATACTTTTTCCTACCACAAAATATCATGTAGTCTCATTAATTTCAATGTTACATTTCAATGAGCAATGGACTTAGCTTTCTGTGATGTCATGGGTAAGTTCATTGTAGTTTATCTTGATGATCTAACTTTTTTTTCCAAAATTCATCAGGATCACATTAATCATTTGAGACAATTCTTAGAGAGGTGTCGACAACATGGAATTTCTTTGAATCCCAAGAAGTCAATTTTTGGGGTTAAAGAAGGTAATCTACTTGGTCACATCATGTCCAAGGAGGGTATAAAGATTGATCCTGAATGGGTCAAATAAATTCAAGCTCTTACTCTGCATGTGAGTAAGAAAGTAGTTCACTCTTTCTTTGGAAAGGTGAATTTCCTACAAAGGTTTGTCCCTGATTTCACAAAAAAGACACGTCATATTGTGAATATGATGAAGGGAAATGCTAATTTCCATTGGTCTGTAGAAGGTAAAGCTGCTTTCAATGATATTAAAGAAGCTATTGCACATGCACTAGTGTTAGTCTTTCCAAATTACACTACGGAGTTCATTATGTATAGTTATGCCTCAGAGCATACACTTTCAACCATTTTGGTCCAGCAAAATAGTGAGGGGTTTGAGTCCCCTATTGTGTTCATGAGTTGTCCATTAAAATCTCATTAGTTGAAGTACTCTCAAATAGAAAAGCATGTATTTTATATGGTTAAGGTAATGAAGCATTTTCGGTTCTACATACTTAACAGTCATGTCACTGCATTAGTTTTGGATTCTACTATCAATTCCATCTTGACATAGCAAGAGTTTGGTACAAAAAGGGGCAATATGATTTTTGAAATTCAGGAGTATGGCATGGACATAAAGCGCCAAGTTGGTGAGTGTGAAAGGTTTGTGCCAAATTATTGCTAAGAACAATCCTGATCAAGTTTCTGATTCTGAAGAGGTAAGTTCTAAGGATATTCATACTGTTGTATTCATTAGTACAACTGATGAATGGTATTCGAATATCGCTTACTTTCTAACATATGGAGAATGTCTAGAGTATTTGACACATAAGGAGAAAAGGATAATCAAGCTTTAAGGCAACAAATTTTGTCTTATGGGATAATGGTTTGTACAAAAAGAGCTTGGATGGTACTTTTCTATGTTGTGTTGACAAGGCACAACAAAGCAAGGTGCTGGAATCTTTCCATAACTTGGCATGTGGAGGATATTTTTCTACACCTATTTACAACTCACAAAATTTGTGAGCTAAGTACTATTTGCCTACCTTATTTCAAGATGCGTATAATTGGGTGTGTAGATGTGAGCTATGTTAGTAGTTCGTAGGAAATCCTAAGTTGGCTACTCTTCCACTTAAGCCAATTTTCATTGAGGATCCCTTCCAACAATGGGGCATTAATGACTTCATTGGCACTATAAATCCACCCTCAAGTGCAGGACATGTTTATGTTCTCATAGCCACTGATTACTTCACCAAGTGGGTGGAGGCTATACTAGTGGAACATGCCACTTCAGAGGTAGTTTGTAGATTCTTGAAGGAGAATATCATTTCCAAGTTTGGTGTGCCAAACAAAATTGTAGTATACAATGCTATTGCATTCTTGTCAAGTGAGATTACAAAGTTCTATTTTGAGCATGGAATCACATTTTCGCATTCACTAGATTATTACCCACAAGGTAATGGTCAGGCAGAATTCAACAACAAGAACTTGGTCACTATCATCCGCAAGTTAGTTGACAAGAATCAAAGTTTATGGCACAAGGCATTGTACGAAGCTTTGTGGGCTAATAGAATTTCCCCCAGGTAGGTGATAGGCATGTCACCATTTCAACTCCTATATGTAGAGATTTTGATTACATTAGAATTTCCCGCCCTCAAGTTGGCTAAGTCCATTGAAGATGAAATGTTTGACAACTCAGTTGACAAGCGTATCATGTTCCTCAAAAAATTGGAGGAGAAGTGTATTCAAGTGGTGGACCGTATTATGGAGCACCAAGATCAAGTAAAGAGGATTTTTGACAAGAAGGAAAAGTTTGGAGATTTCCAAGTTGGAGATCTAGTTCTCTTGTGGGACAAGAGAAGAGGGCCAAAAGGCATGTACAAGAAATTTGATTTACTATGGAGAGGACCGTTCAAGATTCATCAAATCTGTAGTGAGAATAGTTTATGACTTGCATATGAAGATGGCACACCATTTTCGCTTGCACACAGTAGACAACATATGAAGCTTTTCACTCAATGAGGTGACCGATGTGTTTTTTAAATAACTGTATAGTCTTTGCATCTTTTTCATTTTTTTAGTCTTTATTTTTTTGCCTGACTTTATGCCTAATTAATGGATGAAGGAACTCAAAGACTAGAATTCTTCTCCCTTCGATCATTTCATAGAATGAATGAAGGAAGCTCCCCAACTAGAGCTAGTTATTATCCTCGAATTCAGTTATGCTTGATTCACGGGATAACCCCTATGAAACGTGTTTGTTTCGTAGCTCATGTACTATAAGTATGCTAAATGAGGAGAATCTCAATTTGACCTCAAGCATGGTCCTAAGTCTCAAAATTTCTTTCGAGCATTAACCTTCGTTGATTTTTCAAAATTCATCTTTTTGCTCAAGTTGCAAAAATTAAGTTTGCAGGAGTTAGAAAATATTTTACACTTGCAAGGGAAAGTTGCAAAGTTAAAAAATGTTGCATGGTTAGGGTTTTCCCTGACACTACAAGTCAAGATGTAACTTAAGACTTCTAAAGTTGGGATTTTCTGACGACCTTGCAAATTTACCACTTTAATTTGTAACTGTGCCATAAATGTCTGCTCCTACAATCTTGGCTTCAAATGAGTGCATTTAATGCCATCTTAATGTCTTTTCAAATTGGTTTATAATCGGTTTTGTTTTGTTGTTTTCTTCATTTTATTCTACATTATTCCTCTTACCTTCATCGCGAGTTCGTTGAAATTCCATTTGTCTGGTTCTATTTGGAGTTCGAGTAGATTTGGAACACATTTCAACAAGATCTCAACCTAGGGTTTTGTCTTTATCTTTGGGTATGTTCACCCCTTTTTACCTTTCCGTTTATGTTAATTCATTTATTAAATGTTTAGGGTTTTTTTTTTTATTGTATATCATTATTTTTAAAATGGTTTTGTTTGTATTTAAATTTTTCTTAAGGATATATTTTTCCTTCACATCTTGTGTGTTAGCCTATAAACATAAGTTTTGTAAACCCATCTCTGCCATTATTGGTTTTCATTTAGGGTTTTCTAGCTTAAAATCTACCCTTTTTGTTTTGTGTCTACCATTTGATTATTCATGAAAAAATTTCTACGCATTTACTTTGAATCTGGAATGAAATGTTGAATTTTTGTATGTACATGTCAAACTCATTCTAGTTAATCAGTGGTTTTCACCGATTAGATGGTTAAAATTCAAGTTTTGTTATATGTTTACACTGTCGATGGTTTCCACCTCTTTAACATAGTTTTTACCCCAAGTTTGTAGTTGTATTTGCATGGTTTATTCCATTCTTATACTAAATATAAACATCTTGTATTAAGTATGTAGGGTTGGGGAAATTCCCTGATCCCGCATTTTAACTTGATTCATACCATTATTTACTTATTGCATGGTTGGGGTTTTTCCTTGACCCTACAATAAGTTCTTGTGAACCCGCACACGCACAATGCCAAACCCAATTTATATATCACATTGGAAATTTTTAGTGATGATGTAAACAATTTATAGGGTCGGGGTTTTTCCCTGACCTTACAAATAACTCATTTTTCATTCTTGTAAATGTGCTAGAAAATATCATGCATACAAATGATTAAGATTTTCCAAATGAGACTTGTATAGACAATAATTTTTGCCGAATATACAAGTAAATATGCTCAACTTGTATAGTCGGGGTTTTCACTGCTAATACAAGTAATTTCATTAAATGTTAAACCTCTCTTGTAGGGTCGAGGTTTTTCCCCAACCTGACAAATAAAAACAAGGATTGAATTGTATAATTGTTAAAATTTAATGATTTGACAAGAAACAAAAATCTTCCCAAACTTGCAAAATCAGTAATTTTTGCTAACTTGGCCAAATTGCAAAGTTCTACCCCTTGTAATGTCGATAAATTGAAACAACACTACAAATTTTTGCAAAGACATCTCAATCAACTTGTAGTTTCGTCATTCTGTAACACGTACACACATTTTTTCGCCAAAATTTCTCTAACATTGGAAATTTTCTTTCTTTTCCAAGTTGACCCATTGCACTCCATTTTTTGCGCTCATCACACTCAAATATCACTTTTTGTGCAATCACTCTTATCAATCCTTGCTGCTATTTCCTAAATGTATAATTTTTCCTAACATCTATGAAATGATAATCTTGTTATGCGGCTCTTTGTACACATTTTCTGAGATTGTCTTGCATCTATATTCTTGCAAGGTCATTCTTCTTCCAATGTCAAATCCATCTCCTTCCAAGGGGAAAGCTATGCAGTACAAATACCAAGGTGTGCTTCCTCCTATAGTGGTTTCGTCGAATTTTGATGAAATCAAGGATTCAGAGATCAATCATGTGGATATGTCTCATTCATTGAGAGGACTAAGAAACAACCCTTGGATAATGGGATGAAGTCAATTATTTACAGTAACATGCATCTTGTGGCCTCATTTCCAGTAGTTGCTCAGAATCTTGAGTTTGTACTACAAGTTTCCTCTCACTACAACAAAGATGATAGGAAGGTTCGTGCTTCAAATGGGAACATGGTGATGGAATTAGATGTTGAATTATTTGATAAAGTATTCATGTGCCTGAGTGTTAAAACATATGTAGAGATTTCCAAAGAATCTGCATAGGAAAAGTATGATGAGGATCATGATTCTACCAAAAGGATAATCAATAGTAAATGGTTGAAGGCCCCTAGACCAGGTGTCACAACGTGGCCTAAAAATCCTCCTTCTAATGATTTCATAGAAGAGGTAAAAAAACTTATTATTCTTCTCAATAGAGTACATGGTTTACCTACTTCATTTACCTTTGAGGACTGGATGTACATGTACATCAAGATTATACTAAAAAGGAAGTAGCAGATCTTTTGGGGTGAGGAAATCAGCAATTCCCTCCACGAGCAATTAAACCAAGTGCTTACAATGCACAAGTTTTATATGACTTCATATTTGATCTATGTTGTAGTGTCCATCAGGAATTTCCTAGGTCTAACCACTAAGGGAGACAAAAAGGTTACACATGTTTACAACTATTTCCCACAGATCACTCTCAAGGGAAGTATCAATCATTTTAGAAAGGGTAAATGATGCTTTCTTTTCTCTACTCATGTGTGCCTTTGATCTTGAATTGGAGAATAAGAGAGTATTTGATGAAGCATGGAATGTAGTGAAAAAATATGGTTGTCTTTATCTACAATTTACAACCTTTACTTATTTGAGGGTTGGATGCTTTGCTATCTATCCATATATGCTTCCACATTATCCTAGCGATAAGATTGTTCTAATGGAATTATGCAAACAAATTATTGTGGTGCATAGTAAATAAACGGAACCCCTTAAACCTGGATTTAAATTCCCATTAGCAATCAAAAGATACTCCATTTTGACTTCACACAAGGTTAAGGTGGTGCAATCAGAAATGCAGCAGGTAACAATAAAATTGTACAAAGCAAGATCTGATTTTGATTACAAAGGTATGAAGTTTCAAATCAAAATGACTTTCTCTCATGTACATCAAGTTGAAGACACATGTGCTGACATAAGAACAAAGCAAGAAATCAGGAGAATGAATTATTACATATTAACTCTGGATCAAATAAGGGAATTGGATCTCGTTGATGTCCTTAGGACATAGAGGATGATGACAATATATTGGATCCTAAATGTGAAAGAAAGAATATTGCAGGTTCACCTTTTGCTCCAATCCAATGGTCCCAAAAAAGAGGTAATCTTGATCCGAGAAAGGTTTAAGCCCATTTTAGCTAACACAAATGTTTGGCTAGAAGAAAGAGGAATATAGTTAAAAAATTTCTTCACTGGATCAAAAGATGAATCACAAGGTCAAATAGGTAAAAGGTTTGAATTAAGGACCAAGAACAAAAATGATGTTCCAAGCTCCAGTAGACCTTCAAAGCCTAAGATCAAGTTTGTGGTCAAGGGCGGCAAGAAGAAGAGTGGGAAAGCTACATAGGGGTCATCTATTGAAGCACAAGAAGAGCATGTGCAAGAAGAGGGGCAAGTTGAGGAAGAAAGATATGAGGAATTTGAATTATCTCCTCATGAGAACATTCTTGAGGATCATCATGTTTCCTCTCCTTCAATTACAATTGTTTTGTCTATTCCTGCTCCTCCTCCTATGACCTCATTTGTGTCTAATGTTCTTGTTAATGCTCCTCCCTCGGTAACAAGTGTTGTTGCGCCTGCTATGTTGATTCATTATGTGCATTCATCCCCTATCTCAAGATCACCATTTGGAATTCCTAGGCAAGGTTTAGATAATGTTTTTTTTATCACCAATGTCATTGCCAAGCTTATCTTCTCTATCTTTTGACCTTGCTTCACATTCAAACCTTGAACAATTTATGTTTGAGTCTATCCAAGTATCTACTGTTGAAATTCCCAATGTTATTTTAACTGACACTCCTTCCATCATCTTGACATCTATTCTCTTTTCTTATAACTCTCTTTTTGTAGCTCTCCATATTTCTATAATTGTCCCTCTTTTTCGTTAATGATAAAGGGATATTCATTATACCTCTATATTCTATCGTCTATGGCATCATTACATCAATAAGAACTTGAACATAAGTGTAACCATCATAACTTACTATTGGTCATCTCTTTATTCTCTCATTGTCTCAAGTATTTTATACAAGAGTGTTTTTCATCTTTCTATAACCTCTTCCATTCTTCACAGTATCGCCAAATGCTTTATACATGATCTTTATTAGTTGATTTCCACTCTTGCACATCGAAACATTGTATTGCTATAACCTTCCTCTTCCATGAGAAGTTAATTACCTCATTATTACTGTAGGTTTCTATCTCTTGACTTGAAGACAATCGTTATTTTTAATGTATCATACTTCTCATGCCTTTGATTCATATATTATCACCATTTCCATTGTACCTTGATGTTGTGCATTATTCATGCTTTGAAATATACTTTGTTGGAGTGTGTGATTTATATTTTTAACCTCCATCATCCTAAGAACATAACTCAATGATCTTTTTGTATCCTTAAAAATTCTTAAGTCTCTCTTTCTTTTCTCTAATTTTATCTTCTCTTTCTCTACTAATTATTCCCTTTTAATCAATGACAACAATTTGCTTGTCTTGTTCATGGAGCTAAAATAATGCAGTGGTTAGCTCCCCCTGAACACGTACATCTCTTTAAGGACTTAGTGATATCTCTTGTGAATGAGGCACAAGCATAGTTTCTTCCCTTTTCTCATGTTTCCTTCTCCATACCTTTGTAAATTCTTCCTTTTGCTTATTCATGGCTTCCACTTTCTTGTTTTTCCTAGGGAATTCCATAAAATTACTTCTACATAGTTGTGCCATATACCCATAGTTGTTGCACTTGTAGCATGTGACGTAATCCACCAAATGACCAAAGGAATTATTGCTTCTTTTGAAAAATCATAAGCATCTTTGTTCCATCTATCATTTCTTTCTTGTGTTTTACAACTTCTTTCCTTATGAACAAGATTGTTGCATTTATAACATATGATGTCATTCTTTCTTTTTGGCAACCCATGAGGACCTCTATTCTTGATCTGACCATTTTTTCTTGCATGTGTCCAACAATCCTTGTCTTTGTGACCATAATTATTACATGAATAACAATAACCATAAAATGAGTATTGAGACTTGTTCATTTGTAGATACCTAAAATGATCTTATGAATTTATCTTTTTGAGGAATATTATTTTTTTGTGGGACATTGTTTTCCTTCCTCTTGTTGTAACTCTTGAGAATATTTGTATAGTTTGTTCTTTCTTCATTTCCTTTCTTTTGTTACTCATTTGAAGGTTGATCTTCCTTTGATCCATGACCAAGAATTTTATTCATGCATGACAACTTTTGTTCATCTATAATATCATCTACGGTTTTGGTACTTTTATCAACTTTGTGATTCCTATCTTGCTTGGTAGTTGCTTTCTCTAATTTTTTTCTTAAGTAACCAAGTTCGGACTTGTACTTCTCACAATCTTCTTTTATCTCTAATTGATTTTTTACTTATTCCTTGATCATCTTTACTTCAATTTGGCTTTTAGATCTTTGACCATGCTTTTCACTTCTTCAAGAGCTTGTGACATTTTTTCCTTGGATTCACTTTCTTCTTGAACATTTGACTTTAGACATGCATTTCTTCTTTTAAGGAAATGAATCCCATCATATGCAAGATAAAATTCTTCCTCAAAATCCACTTCTTCATCAACCTCATTCTTCTTATCTTGGGTATGTTCTTCATATCTTTCATTTTTATCACACTTTGCTTTCATATCCATGAAAATTATTTCTTATCTTGTTTATATTTCTCTTCTTTTCCTTTGTCTTCACCTTTGACTTGCACACAAAAATCACAATAATTAGTTTTATCACAACTAAATTTTTTATACTTACCTTTGTCTATGTTGTATTCTTCTTTGAGCTTTCTATCAACATGGGCTTCCTTTGTATTCCAATCATTGCTTGATCAATCACTTGATTCATGCTTTGAATTCTTCATCCCTTTTGTTTCCTTAAACATTCCTTCTTCTTTAGATGAATTCTCTTTTTCTAACTCCATATCTACCTTTTCATCATATTTTCTTCTTCTATAATCATCTCAACATTTTCTTCCCCTTTTAACTTTTCTTTTCTCTTAATCACGAGGTTATATTTTTATATGTATCATCATTTTTTGGTTCTATTTCTATGTGTATTCCAAGTGTCACCTCATCATTTTTATTTGGTTTTGTTGGTGCATGTTTATCAACATTTAGCTTTGTATTTCCATTTCCCTTATTTCCTTCTTTTTCCCATATGTGCTCTTATGATCCACCTTCTAGTGGTTAGGCTATTTTGAAGGAACTCACTTTGATACCAATTATTGAGCACACGGTGATATTGAGACATGGGGGGTGAATCAGTATTGAACAATTATTTTACTTTTTAAAATTCAATCATAAAAAAAATCATTTCAAGTAAGATCTATCAATTAGGAACACAATGAGAACACACGATTTACGTGGAAACCCTCTCAAGAGAAAACCATCACACAATATTGCATATATATTGTATTTTAATCTTCTTCTTCTTATAGGATCCAACCTACTATCAGAGTCTCAAATTTTATACCAAACGAGCTCCAACTTAGAAAGAGGCTCCAAACTTACTTGATAGGCTCCAACCTATTGGAGGCGCCAACCCACATACACAAATTGAGCTTCAACCCAACAAGAGGCTCCAACCTCCTTTTAATAGGCTTCAACCCTTTCAATTATTCAATGCTAATATAATTAATTCTTTCACCAAATTTAATCCAAACTTTCTTTCTTATAAATCTAATAACCACTCACAAATCTAATCCACACTCCAATATCAACCTTTCTATCAAATTTGATCACAATATCTCTAATGAATCTAATTAAAATTATTCACACAATCCTTTCATAAATTTGATCTATAATTTCATCTTAAAATCTGCATTCTTTCTTTTAACATTTACTTCTTAATCTTCACATAATTTTTTTCCTTATCGTCTACTTAAAATCACTTCACAAATTACTATTACACTTTATATACATTTATTAGATATACTTGTATTTATTTTCATTTATGGGTTGCATATACACTCAAAACAAATATGAGTTTCTCTTCATTTTTCTGCTCTTTTTATTCAATTATTATTCAATAAAACATCATTTTATTGTTTGCCTTCAACTACTCTTCACATATTTCTTATATACCTTCTCAAGGGATATGTTATTTGTGAATATATGTCTCTTAATAATAGGCATACCTTTACACACAGATCATGTCTCTTCAACATTAATTATTTTCCCTTTAATGAATCATTTCACTTTAATGTTGCTTTTTATCTTATATAAAGTGTTGCCCCTTTTAGATCGCACCTTTTAATGATTGCTTCCCTCTATAACCAAATCATTTCTCATTTAATGGATATATTAAAATCATAATTCATTTACAAAAACATGATTTTTTCTCCTTAAGATTAATTATTTATGCTCTTTCATTAGTCATCGATTAGTTTTCAAGCTTGGGTGATTAATAATTATCTTTTATATTGGGTCAGTTGCATTTGATATACATTATGAATTCGACCTGATTTTATTTCATATTGCTTCCTTCAAGGGTGATGACTAGGCTAAAGGAGTCAACTATCTTGGAAATTACATTAATCTTTACCTTTTTATTTAACTTCAACCTCAATATCATGGGCCGACTAGAAAACAATGTTCTCATTATATTTCTTAGTCAACCAAAATTTATCTTAATAAAGCATAATGAATATTCTTTTTAAAGTGATCCTTAGAAATCCTTTCAAATCTTCAAACCTTCCAAATGTTCCAAGTGTTGGATAATATTGCTTGGTAGTTAGTTTTTAAAGTCCGTATATAAGACACTTAGCCATCCTTGCATATAGATCATGTATTGCAATGCTTGGTGTTGATGATAAGGTTTTAGTGCTCCTAAATTGGATCATCAAACCAAACTGAAGTGGTCATGCTAAATGATTAATGAAATTAATTTCCCTTTGACATCAATGACACATATTTCATTGATCTCTACATTAGACTCTTTGGCATCAATGACAACATTTCTAACAACTAGTTGATTGAGGGCTATAATCAAATTTAAGAAAAGGGAACAAAAAATATATCATGATCACAAATATTAACAATAGAAAATTGGAACCAGTGGATATAGTGTTGCTATATGACAATAAGTTCAGAAAAACTAAGAAAATTGAAAATTCTTTGGCTTGACCCATACTACATAGATCACATGCAAAGGACATAGATTGTAAATTTGAAAACTCTAACTAGTAAACTAATAGATTGTTGTGTGAATGGTGTTTGACTAAAACCTCACTGTACTAGGGATTAGAATTAAATAGAGCATGATATGTGTGTAAGGGGAACCATATAATGTATGTATCACAAAGGTACTTAAGATGTATGATAGTTGCATGTGAACAATACCCATCACATAAAAGGAAAAGTAAACACCATTAAAAGTAAAATAGAAAAAAATAACATACAAAAAGAAGGAAATTAAAATAAGGTTAAAGTTAGAGTATGTCAAAGAAACTAGGAAAGGTACTATGGGGGAAAACTAAGAAATAAGAGAGGTGAGGCTCAAGTGTGGGAAGAACCAATCTTGGGAGCTAAGTTCCCAATAATCCCCAACCCTTGCTCCCATTCCCAAGAGGAGATTCAAGTCAACTCATGTGAGGAAAAATATTTTGAAGTGGTTCTTAAGGTTATTAACCAGATTGTTGAACAGAATTTGGAGTATGTCAAGAAAAAAAAAACCTTCATCTGCTTTCCAAATGTTTTTCTATGGAAATACATGAACTACAAGTTAGAATGGATATGAAGATTTTGGTGCCTAAGGAAGAAGTTGCATTAACACTACAACATTGAGAAGCATTGTAGGAAATCAACCAATTGAAAATCGAAAAGGATACACAAACTGTTAAAATCTAGAAGCTAAAAAAGGGCATCGAGGACATTAAGGACAAACTGAAAAAGGTTGTTGACATTAGTAAAGCCTCTATTAACTCCAGCATTGATAGCTTCAAATTTATGGAAGAGAATATTTAGAGTGCAAAAGGGAAAACTAAGGGAGAGATTTTTGAGTGACCAAAAGTGTTTAGGCATCCAACCAAGACAAACACATGTAAAGAGAAAAAAGAGAAGGATGTGATAAGCATTAAGGGGGTGTAATTTATACATGAAGATATGGAGGTGGCTAAGGCCTTACACTATCTATAATTGTCTTGTGATTTATAGTTTATTTTGTTTTCAGGGTACTTGTGGAATTTTTTCTTTCTATTGTTTTTTGTGGTTCTACCTTAGTTTTTTGTTCTAGAGTTTTTGGGGTTTGGGTTTTTTGTTCTTGAGGTGTTGTTTTGTGTTGCAGTGTAGTTTTTGACTTTTTTTTAGGTTTTTTTATTGTTGTATTGTTATTATAACTTTTGATGTACAAGGTTTATGGTCCCTTTAAAACTAACTTACCTTAATCAAAACAATAAGGTTAGTAGTGGCAAGAAAAATTGAATTGAAAAGCTATAAAAGGAAGGTGATGTAGTGTATAATCACCAAAAAGTGAAATCAAGTCAAATAGCGTGTGAGCTACATACAAGGGTTTTTGATATAGGGTCAAATAGAGCATGGTAAACTAATGCAAATATAAGGTTGGCCATGGTAGAAATTCAACAACCTCAGCTCATAAGTGAAAAGGATATTTCACAACTTGTATTTAATCCCTATTCATGGAAAGCTATGGAGAATGACCTAGAAGTTGCATTCTCAAACATACTATGAAGAGTGTTGTATGTAGAAGACATAAGGAAATGCATGCATGTCCAACTCATAGGGATGGATCACTCTAGATTCAATGTAGAAAGTGAAATTTAAAAAATGTTGCTAGTAGTGAATGTTTGGAAAACATTGAAAGAATGAAGCTTGGTATATAGATTTTTTTTATGAACTTAAAAGATAAGAACACATGGATTTGGTTAGTATTTAACAAAATTCATGGAGATTTTATTTACCTAGATCATCCATATAATATAACAAAGAATGCAATCAAAACAATTATGGATCATCTTTTGGATTGAGGAGACAAGATGAAGAAGGTGGAGAACAAGAATGTGACCTCACTCATGAGGGAAAAATATGATGGACACTTCATAGTAGTAAGTAAAATTAATGAGCCAAATTATGTTATGCAATTAAATATTTAGACTACAAAAAAAATTGCATATGGTAAGAAGACTCTGCTTTGGCTACATGCTTACATGTCATATATGAGATGGTGAAAAATGACAAATAATATGATATTTACAAAAACCATAGGAAGAAAATCATGGAAAAACATGAGCAACACAAAGGAAATCCATCACAATTTTAGGTATGGCTAATTGATCATATGCTTAGTATTTAATTTTATGAGTAAATTACCTAGTTTTGGGAATACATTTAGAGAATGGATAAATTTGTGGGTAATAAAATATGTGAGCATGTTGATATTTTCCAAATAATACCCTATGTGAATATGGATATGCCTCTTTTTTCACAAAACTCCAAAAAGAAAGTGTGGGAGAGATTGAGTTACAAAATTATAAGGAAGTTAGAAAATCAGGAAATTTTTGTGGTGGATAAAGATTTCAATTCACATCAAGGCCATCAAACCAAGGATTGCTTGGGTCCCATAATTGCCTTATGAATCCATCAATTGGGCTATTAGAGAGTACCACAAGAAAAATCTTGGCCCTTCTAAAAAACTTTGTAGTCAAAAGATTTAGAAACTAAAGGAACTCATTGATAAGAAAGTTAAGGAGGCTACAAATAACCTAAGAATAAAAAAGAGGAGGAAGTGAATAAGGCCCAAAAATCATGACCCTCTTTTTCCATGAATAAGAGATCACAAAAGAATAACTAAAAGAATAGATAAAAAATAGAGTAGGTACAATGAAAGTAAGAAAGAATAGGATTTCAAGTGGGACTACTACATTGCAAATAGAGAAATATGAATTAAGGAATCAAGAACAAAGAAACCATTAAGTAAAGAGGATTTGAAGCAAAAATACCCACAATATGAAGTGAAAGGAAATAAAAGGAAGGTAATTGAAGAATAAATAATAAGAAAAGAAAAAACTTCTTCATTGCAGGAACCATTTTTAGAAGAAACGGTTGAAACATTATTGTAAATGAGATTGGGGGAGAAAATAGAAGGAGGAATATTAGAATTCAAAACCATAAGACAAAAATAGAAATCCAAAATTGGACCAATTGCTTATGACATCTCTTCAAAAGAAGAATGATAAACAACAAAATTAGCTAAACTAGAGCACCATAGAAAGGGTTATGAGGAATATAGTGATAGAAGAAAAAGGAAAAGATAAGAAAACACATGAAATTTTAAATGGAAAAATCTTATTCAGTACCTTTTCCATAAAGGGGAACCCATTAGAAAATTTCAAATCACATCCCTTTGCCACCAATTCCAATTAAAATATTATCATAGAATCTTTTCTTTGTATTAATCAACCCCTACCCACTTGAACAAATTACTGAGGATTTTTTTGGCCACACAACAAGAAGAATCTTTTGAATATTTTATCTCACACTCAAAACCAAAGTTATGGAAGAAGTCACCATCAGGTTGAAACTTTCACCAAAAACTTGTCAAATATAAAGTCTCCAAGATCGAGAATTATGAACAAAATACAAGATATATGTATTGATGGAAAAAATAAATGTTGATAGATTAAAGAAAAAATTATAAAAGGATTTTTTATTGATGGAAAAATAGTCCTATGAGTAATTAACAGTAGAGAGGCAAGAAAAATCACAAAATTAAAAGGACAAATCACCAAATGGAGAAGAAAATCTATTGCACAAGGAAGGTCAAGAAGTGAGAAGCTCGAACAAGCAAAAGGAATATGATGCCTCAGAAAAGGAGCTAGTAGTTGAAATTTCACATATGGAGGAGGATAAAATACAAAAGAAGAGATCAAGGATTCCTCTCAAATTGAGAAGGGGGAATCAATAGCAGGGAAGACTAAAGAAGGTAAAAATGGACAAATATTAATAAATAGTGAGAGAAAATTGGTGAGGGATCCAATGGCTAAAATAAGAAAATAAATAACCAAACAAAACTAGATATCTTTTATGTTTACTACAAGCCCTAACATATTCATCAACACACCAACAATACCACAAGTTAATTTCACCCAAATATCGCCACTTCAGAAATTAGAGATCAATGTTTAGTATTTGGTAGTAGCACAAAGTGGGAGTTGATACAAATATTTAACCATGGAGGAGAGCATGGCCAACTTGATTAAATAAATTAAATAATTGCAACCACATATTTAAATTGACTCCTCAACCATACTGACAAAACAATTGGAGGTAGTAGTAGAAAATCTACTTGGATAAATTGTTAACTAGGAACACAAAAAAATAATTTGAAAGATCAATCAATTAAAGAATATGAATAATAAATTTGGAGAAGGATACAACAAAAATGATAAAATGGTTGAAACATATCAAATATATAGATTCAAAAGTTGGAACATACTTACAAAAATATGTCCAAACTCCTTTAGTGTTGTGAAAATTGGCCATAGACTTCTATGGCGACGAAGCGGTTGAAGGGCGGGAATGGGAGCACGGGTTCCAGTTTGAAAGCTATAGAGGGAGGCGACGAGGATGGAGAGGGAGACGACTCTGATGGGGGCGGATGGGCGTTTCAGATGCCTCCTTTCCTCTTTTCCCTAGTCGTGGGTGCAATTTTGGGAGGTTGTGCTCGTGGTAGACATGTTGTTGAGGCCTCTGCAGATCTTCCTTTGGGTTTCTATGGATGGCATGGTGTTCGTGTCTCTAGGGGTTCAGGTTTGCCTCCTCCTGAGATGGGCCTTTGGTATGGCTTTTTCCTTTGCTCTTGCAAGCTATTGGATGCTTGTTTTTTGGGCGTCTGCTTTGCCCTCCTTCACTCCTTGTGGATGGTGGGTTGCTGGAGGTTAGGTGCTTGGGTCGTTGTGTGTCCTTGTGCCCCATGGCCTTGGTGTTTTTCTCTGTTGCATCTCGTTATTGCTCTGGTGGATGTTGTCCTGTTGATGGTCTTCTTTATGAAGACCCCCTGCGCTTGTTTGTTTTGCCTCCTCGATGCTACCTGAGGATATCTTTGGTGTGCAGCTGCAATATTTTACCCTTTAGCTATCTGGTTGCCTGTAATGGGTGTTTCTATTTGGAGGCTTTTGCTCCTCTTCTTGTTCTGTTTTCGCTGTTGTTATGTCCCGGGGGCTGGTTCTCTTAAGTTTTTTTCTTCTCCCCTCGGGTTTTGTCTCTTGTCTTGGGACGAGCTTATGCCTGGTTGGTGTTCCTTTTGGTCTCTACTCCATTTTCTGATGGAGCCGATGATTGTGTTTATTTCCCTTGTTTTTGGTGGGGTCTCTTTGGCTAGGCTGAATGTTAATCTTATCTTGTTGCCCCAATTGTTTTTGGTTATGGGTGCTTCCATCACACCTTCTTTAGAAATGTTCTCTACTCTCATTTGTATAGAGGTGGTGTTGGGGCCGGATGGTGGCCTTGTTCTCTTTGATGGGTGGTTCTCAAGTTTTATTCCTAGTCACTAGATGTTGATGGTTCGTTGCTTCATGGTACTGTTTATAGGATTTCAGCTGGATTACTTTTCAAGTTTTCTTTGAAAACCTAGATTAGTTCTAATCTGAAAGTTGTTAAGGTGGATTTGTGGCTTTTATTTGAGATTCTTGTCTTGGTCCATAAATTGTTCTTGGTGAAAATTTTACCGAAGGATGATACGATCATTTGCTTGGTTGCTATGTTGGCTTTCCCCTCGAATCCTATGGAGGCGGATCTCTCCCCTTTTGAGGTGGAGTTGGGTGGTGAAGGTTTATGGTTCCCTCAGTTGTTGTTCTTATTGAGGTGGGTGGTTCTCCTATGGAGGTGGGGGTTGAGGGTGTTGGAGATTTCTGGATGAGGTAGTCTAGCTGGTTGTTTCATCCTCTCCATTAGAGGGGGGCTCACTCCTTTAGATGTGGAGTTAGAGTTGGTTTCCTATTACTAGGTGAGTTTATGTTGCAGAGAAGCTAATTTTGTTGTGTATCTCAAAGCCCCTATTGAGGTGGGGTGTTTGGACTTCTCTGGTTGTGGTTGGTTTGCTAACGCTTGGCTAATTCAAGCGATGTTCAAGTTTTGGTTTGCTAACGCCTAGTTGATTCAAGTGATGTTTAGGTTTATCTAAGGGTTTTAGGTCCTTGTCAAAACCTAATTGTATTTAGGTTTAAGGCCCATCCTTTTCTTGTTTTAGTGCAGCCCGCTTAGTCTTGTCATTCTCTTTATGGCTACTATTGTTTGGGCTGTTGACGGTCTGCGTCTTCTTCTTTTTGCAGTTCTCTCTCTCTTTGTTTGGGTTTCAAGTCCTTGTAAAGCCTGATTGTACTGGGTTTCAGGGCCCCATCAAAACCTATTTTTACCATAATCAAAAACATGGAACAAAAGGTTTAAATTAATTAAGTGGAGAACCATATTCTATAGATTTTAGGAAATTATGATGTGATGTGGGACCTAGATGGGTACAAAGACTAACAACTTAGAGTCACATAATCTCAATATAGTCAAATTAATGAGCACTGAACCAGGTTAATTAGCCAAATGAAGGAGTTGCATTTAGAGGTAAATACTCATTTATCACTATTAGTTAGTCTTCTCACGAAAATTAAGTAGATGGGTTATTCTCTTGTAGAACCTTCTACCATAATAGATACAAATAGATCTTACATTGAATTCAAAGTATGTGCACAATTCTTTCAATATTCTATTTTGAAACAAGAAAAAATTTATGAGCATAATAAGCCTATTTATAAGCATATATTACCTTCATAGTAGAAGATTTCAATATTTGTTGTTTTGATAAATCACAAGATTTTTCACTTACAAGTATCAAAGGTTATATTTTAGTTCAAACTATCATATGAAGTTTTGTGTTAGATGAATATCTTTCAAACAAATATGAGACAAGTTGTCTTGAACACAAGCCAATGGTCTAGGTTGGGGAAGGATGTTGGAAGATCATAGAACTAGAATATAAATCCTTATTAAGATAATCCTTTGCAAAATAGGTCAAACATAGGAACATGCACTTACATATAAATATGATAATTTAGTATCTCACCATATGAAAAATATAATAGATAAGGAAGAGGAGAGAATATGTTTTATTAGAGATAAGTGCAACACCCACACATATGTGATATGTATATATATGCTTTTGGTATGAGTGGATGACGAATGTAACAAATATATGATATGAATAAGGGATGAATAAGTATATCTTATGGTGTGTGTGGATATGATATTTATTTTTCTTATATGTTAATCAGCCATACTTGATATTTTTTTCTTTTTATGACATAAATAATTAAAGCCTTGGATTTGTATTTATTATCAACTTAGCTCAAACAACTGGCCAACCCAAATTTGAGTCCAAAAACCATGTTTTTCTATGGTTCAACATACTCTAAACCCAATGCATCCCTATGACTTGGTAGAGGACCTTAGAAATACATTCACATAATATCATCATAGACCTCTTAATAAATTTTCCATCTCATTAAACAACTCTCTTAGAAGTCATTGGGTTAAGGTTGTTAGTGTAGGTTTTTATTTCCTAGTGGGATATTTATTTTCTGTTAGTTATAGGTTTTTCCTACACATTTATTAAGCTTGCTTAGGATAATAAAGTGGGTTAATTATTTAATAATTAGGAGATAAAGTGATGAGTTGTCCTTCACCTTTTTAGGGTGGAGTATTTACTTTTTTCATCACCTTATTTAATGTTGGTGGTTTTGGTGGTCAATTCTCATTGGTTGATTTGCCACCTCCATCCTCTCCTAAGTTCTATATAAACCCACTACCTAGCTTGTATTTTTCATTCATTCATTCTCTTGCATTGTTGCATACTTTGGCATACATACACCTTGATGCATGTAGTCATTATTTTGCATCTTTGCATTGTATCAATCAATCTTGGAAGCTCTTAATGCATTATGTCATATTGACATTGCATAATCTTTCAGAGTTTCTGGTGTGCATTCTTTATGCTTTTCCAGTTTGTGTAGCTTTGATTTTATCTTAAAAATTTCCTTGGGTTATTTGATCTATTTTAGATTTCGAACATGGTATTAGAGCTTTTTCTTTGAGAAATCTAAGCTCTTAGATTCTTGATTAAGATATTGAGTTTCTTGTAAAGATCTTGTAAATTCTCGTAAGCTCTTCTCTTGCGTTTTAAATGATCTATAGAATCGGAAAGGATTTGCAAATATCTAATAACCTCTTTGTATTTCATATGTGTTTTGTGAGATTAGGGTGATTGTAACACTTCTAGTTATAATGGAAGCTTTTTTTGAATGTTCCCACATTTCCAGAAGGCATGAGAAAGTCAGATTTGGTTTTTGTTTCATCCTAATTGGAGATCATTTGACATAGTTGCAGATGGGGGTTTGAAGAAAATCATTTGTCATTAGAGTCATTTTCTTTTTTTCTTTAGAATTCCAGCTTCCACTCATTTGTAAGAAAAATGATTTCTAGGTTTTGTAGCCAGGGATGAAACCTCATCAAGGTACCTTTTAGATTTTGCATATCTTGAGCAGATATGAAGAGAATTGAAGTCCAAAAATCATCGTGTGTCATTTTTTCTACAAATTGAAGGTTAAATAAAATTTATTTTCTCATCTTCTGCTTGTTGGATCAAAAAAACATTTCTAGGTTTTGTTCTTCTCATCAAAATATTTTTGGATTTCTATTATTGTCTACTCACAGTGAAAAGATTTTTCAGAAATCAAATCAGAAGTAAAACTTTTTTGCTAGAAAACTTGTTTCCTCCAGACTAAATTCAGCCATTTAAAAAAAAAAATCATAACTTTTGCTTCATGCATTGGATTTCAGTGTTGACTCTCAGTTGTTTGTGATTTGTCCTTGATGACCAAACTGATTCTTATAATGGTGTTCTTTGATTAACATTGACAAGCTACATGATGTGCAGATTGGTTTCAAACTGGTTCTTATAATGGTGTTCTTTGATTGACATTGACAAGCTACATGATGTGCAGATTGGTTTCAAGGATGTTGATTGGTTGTTCAGAAATTGGTTCATTAACATCGATGCAAGATGCATTCTCTCATTGATTGTTAGGTTGATTGGTTCCCATGATATGCAAATGGTGTATTCAGTTGCTCATGCTCAGTTTGTCTTTGAATGATGTGTATCTCTGACATGTGTTGTGTCATTGACATCTTGGTAACACTGTGACAAAACTCCCTGGTTTGGATAATACATGCACACGGTTTATATAGTTCAGATGGTCTAATCTTGGTGGCATACGATTTGGTTCAGTTTATATCATGATTTCCTTGGTTTTGTCTACAACATTTTGATGGGCTCTTGATGCATATTTGTACTGACAATGTTTATTTTTCAGGGTGCTACAAGTCAGGTTTTACACGATGACATGTGTTCTTGATGTTGGCAATGATTGATGTCAAAATCACTTGATGTTGGCAATGATACTTTGTGGAATCCTTTTATGGACATGAGCTTTAGGAGATTCATGACTATTCATTTTCAGATTTCAGATTGATGCTACTTCACTTTCAGGATATTCATGATGGTTCAGTTGTTTGATCTACTCTACATGATATTATTTCAATGTTTTGATTATGTTGGACTGACAGTTTTGATAAGGCATTGTACAAGGTATTCATGTTGATCATGACACGGGTTATTTGATCATATTATGATTGAGAATTTGTAGGTTCAGTTTTCCAAAACAATCAGTGCTTCAGGTGACAAAACATTCATTTTTTCATATGCATAAGGACTCCACATTTTTGGTCTTGATCATCATATTTCATTGTGTTTGAATGTGTTGATTATGCACATTTGTATATTTCTTGGAATATACATTTGGTACTATAATTGTGTCATTGGATATTAAAAAAAAAAACACTATTAATTGGCATCAAAAGGTGATTAAAGTGGTTTGCATGGTTTATGTATTTTAAACCCTATTAGGTTTTTTTGTGCATATGGTATTGTTTTAAATGATAAGTCACAATATACATGTGACTAAACTTCACTGATAGCAGCTATTATATCAGTGTGATTATTTTTGTCAACATGGATATTATGTGGCTTCGACAGTCTTTGAGAACTAATGATGTGTGTCAGAATTCAATGGTCTCAAAAGCATTTTAATACTTGATTAAATCATGTGATATGATGTTTCCCACCAGACTTCAAAATGATTTTAATCATTGTGTATTCTATCGGATTTCAAATGATTATCTTTTTGGTTGAAGTCTTTGAAAGACTTGGGGGAAATATAGGGCGGAGTTGTTATTGTTTTATTGTGTAAACTTGTGAAACCCTAGCCGCCATCATGGAGTTGTAGTTGCAGATTTCTGGAAAAATGCTTGACTGTGGAAGTTAAAAAAAAGGAGACAAAGCTCGTAGATGGAGGACTTCAACTAGACAGTTTTGAAATGGTTCTTTTGGTATTTGTTTATTTTCATTCCTCCTTAAACAAGTATTAAGGTAAATATAGTTTACGAGCTTTGAACATTTTTTTGTTTGTTAAGCTAATAACAATGAAGATTCAGTGGTTAATGTTATTTGAAACCCTTGATTATTTCTTAGCAAACAAATAAAGGGTTAATGTATTCAGTTATTCCAATCTGGAAATTTTGATGAAGTTACATGAAAACATATGATTCTTGAAATAGTTAGTTGAAAAATCTTTAGGGTTTTTCTCTTGTAACCCTAACCCGCGTTGGTTTATAGTTATTCAAACTGCATACAAAGATTATTATTTGCAAGGGTCTTTAAAAGATGATCTTCAGGCATTTTCATATGAATCTAGAAAAGAGGAATATGATGTTTATGATATTCAGTCCAGAAGTTGTATTGCATTGAAAATATTTATATTGATACTCAGATTATTGTATTTAGAGGAAGATTTTTTCATTCTCATACAACATTCTTCTATGAGCGTATTGAAAATATTTTATAGTCTTCTATTGAAATTCTAGTACTGCAATTTTCACTTCTAGGGTTTTGATAGAATGCTGTATTATTTCTTTTTACATTGTAAAGGAGTTGGTGCTCCTGGTTTTATGAAGTTGGTGCTTCTAAATTTTGTGGAGTTGGTGCTCCTAAAATTGTGGAGTTGGTGCTCCTGAATGTGAAAGAGTTGGTGCTCTAAGTGAATAAAGGAAAGATTTTTCGAGTGGTTTTTTATTCCCCAAGAGGGTTTTTCCACTCAGGACAAATTCTGGTGTTATGTGATGCTTATATGTGTGTGAGTTTTCTTATCTGTCTATTTTTTAAATGTGTCACCAAATATATTGAATTCACATCTACCAATATATGTATGTCAGGTTTCATGCATAAAAAGTTTTGATTTAAAGTGAGCTTTGATACATGTGAAAGTGTTACATTTCCCTTCTATTAAAGTTTCATGTTTAAATTCCTGGTTCATGCAAATACAATACTATTCTTTGAATTGTCCTTTGGTGTCTTGATTTAAAATTCAAGTTTACTATACATACTGTCATTTGTCTTCTTGGCTCAAAACAAACATAAATTCTAGTTTTTGAAAAAGTTTTGTGACTTTCATAAATCACTGATTCACCCCCCCCTCTCAATGATTTCAGTCTTCCAACGATTGGTATTAGAGCATAGAGTCCTCATATAGGTCCAATCCACCTAGGATTGATTCTGGTTTTTGGAAGTCTGTCATACATATCTTGAATTCAAGAAGGTACTTCTGTGACTTGAGCCAAATCCTTGATTAATAAAGTCTAATTGACTTAAGGGTTTCTAGTAATGGAGTGTTGTGTCTAATATGGGAAAAAATAGAAGGAATAAGGGAAAAAGAAGTTCACAACAAAATACTAATCATCAAACTCTTCTTGAACTCAATATGAGAAGTAATGAGGAAGAGATCATTAGCAATAATCTAGAAATGATAGAGTATCCTATGTTTAGAACACCTCAGTTTGAAGGTACCAATTTTATTCTTTGGAAACGTTAGATGGAGACATATTTGTCTTCCTTAGGGTTTGATGTGTGGGTAGCAGTAGAAAGAGGTTGCACTGTATTTGTAACATCTCCTTCCACACATGAGGAGAAAACAACTCTTGAATTCAATGCTAAGGCTATAGATGCTATTTTCAATAGTTTTCCAAATGAAATTATTGCTAAGGTTATGCATTGCAAGAATGCAAAGGAAGTTTGGGACAGGTTTATTGAAATGAATCAGAATGGCGAGTTACAAGAGGAGATATCTTTGAAAAATGAAACAAGTTGTGAGTCATCTGAAAGTGATGATTGTGCAAATCTCCATAGTTTTGAAGAAAATTAGATTGAGTCTAAATCTATAGAGATTACTGAGGAACATTCAAATTGCCAAAAAATTAATGAAGAAGTAGATCAATTTTTGGGTGAAGTGAATTCTGAACAGGAATATGAGGAGAAGGAAAGCGAGGTTGATTTGGAAGGTGAACTCCTATGTGCTTTATGTTAGAAACCAAGATCAAACATGCAAACCAAAAAACCTTCCATAGAAGAGAAAATCAGAAAAAAGCAAAGCTATTGCAAAAAGATGTGCAAAATAATATTATTCAGGAATTCATAATTACATGAGATGATTTGCTTTATAAAAGAAAAGTATGCATAACCCTAATCTTATCTTGAGCAACAAGATAAGGATAACAATAATTAACCTAGGAATTAAAATATTACCTAAGTAAAGTTATGCAAGTGTAATTAAATATTAATTACACTAACACCCCCCATAAGTGCAACTTAGGGAGACTAAAAAAGCATGCACCTAAAACTAATATGAATGCAAGAAAGCATGAATGGGTCCTGGCAACAAGGCCTGATCAGGTACCCATGTACAAATGCAAAAATGAGGTAGAGAAGGAAAACCTAGTGGGACAAAACCCCCCTACAATGAGATGACTGTTGCAAAGAAGCACTGGAAGAATACTGTGGAGTAACACTGGAACCGAAATTTGAAAAGCAAGGAAAGATACTTTTGTCTACAAGAAACCAAATCATAATTGTAATAATGCGACAGTAGACCCGATGCCATGGAACACTGGAAAACTCACAAACTGGAACAACCCAAGAATCTGTGAAGCAATAGTAGATGGAATTATGACAAAATTTGAAAATTGTGTATCTTGATGTCGATGCCAAACTAAGACTAAAACTCTTCCATGGGAACAAGTACCATAAATACTCTAGAACATTAACCATAAAAACATGGCCCTCAAATTGAGAAGGGTATGAACCAATGCGGATCAATAACCATAAACTCCCAATCTAAAGTGTGAACCGATGTGAATCTGATATGTGTCAAGCTAAGACAAGATGGTCCAAAAGAAACTAAGAAACTAGATATAACCCATGTGAGTTTTCATCAAAACAAGATGGAGATCAAAGTGCATGCACACTCTAATCAAATTATTATGCAAGAAACCCCCCTAATGGAACTTTATATTAGTTCATTTATTACAATAACCCAACGATTGTAAAATGAGAGAATGATTAATATGCATAAATAGAAAATAAAAATAGACCTCGAATCTATGTAGAGGACTGAACCAACTTTCCAATGCCACAAGAATGGCGAAAAAAGGATCACCGAGTCAAAAGATATGCTTTTCGAAGAAAAAAAAACTTCATCTGAGTTCAAGGACCTGAAAAATAAATCTAGAGAAAAATATGGTAAAAAAACCTTCACCACTAGATCGGTGTCGGAATCAGCTTTCCAACGGTACCTTGTTTGTGAAAAATGGACACTATATGCAAAAAAGACACCCGGTTTAGTGAAAGTTGCATCAAAATGCCCAATAAGGCTTATAGGCAGCCTAGGGGGCTTAAAAAATTTGGCCCCTGGTCTTGTGCGCGACCAAGGGTTGGCAGGTAGGTGCTGGAGGCAGAGCCCCTGGTCCTCCATAGGACTACACAGGGAGCTGGGAGGTCGGTCGGGGGTTGGGCACATAGCGCCTGGTCCCCCCACATGATCGTGGCCCTGTGTAGCTAGCCTGCGAGGGCTGTAGGCTTGCTAGCGGAGTTTGGGTGGTGCCGCTTGGTGGCGGCGTACTTTTGAACTGGAGGCGCAAAAATCATTGAGAAAATTTCAATTTTTTTATTTTTTTTCAATTCGCGTGCCTCAGGAAGCAAGCTGGGGAGGCTGTACGACCTCCTTGACAATTTTTTTTTGCCTTCCGAACCAACTTCACCAAAATCGATGAAATGAAGGGCGATCTTAGGGTTTTTGGCCACTGTGAACATGATGGTGACCTCCGTTTATGCCCAAAATGCTTTGAAAAATCAGCTACCCCCAGAGCTTGCAAAAAAAACTCTGAGTTTGAAACCCTCACAGATCTGGCAAATGATGACCAAAATCTGCAAAATAAAAGTCAATCCTAACTTTTTCCAGCGCTCTAAATCCAATGGTGAAGCCTAATCTAATCCAAGACGCTGCATAGATGAATTCAAGGTATGAAACCCTCAACGAATCCCGAACGAACTCTGCAAATATTTTCTCAAAAAAATGAGAAGGGGCTGCAAATCAAGGCTCTGATACCATGTTAGAAACCAAGATCAGACATGCAAACCAAAAAACCTTTCACATCTAAGAGAAAATTAGAAAAAGCAAAGCTATTGCAAAAAGATGTGCAAAATAATATTATTTAGGAATTCATAATTACATGAGATGATTTGCTTTATAAAAACAAAATATGCATAACCCTAATCTTATCTTGAGCAACAAGATAGCTCAACAAGATAAGGATGACAATAATTAACCTAGGAATTAAAATATTACCTAAGTAAAGTTATGCAAGTGTAATTAAATATTAATTACACTATCACTTTAGATACAATTAAGTAGCTTAGAAGAGAAAACCATAATTTAAAAATGAAACTTCAACAAGAAAAAGATATCAAAGATAAGATATGTTCAGATCTTGTAGAAGCAAAGATACAAGTTGAAGAAGCTATAAAGATTGAGGAAGAAGTTAAAAGTCAACTTAAGGTAAAAGAACAAAGTATAGAAAAACTTGAGTGGCAAGTGGTTTTACTGAGGAACATTGATAAAGTGTCAAAGCAGTTAAGTGATGAGAAAATTAATGAGAATGGCTCTATGTCTTTGGATAAAATTATTGGTGCACAAAAAGCTCCAAGTGAGAAAACTGGTTTGGGCTTAGAGGAAGGATAGTGCTCTAAGGTTAGAAAAACATCTAGAACAAAGGTAGATTTAAACTTTCATGCTATTGACCTTGAAAATGCAAGAAACAAACAACACAAGGATATCAACAGAGGAGGAAGGAATAGAATAAACAGATTCACAAGATCTCCCTCTGCTTGGCAAGGTAAATTGATGAGGAATAATTGTTCTTTTTCAGGCTATTGTTATTCTTGTTTTGATTATGGCCATAGAGCATCTGGATGTTGGATTAAAGTGAAGAAAAATGATTGGAAAAGGAACTATGGTATTGTCACATGCTTCGGGTGTATTCAATCAGGTCATATTGCAAGAAATTGTGATAAATTATTTCTAAAATATGATGTAGGAGAGTGTAAATATTCAGTTGTTTTCTATAGATGTAATGAATCTGGTCATAAAGCAAGGTTTTGCAGAGAGAAATCATATGGAAATGGATCTTTAAGGGTTTGGAGAAGAAAGCAAGAAAAGGAGAAGGGAGGACTTAGTCTTGTGCATGATGCACAAGGATCATCTCTTAGCATTTAATGGTTGTTTGGTTTTAGGGGGAGTAATCCAAAGTTTTATTTTCTATCCCCAAGGAGTCTTAGAATGTAGTGGAACAAGTTTTTTTTAAGTTTTGGTGTAGTTTGTCTGCTTCATGGACCAAGTGAGTTTGATATCAAAGAGCAGTGGTATATCTGTGGTCAGAAATCTTTTATAACAAAGAAAGTATAGTAGCTTGTGATTTTTGCTGCAATCATTTGATGTACATGACTAACAGTATACATGATAGTATTCTTCATGATCAAATATGATTTAATGATTTTCATGCAAATGTTCATGTCATAACTAGATCTCAGGGTATCAAGGATGTCATTATGTTTTGACAGGATGACTTTGGAACAAGTATTGTGGTGTGTGTAGCAATCAGCATAACAATAGTTTTATGATTCTTATTGGATGTGTATTCCTTACACCTTGATAAGTCATTGTACACAGTATTCATGATGTTCTTTATGGTTCACAAGTTGAGTTATTTGACAGCTCAGAGTTACTTAATACATTCCAAATTACTTGATCTTGTGTTGATTCTAAAGGATAGTTGTCAGATGATTGGTGATATATGTCAGTCACATGGTCTAGTGGTGATACAGGGGGTTGACAAATACCATTGTTTGGAAAAATCATGATACATCTCTAAATGTTGCTGATTCTAGAATTTTGTTTGTGCAATCATTTGATTAACAAATTTCTGATTGATAGTGACTCTTCTTTGACATAGCCTCTACTTAATAGCAGTGGTGTTGATCTTCAAAATTTTGTGATATAGGTCATTTGTACTAGTTTGGAGTCGTGTATTCATGATAAAAGTTGCAAGAGGTTGCAGACTTGATAATGTGTTTGGTGACAAAACATTGCACTCTTAGGATAGTTGTGTTTCTAATATTGTTGCAGTTGCAAGTGTCTGTGTTTTTACTATTGCAAGGTGGAGTTTGAATTTGGTATGTCAATGATAGTCATATATGAGAAAGTAGTAAAGAGCCTTGGTTCAAATATTTGTCTCATGTTTGATTCTTGGTATCTTCCTTGAAGCATGATAAACAATTTAGAAAAAACAATGTATTGATGCTTCTTTCTTTGGTCATGAGTCATTATAGACTGCAGGAGTCCTCAATCACATAAGATAGTGATTCATATTAGCTATTGACAATGGTCTTTTGGTTGTTGACAACATTTTTGTTCAAATGATAGTGTATAAATCTTGGATTCACATGTTCACACAGTTTGAAGGTTTAAGAATTGTTAAGCATTTTATACCTAGATTTGTTTTTGGTTAACAATTGTATTTATAAGGTTAAAAGGTGATAGTATACAGTACAATGCATTTTCATGTCAATTTAGTTCTATGGTGTTGTTTTTTTGCTTTGACAGTTCACACTCAGTTTATATTTTTAAATGTTATGATTGTTGGGTCTACAAATAGTGTACAGTGAACAACACAATTGTTTCCACAGTAACAAGCTTATACTGTTGAAGTGTGATACATGTTGAGAATCAATGAAAAGTACAATAGATGTGCATTGTGAACATTTAACATTACAATCCAAGGACTTGACACAAGTTGTCCGTGAAACAGTTCTAATGCAATAAGGAAATACTAATGAAATTTTGTCAGTGGATCAACTTTATGGTCTCTCTATGCAAATAATCGGGGAGAGATTCATGTTGCAATTTTTCTTTAAGTATCTGAATTGATAGGGTCTTTGATTGTATTTATCCATGTGATTAACACAAGGAGATATATGTAGTAGAGTTTTTTTATTATAAAGTGATTGATCCTTGAGTTTTGATTCATACTTTCATATGGATATGTGTTGGTTGGACTCTCAGTTGTTTATCTTCATGGCATCTCACATTCTCCTCTTTCATCCTTTGTCATTGAGGCAAAAAGGGGGAGAGAAAGTATGTGTTTTTCCATCAAGGATAAAGGGGGAGTTTGTTGACTCTCAGTTGTTTGTGATTTGTCCTTGATGTTTGATGTTTGTCCTTGATGAAAAAACTAGTTCTTATAATGGTGTTATTTGATTGGCATTGACAAGCTACATGATGTGCAGATTGGTTTCAAACTAGTTTTTATAATGGTGTTCTTTGATTGACATTGACAAGTTACATGATTTGCAAATTGGTTTTGAGGATGTTGATTGGTTGTTTGGCAACTGGTTCATTAACATTGATGCAAGATGCATTCTCTCATTGATTGTTAGGTTGGTTGGTTCCCATGATATGCAGATTGGTGTATTTAGTCGCTCATTCTTAGTTTGTCTTTAAATGATATGTGTCTTTGACATGTGTTGTGTCATTGGCATCTTGGTAACACTGTGACAAAACTCCCTGGTTTGGATAATACATGCACACGATTTATACAGTTGGGATGGTATAATATTGGTGGCATATGATTTGGTTCAGTTTATATCATGATTTCCTTGGTTCTTTCTACATCATTTTGATGGGCTCTTGATTCATATTTGTATTGACAGTGTTTATTTTTTAGGGCGCTACAAGTCAGGTTTTACATGATGACATGTGTTCTTGATGTTGGCAATGATTGATGTCAAAATCACTTGATGTTGGCAATGATACTTTGTGGAATCCTTTTGTGGACATGAGTTTCAGGAGATTCATGACTATTCATTTTTAGATTTTAGATTGATGCTACTTCACTTTCAGGATATCCATGATGGTTTAGTTGTTTGATCTACTCTACATGATATTATTTCAATGTTTTGATTATGTTGGACTGACAGTTTTGATAAGGCATTGTACAGGGTATTTAGGTTGATCATGGCACAGGTTATTTGATCATATTTTGATTGAGCATTTGCAGGTTCAGTTTGCCAAAACAATCAGTGCTTCATGTGACAAAACATTCATTTTTTCAGATGCATAAGGACTCCACATTTTTGGTCTTTATTATCACATTTCATTGTGTTTGAATGTGTTAATTATGCACATTTGTATATTTCTTGGCATATACGTTTGGTACTATAATTGTGTCATTGGATATTAAAAAAACACACTATTATGTGAGCATAATTGGCATGGTTTATGTATTCTAAACCCTATCGAGTTTCTTTGTGCATATGGTATTGTTTTAAATGATAAGTCACAATATACATGTGACTAAACTTCACTGACAACAACTATTATATCAGTGTGATTATTTTTGTCGACAAGGATATTATGTGGCTTCAACAGTCTTTGAGAACTAATGATGTGTGTCGACATTCAATGGTCTCAAAATCATTTTAATACTTGATTAAATCATGTGGTATGATGTTGTTTCCCACCAGACTTCAAAATTATTTTAATCATTGTGTATTCTATCGAATTTCAAATGATTATCTTTTTGGTTGAAGTCTTCAAAAGGCTTGGGGGAAATATCGGGAAAGTTGTTATTGTTTTATTGTGTAAACTTGTGAAACCCTAACTGCCACCATGGAGTTGTAGTTGCATATTTCTGGTAAAATGCTTGACTATGGAAGTTAAAAAAAAGGAGACAGAGCTCGTAGATGGAGGACTTCAACTGGACAGTTTTGAAACAGTTCTTCTGATATTTGTTTATTTTCATTCCTCCTTAAACAAGTATTAAGGTAAATATAGTTTACGGGCTTTGAACATTATTTTTTTTGTTTAGGTAATAACAATGAAGATTAAGTGGTTAATGTTATTAGAAACCCTTGATTATTTCTTAGCAAACAAATAAAGGGTTAATGTATTCAGTTATTCCAATTTGGAAATTTTGATGAAGTTACATGAAAACATATGATTCTTGAAAGAGTTAGTTGAAAAATATTTAGGGTTTTTCTCTTGTAACCTTAACCCACGTTGGTTTATAGTTATTCAAACTGCATATAGAGATTATTATTTGCAGGGGTCTTTAAAAGATGATCTTCAAGCATTTTCATATGAATCTGGAAAAGAGGAATATGATGTTTATGATATTCAGTCCAGAAGTTGTATTGCATTGAAAATATTTAAATTGATACTCAGATTATTGTATTTAGAGGAAGATGTAATTCTCATACAACATTCTTCAATGAGCTTATTGAAAATCTTTTATAGTCTTCTATTGAAATTCTAGGACTGCAATTTGCACTTCTAGGGTATTGATAGAATATTATATTGTTTTTTTTTTTACATTGTAAAGGAGTTGGTGCTCCTGGTTTTATGAAGTTGGTGCTTCTGAATTTTGTGGAGTTGGTGCTCCTAAACTTGTGGAGTTGGTGCTCCTAAATGTGAAAGAGTTGGTGCTCTAAGTGAATAAAGGAAATATTTTTCGAGTGGTTTTTTATTCCTCGAGAGGGTTTTTCCACTCAGGACAAATTCTGGTGTTATGTGATGTTTATATGTGTGTGAGTTTTCTTATCTGTCTTTTTTTAAATGTGTCACCAAATATATTGAATTCACATTTGTCAATATATATATGCCAGGTTTCATGCATAAAAAGTTATGATTTAAAGTGAGCTTTGATACATGTGAAAGTGTTACATTTCCCTTCTATTAAAGTTTCATGTTTAAATTCCTGGTTCATGCAATTACAATACTGTTCTTTGAATTTTCGTTTGGTGTCTTGATTTAAAAATCAAGTTTACTATACATACTGTCATTTTTCTTCTTGGCTCAAAACAAACATAAATTCAAGTTTTTGAAAATGTTTTGTGACTTTCATAAATCACTGATTCACCCCCCCTCTCAGTGATTTCAGTCTTCCAACAATCAGCAAATGAGATATCGTTGGAAAGTTGGAGAGAAGAACTTTCTATCTACAAAGATTTTGAAAATATTTTTTTCTATTTTCTACCAAATAATGCAGGTTTAATCTTTTGTTGTATTTTTCTTCAACAGACCATAACTTTTGCCTTGGTGCTCCAATTTTCAGAAACAAGTAGGAATTGGAAAGGTCTTTGAGAGTACTACACAATCATAAGGATATTTTTTTAAATTTTGTCTCAGATTTATTTTGTATCAGAATTTATAATTTTGTTCATTCTAGGCCTATTGAGCATTGTGTCTTGGAAAAGGCTTTGTAAATGCATTAATCATAAAGTGCCAACATTTTAATATCTTGGGGGTGATTTCTAAGACTAGTGGAAATGGAGGGTGTCTCTTGATGTCTCTTTTTTGTATTCACTTAAAAAAATTGTATTAATCTTGGGGAGATTATACACACAATTTGTAATCACGAACTAAGATAATGTTCCATTTACAAGGGGGTTAAGCATGTATCTTGAAAATTATTTCCATCCTTCTATTGTCAAGCTAACTTCAAAGAACTATTTGTCCTAGAAACAAGAGATAAAGAATCATTTCCTTGAGCAAGATCTATTGCCCTATCTCCTTGGACTTGTTCTTGAGCCAAGTGAATATGATCAGAAGAATGCATGGTTTAACAATAATGACATGGTCTATGGACTAATATGTCTTACTATTTCTAAGGATATTCTACATCATGTAGAGCACACTGAGTTCCCTTTCACTGCTTGGACCATCATTCAATAGTTGTGTGGAGACATTGGATCTTCATCTAAAAGTGATGTTTCCTTGGAGAACTAGGCTATTGTGGATGATTTTGAGACTTTTGTTTCCCCATCTTGTGTGGATGCTCAATTCATTAATACCCCATCACCATCTACTGTTGCTACTTCAAATTCCAGTGTTGCTTCTTTGAAATTTTCCAGTGATTCTTTGCAGTAGGACATACACTGTCTTTCAGATTCAACTTGGGATGATCTCTTAACAGGTATTACTAAATTGTTTATGGAGACACATATTACAGATTTGGGAGACATTATTGATGATATTCATCTTGTCTTTGATGAAGTTGATTCTTCTTCAGTTGTTGTGAGGGAACATTTTGACCCTCTTGTTCATTCTCTACATGATCATTCCTTTCATTTTGACATGAGTGTGGATACTTTGGATCATCATTTGGAGGAGAAATCTTCAAAGGAGATACTTGAGTCTTTAGATGGTGTTCTACACCAGTCTCTAGGAGATTTTGAGTTTTCATTTTCAACAGTGTGGCCTATAACACCTGATTTGATTATGGGAGCTTTCAACATCAACATGGGGACACTTGAGCTAAGTTCAAAGATTCCATACATCTTGAGTTTTCTTCCTACATATTCCCTTCAGGAGTGGGGAGATATCTTGAATATTCCATTGGTTTTATTTCTTCCTAAAGGGAGGAATGTTGTTCAATGATCATTGACTATCTTCTCCATCCTGTTTTGATCATCTACCATTGGATCTTTCGAGGGGCTTCTTTGTCCTTCCACTTCATTTCTTTCTCTATTATGGGGGGCATACTTCCTTTTTGTGGGATGGGGCTTCTTCTTCTTTGGGGGGAATTTTATATGTACATGGCTACCTAACATGGCCTCATTTGTTGGGACCCATCATCTTTTGCATCCTCCTAATTTGTGCTTAAGGGGGGGGGTGCTAGTATAGGTTTTTATTTCCTAGTGGGATATTTATTTTCCCTTTGTTATAGGTTTTTCCTACACATTTATTAATATTTCTTAGGATAATAAAGTGGGTTAATTATTTAATAACTAGGAGATAAAGTGATGAGTTGTCCTCCACCTTTTTAGGGTGAAGTATTTATTTTTTTCATCACTTTATTTAATGTTGGTGGTTTTGGTTGTCAATTCTCATTGGTTGATTTGCCACCTCCATCCTCTCCTAAGTTCTATATAAACCCACTACCTAGCTTGTATTTTGCATCCATTCATTCTCTTGCATTGTTGCATACTTTGGCATACATACACCTTGATGCATGCAGTCATTATTTTGCATCTTTGCATTGTATCAATCAATCTTGGAAGCTCTTAATGCATTCTGTCATATTGACTATGCATTATCTCTAAGTTATGGTGTGCATTCTTTATACTTTTCTATTCTATGTAGATTTATTTTCTCTTAAAAAGTTCATTGGGTTATTCAATCTATTTTTAAATTGGAGAGGTCTATTGTCCACTCATTTGTAGGAAACATGTTTTCTTGGTTTTGTTGGTAGCATCAAAATATTATCAACAACTCTAAACTCTAAAGTAGCAATAGTAGATGCAAGGACAAAAGAGTGGTCTTGAAAGAGAAGATTTATGTCCTCAATAGTGTTATCTAGATCTAAGATGAGGGACTCTACAAAAAAATAAGAGATTTCTGGTAGAAATCGGTCCCAATGAACTGAATCCAAAGGACATAACTACTGCAATGTGTAGACATCAAAAAATTGTCATCTTACGATACCTTGTCACAACATTGCATCATTTAGACACCTTGTATCATGTTTTGCCCTAGGTACCCATGTCATCATATATTTAATTAAATAAATTTTATTTATTTAATTAAATTCATAATCATTTCCATCAATTTCTCTAATGTTAATTAAATAATTTATATTATTTAATTAATTAAATCATTTATATTATTTAATTAATTAAATCATTTCCATCCATTCCTCTAATGCTTAATTAAATAATTTATATTATTTAATTAATTAAATCATTTACATCCATTCCTCTAATGTTAATTAAACAATTTATATTATTTAATTAATTAAATAATTTATATTATTTAATTAATTAAATAATTTCTATTATTTAATTAATTAAATCATTTCTATTAATTCTTCTAATGTTAATTAAATAATTTGTATTATTTAATTGATGAAATCATAAATCTAGCATTAATTAAATAAATCAAATATTTATTTAATTAATAAAATATTTAAAATATCTTCTCGCTTTCTTTCCAAAATTGAAACTCATGTGCATCTAATTAATTTATTTAATTAGATAATTCATCAATTATCTTTCTCATCTTTTTCAGGATTTATTTCCTTTGAAAGATAATCAAAATCTTTCTATTTTTTTTCACATCTTATCTTATCTTGTTTTAATTCCTTTAAAATAATAAATCAAAATCTTTCTATCTTTCGAAAATCTTATCTCATCTCATTGTTTTTCCTCTTTTGACAAAAATCAAATCATTATCAATCTTATCAAATCTTATCTCTGTCCACATCGAAAATCTATAAATCAAACCTTTCACAGGCCATTTGCATCGAATCTTCAGACATCTTTATGCTGTCAAAATCATTCTTCGATCGAATCTTCTTCTAGCATCTTCACTCTATCAAAATCAGTCTTCAATCGCCATCTATCATCTTCATCAGGTTGTTATGCTGCAGAATTGAGCAACCAACATTCCTCCAAAAATCAACCTTCGAAATCTTGCATCCTTGTGCACGTGGAGAAGAGCCATGGAGATCAATCAACACTAGTTTGAAAATCGGTTTGCAGTTTCTTTGTTTACCATTTTTATTTTCATTCTAGTTTGTACTTCATGGTGCTTGATAGGATTTAATTTGTTTATTGTCTTCAATGCATTTAAACTCTTTGGATTATCTACCTATCTACATTTTGGCACCACCGTGGGGCCTTGCCCCGTTTTTAACATTTATTTGCAAGTTTTATGACAGGATTCGCGTTCTGGAATTCAAAATTTTGGAAAAAATTTCTGTTTTAGCGCATTTGAGGGTTTTTGTAGCGCATCCAGGGTTTAATAGTGCTTTTACAGGTCTTTCAGCGCATTTAGGAGTTGTTTCGGTGCATCCAGGGACTGTTTCGACGCTTATAAGGAACAAAATGGTGCATATACTATTTCATTAAAAAATTTGTAATTTTTTTTTTTTAGCGCATCCGAGATTTCTTTTAGCACATCTAAGACTTCTTTTAGCGCAGCTGGGAATTTTTTTAGCGCATATGAGGTCTGTTTTAGCGCACACACTTCTGTTTCAGCATTTTTTTAGTCAATCTTAAAATGGCCGTATCTTGGTCATTTTTTGGTCTTTTTCAGTGCTTTTTTTTTTATTTAGGGTAGAATTTCATAAGCTATCCAATGGTGCTGGTTTTTATCAATGTTTACAGAGTTAAAGTTCTCAAATTTTCATATATTCTTCAGCACATATGACTTTTGTTCTAACAGATTTTTAATTTGTTTCTTTTGTCCTTGTGACTTGTTGGTGAATCATACTGAGCTAGAAAAGTGTTGGAATCAGTCACAACATCAATTTGGAGAGCGAAAATAACCAAGTGCACTCATTTCATCCTTCATCTCTTAATCTTGTTTGTCACATCTTTCAATTTGGGACATAAAATCAAATCTTGTTTGATCACATCATTGCAATTGGTTTAAAAAAAATCTTGTCTTCAATCACACTTCAAAAATTGGGTCTAAAATTAATCATTGTCTTCCATCACATCTTGATTTGGGGATAAAAAGAACAAGTGTTTGAATTTTTTTATAAACATTGCAATTTTTTTAAGGGAAATTAATCATTGTGAGTGTGAATCAAGTGTGTGTGTGATCACAAAAACCTCACTTGGTTTGCTTTTGTCAAACCCTTTCTAGGAGGCCTGCTAGGGGATTTCATCACCCCTGGGGACGACCTCAATCGAAGTGTGAATCGAAAGACACGCTTGTTTGGAAGTTAAAATTTTTGTCACTCTTGGCTAAGCCCCAAAGAACTTTATACCTTTGGGAAGTGAAGGTGAAGGGTGGGTTACCCCTTTCTCCCAGCTGTGTGGCAAGGTTTTGCTTTCAAATCATCCTTAGTCAACCTTGTGTAGACTAGCTTGAGACCTAATTGGCCATACCCCACTTGACTAGTCATAGGGCTTGTTGATGTTTCTTCCATGTGTGCTTGTTTAATAATCATTATTACATTATTCAAATTTCAAAATTCAAACTTGCTTATGTGTCTTGCGTGAGTGATTTATGGTTGTACATGTGTGATTCATTTAAACATTGTCCAATCAAGCTAAAAACCAAACACATAAAGTCACTCTACACATTCTTCCAACACATTCATATCCAATCACCATCAACCCTAATCAATCCAAGTCTTCCAATCTAATCATTCCACATCATCACTATCACCAACCTAGTCTTAGTCACCAATTATCAAAATGTTCATAATCATAAACAAGCCCAAATCCATAATCCAAGGGGGCACAACTAAGAATTCCTTTGATGGAAATATGAATGTAACCTCTTCTCCAAAAACAACATCATCCAAATTCAATATTTTTGAATTTTTTGAGAAGCCCAAATCTAAGCCATCAAATAAAATTGACCAATCTAATCCATCCACTTCTTCGCATGCCAATGCCACATCAACACATCCATCAATATCACTGGAAGAACATAGGAGCCCAAGTCTACCTTGGCAAAAAAATCAAGAGCCTTTAAGTCTTAATGCCACCTTTGACAAGGGAAATACCAATCTAGCACATGCACCCTATAACTTTATCATACCATCATCCAATCAAAATCAAAACCCTAAGCCAACACCTTCCACCTCTACACCTCCAAAGGATGTGACCCAAGGGCTACGAGCAAGGAATCAACTGTCGCCATGTCATTCAACACGTATACCTGAACATACAAAAGAATCCTCAAACATCATGCCAAGTCCTTCAAGCCAACCATGTCATCCACAACCCCTTGAGCCAATTCCAGAGTCTCCCCTCGTAAGTCCAAGTCACCCTCTATCATGCTCCTATGTTGTTGACCATCAAGAATATGACAAGTCTCTCCATGAGAAATCCCCTTCCACCTCCATTCCAATAAGTCATGAGGTATTTCAAGAGCACAATCCTAAACATGCGGAAACATTACCCCCTCATCCACATAAAGATCAACACCCTCCCAATGATCCCATTCATAACATACCTAATATTGTTCATGATCAACCTTCCATCTTTGATCAAGACCCCTTTTATGATCAAGAAGACCATGATGATCCTCTTAGCCAACTTTATGCATTCCATGGTCAAGAGCCTATCACTTCACCTATCCATGAGCAAGAAACATCCCTTACTCCTATCTACCCCCTACCTAGTCCTATCCATGATCTATTAACATCCACTTCCTTTGATGAGACATATGCCTCCCAAGCACACATAGAAGATCAAAAAAATACATTGGATCTAAGTGAACACAATGCTAATCAAGATCCTAATGGTCCTCCATCACCCACTATCGACCCCATTGCAAGTCCTCCATCATATCCTAATGGTCTTTCCACCCTCATTCATGAATGTTCCTCCTTAGAACAACAAAAACCATTATCTTCCCTTGCTTCATCTTCTCCATCCAATAAGGAACTCATGTCTAGTGTTCCACCTACACCTAGTCTCATTGTCCATTGCACACTCCAAAACATGAACCACCAAGATAAAGGTTTAGACCTTCATGAACAAGGTATTTTGGAGCCTATCCATGTCAAAGTCCCTCCATGCTCTTATGGCCGTGGGCATACATCTCAAGGACACCAATCTCAAGATGTTTGCATTTCCTCCATGCATCCTAATTCCACTTTCCATCATAATCCCTATCGTACACCCAAAACATATGTTGCAATTCCACTTCCATCATCCTACAAATGTCAAAAGCATGTGACCATACACCTTCCATCATCAAATCTACCACCATTGCTTCCAACTCCTAATATCCCTCCATCTAATCTACCTCCACTTCTCCCAACACCTAATATCCCCATTATCCAATCCTTTTATCCATTTATCCATAAATACCCTAACATTCCTAATCACGACCAACAAATGCACACATTGTATAAACATGAAGCTTCCACCCATTCCACCATACCCATGGGATTCAAAAGCAATAATTTCAATGCCTCTACCTATAAAGTAAAAAATCTTGATGGTTCTCGTGCCTTAGGACATCAATACAAAAATTCAAAGCAAAATCCATATGAAAAGCTATATAAGCCCATACCTCCAAAAGAAAAGTCTAAAAAAAAATGGTTTGGGTACCTAAGCAAAAAGAAATCAAGTCAAATGAGGCATCCACATCACAAAAATCCCAAAAATCCCCTTCCATCCAACACACACATTCCCACTCTATTCAAAAGTCTCAAATTCCTAAAACCCACAAGCAAAATAAAAATCATAAAAATACTAAGTCTATGTGGGTACCAAAAACACATCATCCACCATCTCCTAAGCAAACATCTTCATTGCTTCCTACACCCCATCCACGTCAAAAGCTTCAATGTTTATCACAGTGTGTGCAACCATTGGTCATGGTTCCCTTCCATTTCACAACAATTCCACATACCTCCATCTCCCCATCCTTCAACTATTATCCTACAAATCTTCTCGATCACCTTCCTATGGTCCATGCTTTTGCATAAACCTTTCATCCATCCTTTTGTACAAGTCCTATTCAATCCACATCATCATCCACTATTCCCCATCCATTCTTACATAAGACTTTCATAATCCGCCATCTACCTAATCCATCTCCCTTTCATGTCATCCCTTACCAACATCTATGAGCATAATGGCACTTGACATGGTCCATGCAAGGACATCCATATCTAGTGAGACTACCACCTTTCATGGGACTAGAAACTTGAGTCCCTCCTATCTATATTCCCTTTCTATCTCAAAAAAAAAAAGAAAAAAGTAAAGAGAAATCCCTTCGTCCAACGGTGAAAACCTGGTAAACAGCGCCCTGGATAAGTACCATGATGAAAACCTAGCAAATAGGCATCATGTGTAGGTTGATCTTCTATGTCACTTACACTTGGGGGCACAATGTCTTATCTATCCAACCTATCATTTTCATGTCATATCATTTCCATCCTACCTACCATCTTTAGCCATCATACATACCTATTATATTGAGTCCATTCATCCACCCTTCTTCTTTTGATCTTGATGAAGATATAGGGGAAAAATGTTGAAACATGCTTTGGATATCTTTTGATATACCTCATCCTTCCAAACAAGCCTATCATTATCCTATTGTCATAAGCTTTGTCATGAAAAATCCTAAGTCTTGTACCTAGAATGGGGCATGTTATTCCTATGCAACATAGTCTTTGGAAATCACATTCTTGCTCTCTTATGATGCATACATCCATTTCATTCACTATGACTTATCCTTTCCATCCATCCATATATCATGAGCCTTTTATCCCTTATCCCATCACCCACCCTTTCATCCATCAATCCCCTTTATCTCCTTGCACCTAGCCTTGGTTTTCCCCTTGTCATTGGTATCTAGCACAAAAGATACTCAAATTTTCATCCTTTGACACCTCCAAATATTCTCAAATATCCAAAAAAATCATCACATTTCAAAAATGCAAAAAAAATCAAAACCAAAAAAATTTCAAAAAATCAAAATAAAATCAAAATATCCCCAAAAATACAAAAAAAATCAAATATCCAACAAAAATCCAAGCAATAAAATCATTTCAATCACATCAATTCTTCTATCCAATCATTCAACTATTCCACCAAATCAATCATCTTCATCAAAACCATTGCAACCAATCCACTCAATCACAATCATTCCAATCAAATCAATTCTCCAATTCAATCAATTGATTATCTAATCAAATCACTTCAACCTAAATCATTCCAATCACATCAATTCTTCTATTCAATTCATCACATCCTATCATCCAATCAATCATCATATCATTACAAACAGTTTCTTCAAATCAATCAAATCATCTTCAATCATTCCGAGCAATAATCCAAATGCAAGTCAATCCTTAATCCATACCAATCAAGTCGATCAATCTTGTCAAATTATCCAATCGCATCCTTTGGTCTTGATCCTAATCTTGTCATAAACCAAATCAACCAATCAACCAATCAATTATCATCATCCTTGTGTTGCTCTAGGGATATATCGCTTCCCAACAATGACAACACTATCAACATCATCAATCAACAATCAACGGTTTACAGCTTGACAAGGAAATACCTTGTTTGTTTTTGTATCATTTGTGCATGCTTGCTTGCTTGTGTGTGTTATCATTTTATCTTGCATTTGTATCAAATCTATATCATTCTAGCTAATATTCATATCTTGTGTATGTTGGAATATCTTTTTGCATTATCCTTTGCATCTCAGGTCACATAATACCTTTTGTGCATTAGGACTTTAATGCTCTAAGCCTTTCCTCATACATCTAGATAAGGTTGTATTATGCTGGGGCATGAGACACATCGTCACCTTGGTCCTTATACCTTGGTGCATAACGTCTAGTGCTATATCAAACATCATGGTTGCTCATCTTTCATTGCAGCATAACGTATCATTCATCTCCTTCATCCACTTTCTATCTTGCATCATCCTATCTATCCTTATCATTTCATTTCGAGAGCCTACCCATGTTTGTTCAACCCGCCTATCCTCTCGAGGGGGCATCATCATTCCATCATCATCCTACCTTTATCTCATTATCCATTTTCCTCTATCCATACCTTAACTTCTTTGAAATGATGTTACTCAACACAAATCTCATCATCTCGAACATCATCTCAAAGAGGGGCAAAATGTAGACATCAAAAAATTGTCATCTTACGATACCTTGTCACAACATTGCATCATTTAGACACCTTGTATCATGTTTTGCCCTAGGTACCCATGTCATCATATATTTAATTAAATTCATAAACATTTCCATCCATTTCTCTAATGTTAATTAAATAATTTATATTATTTAATCATTTATATCCAATCCCATCCATTCCTCTAATGTTAATTAAATAATTTATATTATTTAATTAATTAAATCATTTATATTATTTAATTAATTAAATCATTTATATCCCCTTCCTCTAATGTTAATTAAATAATTTATATTATTTAATTAATTAAATCATTTCCATCCATTCCTCTAATGTTAATTAAATAATTTATATTATTTAATTAATTAAATCATTTCCATCCATTCCTCTAATGTTAATTAAATAATTTATATCCTTCCTCTAATGTTAATTAAATAATTCATATTATTTAATTAATTAAATCATTCCATCCATTCCTCTAATGTTAATTAAATAATTTATATTATTTAATTAATTAAATCATTTCTATTAATTCTTCTAATGTTAATTAAATAATTTGTATTATTTAATTGATGAAATCATAAATCAACATTAATTAAATAAATCAAATATTTATTTAATTAATAAAATATTTAAAATATCTTCTCGCTTTCTTTCCAAAATTGAAACTCATGTGCATCTAATTAATTTATTTAATTAGATAATTCATCAATTATCTTTCTCATCTTTTTCAGGATTTATTTCCTTTGAAAGATAATCAAAATCTTTCTATTTTTTTTCACATCTTATCTTATCTTGTTTTAATTCCTTTAAAACAATAAATCAAAATCTTTCTATCTTTCGAAAATCTTATCTCATCTCATTGTTTTTCCTCTTTTGACAAAAATCAAATCATTATCAATCTTATCAAATCTTATCTCTGTCCACATCGAAAATCTATAAATCAAACCTTTCACAGGCCATTTGCATCGAATCTTCAGACATCCTTATGCTGTCAAAATCATTCTTCGATCGAATCTTCTTCTAGCATCTTCACTCTATCAAAATCAGTCTTCAATCGCCATCTATCATCTTCATCAAGTTGTTATGCTGCAGAATTGAGCAACCAACATTCCTCCAAAAATCAACCTTCGAAATCTTGCTTCCTTGTGCAGGTGGAGAAGAGCCATGGAGATCAATCAACACTAGTTTGAAAATCGGTTTGCAGTTTCTTTGTTTACTATTTTTATTTTCATTCTAGTTTGTACTTCATGGTGCTTGATAGGATTTAATTTTTTTATTGTCTTCAATGCATTTAAACTCTTTGGATTATCTACCTATCTACACAATGTATCACTAGAGGTTCTCAATGAAGCATCTCTAGAATTTGAATTTGCAACAGGTGATTTCTATGTAATCTCAACATGAGGATGAGAAGCAAGATAAGTTTCTATGGCATCTGAATGTTCAAGACGTGCATAATACATAAGCTCCTCTAAAGTATCATCATCAAAGGGTATATTTTCTACATCATCAAGTGGAATGAGGCAATCTATAGCAGTATCATCTAGGAATGGAGAAACATGAGGGTCTCCAAACATCTCCCAAATTTTGGTCCAAAATGTCCGAGGACATTCAATGCCCGCTATAGACAACAAAGTGTCATAATCAACATGACAACCAATTAAATTCCTATTACATGATCAATTCTATTACCCCATACTGATTTCCTTTTAAGTGTGTCTGGTTCAGGCATGAGCCCATAAAGGTAAGGAAATTTTTTTAGCCATCTGAGATGGGTTAGAATTCCTTTTTTCCAAGAATCATAATTATCCTTATCCAAAATTATCACAAAAGGATAAGTAGAAAAACCCATAAAGCGTTTTTGAATCCAAAAACTAGAACATGTGATTTGGTAAAAAAAAAAAGTAATCTTCACCTGTAGGGAAAATAGTTGTGTTGGTCTATTTTGATAGCCATTTATGCAAAAAAAATTCACTATCTGCAAAATATAGCAAATACCCAGATGGTATTTTGTAGTTTTGAACAAAATCCAAAAATCATTTTTCTCAAAAGTAAACGAGGAAAAATATATATGTTGTTTTTATCCAATATGCACCCTACAAAATCTCAAGCTCAAATCACCTTCATATCTAAGAAGGGGTTTTACAACTCTAAAGCTCTGATACCATGTAGTAAATATGGACATTGAATGGTCATATCTTCATGGTATATTAGATGGCTAGGGTTTAATAATGTTGAGCAAATTTATGGAGTTGGCCAGTAGAGTTTATGACCCTATTTTGGGGATATTTTTGGACCTTAGAAATACATTCAAAAAATATCATCATATACCTCTTAATAAATTTTACATCTCATAAAACAACTTTCTTAGAAGTCATTGGGTTAAGGTGTCTCACCCACATAACATTGCCTCTAGAGGAACAAATAAATTAAATAGATTTGGATCTCAATATAGAAAATTTTGAGTTACATGATCTACATTTCTTTTTTATCCATAGATTCCTTCATAGGATAAAATGACAAGGAGAGACCCTCCCTCACACTTGCATCAAGAGAGCTTTAGTTGATGATTGAGCCATGATTAACATAGTCCCTTTCTCCCTACTGGAAAGAATGGGGTATGGTTAAATGAACATAGTGTCTCGTAGAGACATTCTATGGGGCTATGATAATTTGAAAGTATCTACAATAGGGGGAATTTTACTTTTTGTTGCTCTAAGTCCTATGACGTTCCCTACATTATTCTATGTCATTGAAAAAGATATAAGGTATAGCTTGTTAAAAATACCTAGATACATAAAATTAGGGTTGTGCATTCCTCTCTATCTTAGGATATTAGATTCCTCCATTTATCAAAATTGTACATATCAAGAGGAGATGTAGAGCCATCCAACATGGTTAAAAATGACTTGCTTGAGAGAAAGGTAGGAATTCCAATTGAATATGACGTATACAAACAATGTAATGGTCCCAACACCTACTCTGTAAACCATTTTCTTTAGAAAGAAAGAAGAAATGAAAGATCAAGAAGCCTCCATATTTGATAAAGGAAAAATATTTGAAAGTATTACCACTATTTCTATAAAGACAACCATAGAAATATTCCAATTGCTAGAGAACAAAGAACCTTTCCAATCCCCCTTTCATAGAACCAACCAAATTTAGATGATAAACATTTTCATCAACCCCTAGGGAGATGAATCTAAAGGTAAACCTGAAACTACATCTCAATCACAAATAAAAAAGACTAGCCAAAATTATAAGTTATGATATTTAACCTAGACCACAAAAAAATGACACACATAAATGATACATCACCTATTAATCTTGAAAAAGTCAAATTATGACTAGGAGGTACCCCAAGTTCAAGTATAGACAATAGAAATATTCTTGGATAAAGGTGAATCAAGTGGAGGGAAGTCCTTATGAACACAAATGATTCATATAACCTGTGATCATAATCATAGTATAGGATAAATACACTAGATCCTAATGAATTTAAGCATTATTTAACCCTCTAAGCTACAACCCCAATGAGATGTTCAAAATCATCAAAAACTAAGAAACCATTAAACTAAGCATGAAATAAACATGAAAGCTTAAAAGAAACCTAATCTAGAACTCCAACCCTTATCCCATTAGGGAAGTGGTGTTGTATTGATATGGAATAACAACCCTTTCCTAATCCCTTGGATGAAATGAGCAATTAACTAAACTTCATTGTTGAAAACTAAGCTAAAATCGATAAAACAATGCTATGGGTGGACGAAAAGGATGAAAAGGCTTGATATTGGTGCAAGTATGAATAGAGATAGTATTCAAACAGGAAACATAACTTTGCTTTGATGGAAGTGGATCCATTTCTCTCCAAATGGTGAAGTAATTATAGGAGAGCTAATGAAGAATCAATGGTCAAGATGAAAAGGATCAATCAATGGTCAATATGGAATCAAGGGTGAAACATGGATCAAGGATTCTCATCAAAGAATGAGAATCAAAGATCACATAGATTAAAGAAGGCATCAAGGGCTCATAATGATTCAAACAAACACACTTTGTAACAAATTTGAAAGTTTGTTGGGAAAGAATATTCCATTTTTGGAGCCAAATAGAAGAATATTCCCTATGCAAGTGGATGGGTGAGGAAAATTAGTAATCAATAATTAAAACTAAGTTTTAATTGTGCAAGATGAGGAATAATAGGAAGCTCGTTAAATAATCAGTTTATTTAATGAAAGGGGTTCAAATGACATTTAATTAACTAATTTAGGATTATTTAATTAAATTAGAGGATTCAGGGTGTTTAAATTAAATAATTTGTATTATTCAATTAAACATGATGAGAGGTGAAGGTGAAAGGGGGCGAATTAACCTAATTAAATTAATTAGATTAATAGATGAAAATGATGCATTTAATAAATAACTAGGCTTATTTAATCAAATAGGCGAAAAGAGGATGAATTTTAGGAAAAAAGAATATTAGCATATAAGATTCAAGTGTGTAATAGCATTCATAACTTTTTCAAATGCCCCACTATTTGCCTAGCGAAAGGAATTAAGTTGGTACCTTGCTCCCTTAAGAGATTGGGAAAAAATTTGAATTTTGGGTCGAGCTCATGATAAAGATTCAACAAAGGTTCAACTATAAAAAAAATAGGCTACATGATGCAAAAACAAGTTGAAGACGCTAAAAATGCTTACCATAGGCTCCATGGCTTGAAAAATAGATAAACAGGCTCAAAATTCTAGCTGCCCACCTCAATTAGGGAAAAAAACCCTAATTTCCTTGCTTAAATATAGGAGGGGTCATTTTCAATTCATTTGTGCATTCACACTTAGAGAGTTCTTTCTCTTTTTTCTTTGACCCTTCGATGAAATGGCTCTATAAGAGAGGGGGACCAACCATGTCAAGAATCCAGGTCACAGAGAGTCGAGAGCAGATTTTTTTCCTAACTTACCTCACTCTAAAGGAAGGGGATCGAGAATGAAGAGCACTATGTAGTACTTTTGTCACTCTTCAAACCCAAGTTTCAAGTTTAGGCTAGGAAAATTGGTTTTCATAGTTTGTACTACACCTCAAACAACTCTCTCTGAGGACACAACACGGTTCTAGGATGACAACACGGTGCACTGACATCTCTCTAGTGTGATGGCATCTATACAACTAGAGAACAACGAGTACAATAAAAACACCAAAAAAGCTAGCTAAACAACCTAGCTAATTAACTTTAACAAAAGTGACAAGATAAAAAAATACAAAAAGTAAATACGTAAATAATGTAGCAAGTAGATAAAGACTAAAGTGACAAAGATCAACTCACAAAAGCGCCAGTTTTCCAGCTAGCTCCACACATAAGTTCAACTACACACAAGCAAGAGGGAAATTTTTTGGGGCTATATAGGGGCCTACCTTAGTTAGACTCTCGTTTTGGTGTTTCCACCTCCACGAATAGCCAGATAGAAAAGCAGTGGAATATGCGATAAAGGAAAGAAAAGCACTACAAACAATAATGCTACTCAATCAAATCACAAAGAGGAGTGAAGCGTTACCATCTCCACCCAAAAGCTCACTAGCCAATGGGAGGAGAAAGCAAGGTATGGACTTAGAAAAGTCACCACAGTCATAGTGGTGATGAAGGGAGGTCTTGCAAGACTCCAAGCCCACACTTCCAAAAGTGCCTCACACTTGCAATGTGGAGTTGGAGCGCCAAAGTTGTTGCAATGCTCAAAATTAGAGTGTTAAAATGTTGCTTAAGAGTGAAAGAGTGAAGAGAAATTTCTTAGAGAGTTCAAGAGAATTGCTAGAGGGTCCAAATGAAGTGAGAATGGGTGAATTTGAAGGTAGAATGAAGAAGAATCTGCCATTTTCGGGATCAGTTGGTCAAAGAGGGATGTTACAAGTCGACCCCAATCAAGTGTGTAATGCCTCTACCAACTTTAGACACAGGAATTTGTCAGGGGTGGCAGTGTGTCACGTGTGCATCCCCGACAAATATTCTATCACTGATGCACAAGAAAGATGCCAAGTGGATGGAAGGCAGGTGGATGATGTGGAATTTTTCCTTGAGATTTGATTTTCTAAGGTGAAGGTATGTAAAAGAGGAGTTTTCCCAAGAGGTGAAAATTCACTCCTATACATTTTTCCCCCACTTTAGCAAGCATGAATACTGATGAGTGCTTGGTAAAGTAGATCAAAGAGTTAGTAGGGTTAGAAATGTATACTTGAACCATCGAGGAAGCAGATCGCGATCTAGAGAACTCGAAAGCGCATGGTAGGAAAAGGACTCCACAAGTACTCTCTCTTGAGGAGTTTCAAACAAAAAGTACTCCATAGCTTCGCATAATTATGAAGTTGCACAAATTACACCAAAGGCCCTTGGACCAATGATGGACAAATCGTACAAGATGAAAGTGTCTCATAGGCCCGCAGACCTGCAAGAAGGCAACCCCCAAGTTCTCTATCATGAAGGAAGCCCAATGAAGTAAGCGCATTTCAAGCTCAAAGACCTACTAGGAGGCTTCCCCCAAGTTCTCTCTCATGAGGGAAACCCAAAGAAGGGGACTCCTCAAAGTCAGATTGGAAAGCATCTTTCTAGGCGCACCTGCAAAGCGACATGTTAATGTGTAGATAAAACATGTCAAAAAACAAAGCTGCAACCACACATGCAAATAAGCGGATACTCACATAGACCATCGACAAGTTGGAAGACTTTCAAAGGGGTCCCTTAAGAACCCTTCAAAAGAAGAGGGGTCCACTCAAGGGACGTGCTATTTGAAAGTGCAAAAGAGAATTTTTTTCTCGAATCAATTCATCATCAAGGAATCCTTTCGAAAGATGTTCACTTCATCAAGGAATTGGAAAGGAAGAAAATGCCCCCTCATGAGGGGAAGGTCGAGACTTCTCCCACAGGAAAAGGATTCTCCCACCTCAGAGGAAGATTCTCAAGTTTCTTTCTTTGCAAACCCATGATGAAGGAAACACGTTCCATTAGGGGTTCAAGTTGAGAATGCGATTTTTGAAAAAAGGTTGCAAGGACTTTCAAGAAAAAATTCATTGGAAACAATGCATTTTCTAAAAATAAAAGCATCATAGAAATGGTGTTGCCACATATGAGAGGGATAACTCAAGAAAAGAAGAGAGAAAGAAGAAAAGAATGAAAGAGAGAAAGCAATATAATGAATAAGAGACACAGGGGGATCTGGTTTCATGGGGTCAAATCTGCTCATGCTTATGTAAATAATAGGTAACTGTGGTGCAAGGTGAAAGATCATCAATCCCCACCAGATCAAGAAGAATTCATGGAAGACAAAGTAAAAATTAAAAATTGGGTCAACATGGAAGGGAAGCCTAATTTCCCCCAACACTTTGCATTGTCCTCAATTTATCGAAAATCAATACACATAACAGAGGAAGAATGATGATACAAATAAAAGAAGGATTATGAAACAAAATCACTCATGTATCCAAGCACCAACAAGGGTGACAAGGGTCATCTAGGAACACATAGCATGAGTACGAGGGAACACATCATAACACACACACATCTAATATAAAGATAAAGAAGATGCCTCCCCCTAACACTCATTGACCAAGAGGTCATCCACTTCCCAATCTAGATCATTGTAAGGGGAAGAAAGATGAGCCTGCAATGGTGGAATATTAAGGGGAGGTGCTTCTAACTCTCCCGCAACAAGGACTAAGGAAGAATCCCCTACAAGGTATTCTCCGCTCGACTCTTGTGGAGCTATGGTCAACAATTTCACTAAGATCGCCGACCTGGCCGGGACTTCATCCAAAGAGTTGAACATGCAATTTATAGGAGTGCCATGTCATACCTCAACGGATGGAGGGGACAACGCCTGAGATTCACCACTTGGCTCATTGAGAAATTTGAGAGTGGTGAAAAACTTGGGGGAAGCCAGGACTTGTTCGTCACTAGAATGGAACAAGTTAGCACAAGACCACCATTTGGAGAGGGTGGTTTCCTCTTATGCCCTCCATTGTTGGAAGGGCCAACCTCTACCTTATGCTTTGCTGAAGGATTTGAACTCCCTATAGATGAGGTAAGAGGTTTGGAGGAGGAGAAAACCACAGTGGACATCACCGAGGTATTCGACATGTCCATAGGTTTAGGGAATGGCGGGATGTCCAAAAGGGACATCAGCAAGGGCGACCCAACTGAAGGATCGATGAACACCTACACCTTTTTGGAGTCAGGTACACTCACAACAAGAGCCAAAAGCAATAATGAGCTTGGTTAAACAGAAGCAGAGGGGAGGAGAGAGGAGGACATCGTAGAAGGCCCTGAAGTAGGGGCACTCATCTCCTCTTCCTTCTTCTACAAAGCAGCCTGCCCAGCTGCCAGAGCCTTTCGTCGGTGCTTGCATTCACATGCAATGTGGTTTCTACGACTCTTCAAGCTGGAGGCTAGGAGTTGCAAAGGGACATAAGGCTCCTACTCAGCCATAGGGGTGTCCATCACAGTCATTTCTAGCGGAGGGGCGGACTCCTAAACAAGAGCAGGAGGAAGGGATTGAGAGACAATGGGGGGAGTCGGCTCAAGAACCTTGGCGATGGGCCTATTCCCATTTGTTGCTTTAGGATAAAATACGATAGGAGGCTACGAAGGTCGAGACAAAGAGGATTCCCTTTGGAGACCCTTCTTTCTTCCATATAGGTAGGGCCAAGGTCCAAGAGGTGTAGTGGGAAGATTGGATATCTGAATCTTGGGTTTGTGCCAAGCTGGTATCATCGGAATCCTAAGCTAAAAGCTAGGAGTATTCATCTAAAAATCCTCTTCAGAAAGAGGAGTAGAAGAAGCACCCCAAGGATGGGCAGAATTCTCCCTTCCCTTTCGAGAAGAGGAGGCAGCTTGTTGCTTCACTACCAGAAGGGTCAAGTTTGGCTATCCCTTGCCCCCGGTCTTATACTTTACGTAGTTCTTGTAAAGTAGGTCCATCCTCGGGGGAAGCAGACCAACCAGGGTGGGCCAATAGTGATCTAGCAAGTAGCCCCATGGGATACCAATGGTTGGTATCTAGTGTCATACACCACGTGCACAACACCTTTTTGGGAGAATTTCAAGCACTTATGAATAACATAAGCGATTATGTTCATGGAACCTAGCCAAGGTATACCTAACTTCACTCTAAACAAATTCGATTCCAAAATAACATCAAAGGTTGTGTCTACAGTCCTAGGTTCGACTAGGATAAACAGAGTTATTGAGCCATATAGCTTGAGAGAAAGGCCATCATGCATACAGATGAAAGACTTCGTTGCTTTGTACTCCTCCGTCTACAGTGAATTAAACCATGTTTCCTCAATGATGACATTCACTCAACTCGTAGGGTCAACTAGGACCCCTGTCACAATGTTCCCATTGAGATGGGCAAGAATGTAGAGGGGAGAGGGATTATTTTTCAAGGGAAAATCCTGCGAGGTGAACGTCATGTCCGGAGAGCCAATCACAGGTTGCATGGGAGGAGTAACTGTGACCATGTTAACATATGCCTCAGGCTGAGTGGTAGAATCAGAGGGATTAATAATTAAGTTAGCAGAATGAGCCGGAAATGGGTCTGTGTATATTTGTAACTTGCTATTTTCTTTCGCCATCGATTTGTTTGTATTTTGTTTACTCCCATTGAGATGAATAGTACCGTCTTCGATGCGGTCCTGTATCTCATGACACGGGTGCATACAACATTTGGTATCAGGTCCGTTGACTCGATGGTACTGACATAAGGCATTTGCATCATACTAATCAAGGTAAGGTTCCTTGAGAGGTCTAGGGTTCTCCAAGGTTATGATCTTATCCTTCAACAACTTCTGCAAGATGGAAGAATAAGATTCTACTAGATTTGTGACCTTTCTATTGTGTTTGAGGCCGTTATCATTCATCACAGCTACTACATTTGCAACAGCCTTACCTTTATTGAGATTGATACAATGGACTTTCCTTCTAAATGGGAGTGTGAGGAGGATCCCCCAAACTGAACTACCATCTATTGGTACTCTTATAATGTCGTACATAGATGCATGAAAGAAGGGTACTTCATAAGGGTGAACTTCTCCTGCCACGGTCTTTGTAGGTTCCCTATGAACACCTTCTGCACATCAGAGTCGAGCAACAGGTATGAGATATGTGAAAAGAGCACTTGATACCATGCTATGAAATCAATTATCTTCTTATTGTCCCCTTGCTTGCATTAGACGAGATCTAAAAAGGTCATCTCTGGTCCGATGTTGGTTTGGAACTATCAAAGAAACTAATTCACAAGTTGTTCAAATGATAAAATAGAATTGTTGGGTAAGGAACAATACCACTAGAGTGCTATATCCTTAAGAGATTGAGGAAATAATTTTTCCATCAATGCATCGTGATGGAAGAAGTCTATACACATGGAATTAAAGGTGGACATATGCATTTGCGGGTCCCCTTTGCCTCCATATTTCTCAAATTTTGGAATCTCCATTCCTTGAGGGAAGGGAATGCTCAAGATCTTCATTGACAATGGGCTATGTCTAAAGAAGGGATGAAAGATAGGCTGGGTAGAGGCCTGGGAGAGACCTGCTAGCTGGTTCTGCATTCAACCCATGTTCTGAAGCAGGGCGTTCAAAACAAGGTCAATAGATTTGACATAGGACTAGCTGAGCCTCCTAAACTACCACCACTAGCACCACCTCCAGAGCCACCATCATGACCTTCGTCAGAGCCACAACCACTAGTACAGCCTCCACCAAGGCCACCTCCATTACCACCTCTGTAACCTCCACCAAGGCAACCTTTTCCAGTGTCACCTCCACTACCAAAGCCACCACTGCTTATTCCACCTGAGCCTCTGTCACCAAGGGTAATAGGAGTGAAACTAAACCCAAGGGGTGTTTTACTCACCTTGATAGTGGGGGGCCCTCTGAGGAGTGGAGGAGACACTAATCGAGGGACCTAATTCGGTCATGCAGATGGATGTAGTCGGCATTGATACACCTATTTGCTTCTCATAGGCATCGAGTACTTCTCCTCGGGTGGTACTTGATCTAGGCCTATATGAGGGGACATAAGCTTAAGTCAAATCGACAAGGCTACGTAGAAATTATATACCTATTCGATATTTCCCTAGCAACTGTCTCGCCTCTCTTGCAATCCTAGCGGCTCTCGCCATGCTCGACACTTTCTCTAAGTGGTTTTCAAGGTCTAACAATCTGTTATTTAATGCCATAATATTTTCTATAGGAACATGCACAACATCATCCTCATCTACAGATGAAGGAATATGGGATGCTAGAGGGGTAGGCACACAAGTGATTTCTTCCATGAAACCCATTTCCTCAACATAGTTTGTGGGAAAACCAATGGTAAACTCTTTAGTTAAACCAGTGGGAAAACTGGAGGTGAAACTAGAAGTGACCTTCATCTTCTCCATTGGTAGGTGTCACACACTTCACTTAAGAATGTACCCAAAATTAATGGATTGGGTTGTGATTCTAATAAACCTTCACAAAACTCAAGGTTACAATGATCACAAGGTACAAGGGAAAAGTCTCATCACCAACGAATGGGTAGACGTTGCTTCACGTTAGGTTCACCAAAAAAGTAGGAGAGGGGGACCAACCATGTCAAGGATCCAGGTCATGGAGAGCCGAGAGCGGAGGGCTTCCCTAACTTACCTCACTCTAAAGGAAGGGGATTGAGAATGAAGAGCACTATGTAGTATTTTTATCACTCTTTAGACCCGAGTTTCAGGTTTAGGCTAGGCGAGCTCTTTTTTGGAGTTTGTACTACATCTCAGACAAATCTCTGTCTAACGATGACAATGCAATTTTGGGATGACAACACAATGCGCTAGCATCCATACGACCAAAGAAAAACAAGTACAATAAAAACACTAGAAAATCCAGCTAAACAACCTAGCTGATTAACTTTAATGAAAGTGACAAGATAAAAAATATAGAAATTAAATGCGTAAATAATGGAGCAAGTAGATAAAGACTAAAGTGACAAAGATCAACTCACATAAGTTATATTTCGCTAGCTAGCTCCACACATAATTTCACCTACACACAAGCAAGAAGGAAAATTATTGGGGTTGTTTAGGGGCCTGCCTCAGTCAGACCCTCATTTTGGTGTTTCCACCTCCACAGAAAACCAGATAGAAAAGGAATAGAATATGTGATAAAGGAAAGAAAAGAACTACAAACAATATTATGCTACTCAATCAAATCACAAAGGAGAGGAGTGAAGCATTACCACCTCCACTCAAAATCTCACTACCTAATGGGAGGAGAAAGCAAGGTATGGACTTGAAAAAGTCACCATAGCTACAGTGGTGATGAAGGGAGGTCTTACAAGACTCCAAGCCCACACTTCCAAATGTGTCTCACACTTGTAATGTGGAGTTGATGGAGTGCCAAAGTTGTTGCAATGCTCAAAAGTAGAGTGCTAGAATGTTGCTTGAGAGTGAAAGAGTAAAGAGAAATTGCTTAGAGAGTTCAAAAGAATTGATAGAGGGTCCAAATGAAGTAAGAATGGATGAATTTGAAGGTAGAATGAGGAAGAATCCACCATTTTTTAGGGCTGGTTGGTCAAAGAGGGACATTACAATTCAACCCAAATCGGGTGTGTAATGCCTCTACCAACTTCAGATGTAGGTTTCCGTTAGGGACAACAACACGTCGCATAGAAATTTGTGCATTGTGCATGCATTGCTGACAAATATTCTATCACCAACACACAAGACATATGCCAAGTGGATGGAAGGTAGGTGGATGATGTGGAATTTCACCTTCGGATTTGATTTTCTAAGGTGAAGGTATGTAAAAGGGGAATTTTCCCAAGGGGTGCAAATTTGCTCCTATATAGGCTCGCCATGTGCTTCCACGACACATCGCTAATCGAGTTTGAGAGTACCAGCGGCCTCGAGGCATAGGACTACCGGTATGCCAATTGAAACTTTTCTTGTACTTTTCTTTTTTCATGAATTACTTAGGCGTCAAAGTTAGGCTAGTTTAGGTGTCTCTATATTGTAACACTTTTAGGATTTTCAGCAATGCATTTGTCAATTTTGGCGACACCATTGTAGATAGCAACTCTTCCTGGGATTTAGAATTAGGTTTTCATTTTGATTGTAGCGAGGAAAGTGCAAATAGAAGCACTAGATGGGATTTGGGTAGGGAAACGCTAGGAATTATGGTGATGCATGTGTCTAGAGTGATGCTTCTTTAGATTTGAAATTTAATTTCAGATGTGCCTTTGCATGTGTTGACGCAACCGTGGATTCAAAATTAGGCAACACCATTTTCTAAAAGAATTATAGAAACGTATTTGTAAATAGTGACACGATTGTCAATTGGGGGGAAAAAGCTCCAAACTTTGTCGATTTTAGCAATATTTTGACATTGTGTGCTTCGTGCATGCAAGAGGTTATCCAACCACTTATGTCTCACGAGCACTAGCTTGGGTTGCTCAAGGAGTTAGAGGATTTGGATGAGATTTGATAGGAGCACCTTGGGGAGATTAGGCTCTATTTCATGGCTTACATGCTTGAGGTGAGGACACATTTGGCCATGATGACTGCATTATTTGAGCGATGGCACAATGAGACATTGTCATTTCACCTACCCACCAGCAAGGCCATGGTGATGTTGGAGGATGTGTGGAGGATACGACGACTTCTTATTCACGAGTGGGGGGTCATATACGACATAGATGTTGGGTATGATGCATTCCATGATGTTCTACGTCAGGAGGATGTCATAGTCATGAGCTCACATATTGATTTAGAGACGTACCGAGGGAACTCACCCAATTTTAGATTGATAGTTAGAGCATTGATTTTTGGGATTGTTGCCCCAAACTGGTGAGCGAGAGGATTCAGTACTAGTTGGGGACTTGTATGGCACATGATGATTTATAGGAGGACATTGTATGCATGGGGCCTGATCATGTTGGCTTCACTTTATCATGATATGTACTAGTTTGTATACTACCACAAGAGAGGCCTTGGATCTAGTGTTACTTTGCTACATATCTGGTCATGGGAGCACATTGTTGTGCTTAGACGAGTGGTCCATTTGGCATATGTGGATCTAGACGAGCCAGTGGTTTTTTCAATACATGGGACATATCACACTACAACATACAGGTCCATTAGGGATCCCCTACTGGCGACAAGTGATCGATGATATGACTATGTTCATATGGCGGCCATGGTTATAGATGCTCACCTAGTATGATAATCACCAACAATTTTTCTATGCTAGACAGACCCAATATATGCAAGGTCGTGAGCATATGATGATCGAGAGATACTTGCCAGACTGAGTGGCTTAGCAATTTGGTGAGGTGCAAGATGCAACTATAGATGGTTACATAGCTATATTTGCGAGGACTGCTAGGGAGGCCACATGGGGTCTGCAGATATAGCCATAAGTCTTGATTGATGATTTCAGATAGCTTGTTGCTTGATCGTGGGTCTATGATCAGGGACAAGCCGATGTGGGGACTACCCTGACATATGATGCATGGTTTGTGCCTCCTTTGAGATTGACATATTCGATAGAGGTACCCCCATGGGGGAGACATAGAGTTCAAGGGGTAGGCAGGGGAGTAGGTAGAGGGGGACAACAACTCGATCAATAGTCTCCATAGGATCATGGGAATGGAGAGAAGGTTTGGTAGGATTAGGGGCACCAGGCCCATCAATAGCCACAATAGCCACCAGGTCCATATCCTCAAGACAGACAGATCTAGACTCTCACAACAGAGAGGGACCAGCTGTTGTAGACACTAAAAATTGTCCTAGGCCCGCAACTCTTAATTTCTTCATAATTCTTTCATCTTCATTTTTCATAATTAAATAATTTTAATTATTTAATTAATTCATTTCTATCTTTATTCATCCTGATTAATTAAATAAAGTTTATTTATTTAATTGCGTCACTAATAAAACCTATCTTCTTTCTAAAATTAAATAAATGTTAATTTATTTAATTTTTATGACATTTTCTACTATAATTAAATAATTACTTTAATTATTCATTAGCTTTTTCTCTCTTTAAAATTAAATAAATCTTTATTGATTTAATTTGATTTCATATATTGATTTTTGAATTAAAATCATTATTTAATTCAAAATGATAATGACTCTCTTATCACAATCTTCCGAAATTAGATAGTATCTTTATTATCTGATTAATTATTGGTCGTTTAAATGAAAAAGATTTGATTTCTTTTTTTAACTCACTATTTTTTCAGTGACAAACTTATCTTCTATGTCCAATCCTTATCTCTATCTCGACTAACCTCCATTGTAGATTAAATTATTTTTAATTTAATCTTGACCATTCATCTTTTCTAAACTTATCCTATGCATCATCTTTTTAATTTTTATCGTTGATTAATTATCTCTCAATCTCGACAGTCCATTTGTCATCCGCCTCTCTATAAATACCTTTGTCATTTATCATTTTGATCATCTAGATTTAATATGTTGTAATTCTAGTGAGATTAAGTCCTTCAATATTTTGCTTTGTCTTAGTCATAGGCTTGTTAAGTGCATACATATAATTCTGAGGGAATTTATATCTTTGCAACAAAGTGGAGAAGGGCAATGGAGGTGAAGCATTGATGATATGAAGACTTTGGGTAACTTTTTTGCATTATTTACGTTTTCATATTTATTTTTTCTTCATTGCTTGGTTGAGGTTTTAGTTTAATTGATTTAATATCTTTAATCTTAAAAATCTGAAATTCCTAATCACATTTTGGTGAACCCAACACGAACAACATTATTTGGCACACTTGACTTTGATTTTATTATGATCTTTTGCTTTAGGGAAAAACTTGTAGGATCTGCGGCTCCTCTATAAGCTATTGGCACCAATCGAGCAAATGCAACTTAGATTTTTCAGACTTTAATCTTAAATCTAGACTTAGATTTTAATTTTTGGATTTTAATTTTAGTTTAATTTAGATTTTAATTTTAGTTTTGATTAATATAGTATAATTAGATTTAGTTTAGATTAACGTTAACTTAGATTAATTTAGAAGTTTATATTTTAGTTTAGATTTTAATCTAATGTAAATTTCTAATTTAACGTAGATTTTAAAGTTAATTTTAGATTTTTATTTAGAATGAAAATCTTTAATTTAGATCTTAGATTTTTTTTTGAGTTTAATTAGATTTTTAGATTTTTAAGTAGATCTTTAATTAGATTCTTAGATTTTAAATTAGCTTTTAGTTAGATTGTTTTTTTTTAGATTTTTAGTTTTTAATTAGATTTTTAGATTTTAATTAGTCTTTAATTAGATTTTTTAGATTTTAATTGGATTGATAATTTAGGCTTCTAATTTAATTTAGATTTTTAAATTAATTTATATTTTTAGTTTAATTTACATTAGTTAATTAGATTAATTTTCTTATTAAATTTTAGATTAATGTCCTTTTATGTTGTAATTTCATTTTACTTTCAAGGCTAACTTGGTTAAGTTGGTTTCTTTTGGAGGTTGGAAAGTTGGAAAAAGAGTCTAACCTTTGTTTGTTGATATTTTTTATAACCCTTTTACAATCCTGAATCAAACAAACAAACAATCTACAACTTGCATTCACATTTCATGGGTTTAAAATGAACATGCATGCACACTTATGGGTTTAAAATGAACACAATCTTGCATTGAAACTCATCAAGGCTAAAATTTACATGCATTTTCATGACATGGGCTTAAAATGAACAATGTTTGTCTCACATTAAGTTGGGTTTAAAATGAACAAAGTGGTTGATGTGTTTTTCTCACATTAAGTTGGGCAGTAAAATGAACCAGTGTTTTTAATTTGTGTAACCCCGATTCAATAATAGAAGTATCCTCTCCCCTTGAGCACTTGTGTGATCCTGGGTGCAAGAGAAACTATTATTGACTTTAGGAATTGGGCCTTCCTTGGTGGGAAAAAGTACTCACCCCAAGGCGACTCAAACCGGCAACGAAGCTCTTTAGCCGAGCTACTCCCAACCCGTATACAAATGTGAATCCTAATGAAAAACTTAGGATTACGAGTGCGGATGTGTCACATAGACAAGTGAATTACCCAAAACCCTATGGAGCGTAACCTCTGTAGGCTAGAATTCCTCCTTATTAGATCTAATCTTGCCTCATGTGTGGCCACTCAAATGGGTGCCCGAACTAAAATCCTTTTGTGTAGTTGCCAGAAATCCTTTCTATTCATTGGTGTAGCAACGATCGTTGCCAAGGCATCCACATTCTTGCAGTTCTTAACAAAGGTGAAGAGCCTGTCATGGGAGATTTATGAGGGCTCGAAGCTTGGTTGACTCGAGAAGTGAGTGCAATATAAGGGGGAGCCAGTGTGGCCAAGCTTCTAAGTCACCCACTAAGAATAAGTGCGGCTGGGAAAACCCATGTGGAATCCAATGAATATAGTCCTTGCCTAACCTAGTATTGTGCTTGTTTTCAACATTCAAAGAAAAAACCATGTGTTTTCCAAGTGGTTTCTAAAATAATAAACAAACATCCTTCACAAATTTGGAAAAACACATTCAAACTAGAACAATCTCAAAAGTCTACCAAAATTGCAAAGAGACCAGACTTTTATTCACTATGCAACTTATTTTCTACCCTATGCAATACAATCGACCTTCTAAACCACATTTTCTACCTTAAACAATGCATCTATCTATGTTGCAACACATTTTCTTTCTAGAATAATGTAATTGATTTTCTAAACCGCATTTGGGACCTCAAACAACACGTGTTGAAACTGAGACACATTTGACACACTACGACGCATTTGGTACCCTATGCAATGCAATCAACCTGATAAGCCGCATTTTCTACCTGAAACAACACATTTTCCTGACATTTGAAAAAAAATCACTATCACTGTCTACATCTGAAACCAAACATTTTCAATCTATTTCTAGACATATTTCCTCAGCGATTTCTGTTTAAAACAAGAAAAAAATTTCTTAGACAATCGACCATTGCATCTTTAGATTTGTCATTTGACCTTAACAGTAGTCATACCTTGGCATTTCCATTCTCTAGACTTCACTATCATGTTTTCAATTCACCTCGATATGCTTTCTAGTCAAGTTGAATTCCAATTACTCTGTAATCGTCAATACCAACAAGTCGTGGACTTCAAAAGACAATTCATTCAATCTAAATACCAATACCCTTCTTACCAACAAGAGTCCCTTAGCACAATTCATGCCATTAATACACAAAAAAAATCCACATATCACCCTTATCCTAACCTTGACAAGGGAAACCAGCTTTCCACTAATCCCTTCCAAGTCTCCATGTGCTATCCTAGTCAACCATCCACTAATCCCTTCCAAGTCTCCATGTCATATCCTAGTCCTTCACCCACTAATCCTTTCCAAGCCACTTCGTCCCAACACACATTTAGTCATGCAAATTCTAGCCTTGTCCAAATTCACATTCCATTGCCTAATTTTGAGGATATATGTCAAGATGAAAACCCAAAGCATGACATCATAACATCACCTTCATGTCAAGAGCAAGGTAGTCCCTTCCATGACCCCATCCTTAAATCCATTCAAGAAGTCCTAGATAATCATAGCATCCAAAATACACCTATCCTTGACAAAGATTCCATTCCTAATCATGCCGTCCAATACAATCCCATCTTTGACCATTGATCAAGAAACCCAAAACAATCTACTCATTGACCTTTATGTTATTCATGATCAAACACCTGAGGCTAATCCTACCCAAAATCCAAACACATCCATTTCACAAAATCAGACACTTTCCTTCATGGGACACATAGATGATCTTCCTCTAGAACAAGAGTCTTCTACTCTAGACATATTTACAAATGATCAAGCTATAGTTGTATTCACTGGAATCTATGACAATGACCATAAAGACGGTTTCTACATCAACTTGGAGGCACCAATAGAATCATCTGAATTTGATATCTCACAAAATTAGACCAAAGATATCCAACATTCCAACGAAGCGACAACATCTTATCGACTAGGATTATCTATTTTTGTTAGAGCAGGCTTTCTTGTAGATGAGAATATTCCAAGTAATAGTGTCCACATACACAATGATGGGTTTGCATTTTGCTTAAAAAATGACAAATACCCCATCACAAACAGAATCTGTCAGAGCATGCAGTATCAAGGAAAAGGACTAGGCCGACACGAGCAAGGCATTCATGACCCAATACAATTTTATGAAAATCCTAGACATCAAGGTCTTGGCTATTCTCTAGTCGGAGAATCAAATGATGCTAGTGGTACCTCCTCATTATTGGGAGCAACTTTATCTGATGCAAACATCAAAATAGGGGCCATGAGTAATCCTTGTCATAAGGTTGCTTCCAACACTCCTTCCATCCATATCATAAACTTCCATTCTAACATGAATAAACCTTCCATTTGGAACCAACAAAAAGAAAATCATTACAAATCCAAAGTTCAAAGTCAAAAATCAAAGGCCATTGAATCAAACAAAAATCCAAGTAGACAAATGAAGTTAAAATGGATCCCAAAGAAAAATGGATCAAATAAAGAAAATATGACAAATCCAAAAGCCAATCAAAATGTGGATCCACAAGAAAAGAGGAATCCCACATATAATAAATGTCCACCTCCTTCAAATGGTCATCAAGCAAAGCATCTAAAAGTGTTGATTCCAAAGGCTATCCCAATCAAAATTCCAAACTCTGTCACCACCATCCCAAGTTTGGAAAATAAAATCTGATTCATCCAAGTGTCCAAACAACCCTTCCACATTTACCATCATGCATCATAATCCTACATCTCCCCTAAAGTCCAAAAATCCCATGTCACAAATCCATCGCATCATGGCAACAACTCTTTATCATAAGGAATCTCATGGCACTCTATCATGATGTGTGTATTCTGATAAGGCCAACTCTAGTATAAAAAAGGACCATAATAACATATATTAGTTGTATGCAAGCGCTATGATCCTGACAAGGAAACTACTTCAAAAGGTTCATTATTGGAATATCATGGCACTAGTCTCTACATCGGCATCGTCAAAAACTTTAGAACAATCAGTGAGCATCCAAGACGTCCCGTCCATATAAAAATACCAAAAATAAAAATAAAAATTGAAAAATTAAAAAAAAAATGTCAAGAAAATAGTAAAGAGAAAAATTTCGTCCAATTGTGAAAACCATTCTTATGGCGCTTTGGATAAGTACCATGATGAAAACCTGGCAAACAGGCGTCATGTGTAAGAGCAATTATCTATGTGGACATTTACATTTGGGGGCAAGTCGTCTCATCTCCCATACCTTTCCTATGACATTTACTTATGCAATTTCCATCTATCCATCTAAGCCTTGGAATTTCCATCCATTGATCTTGACAGTGACTGAGGTACAAACATAAATCATGCTTTGGGAAAACTCTTGACATGTCTATCCTTTGGTTATATACTGTTCATGAAACATCATTGTATTTATAGCATTATCTAGACCCATATATTCATTCCTATGCGACATAGTCCTTGAAGAACATATGGCAATTCCACCAGTCTCATGTCTCCTATCTTTTACCAAGACCACCTATCATTCTTTCATGTTTGTCACCTATCTTGGTTTTCTCTTGTCAAACGGTATAAGGATCTTCCATCATCCCATTTAACCCTGAAAATAAATCATTCCAAATGCAATGAGTCTAAGACATCCTAGCATCGAACGTCATTATCGTCGTCAACTGTCAATTGGTATTCAACTTGACTAGGGGCATCATTCACATGCATTTGTTTCAATCCTCTCATAAAATGTCAAAATCACAAAAAAAATCATAAAATGTCAAAAATCCAAAAAAAATCATATAAAACGTCAAAAATACACAAAAAATCATAAAACGTAAAAAATCCAAAAAAATCATAAAACGTAAAAATTCCAAAAAAATCATAAAACATCAAAAATCCAAAAAAATCAAACTATCCAAAAAACACAAAAACATCCAAATAACTATCAAAATCTCAAAAACAGAGTCACAATCAATCAACATCCAGTCATAGTTAGCATTGTTGAACTAAGTTGTCTTTGCACATTTGCTACGTAGGCAAGGCTCATCTTTGAACCCCCAAGACATTAGGTTAGTCCTTTTAGGTTTGTTAAAATAAAAAATCATGAGTCAATATTTGTCACGTCAGTCAAATCAATCAAATATAGTCATGTCAGTCAAATACGTTGGACATAGTCACACACAAACAAAAGATAGTCATTCAAATTGCAAACCATCAGACACCATAGTCCAATCGGTCAAAATCAAACAACATAGTCCAGTCAATCATCCAGACAAAATCAGTCAATTTTCCAAAACATTAGTCAAAATGTCAATCTCGTCACTTTATGGTCTCCTCCAAGACGTATCCTTGGACTTGGACCTCTTCAAAATGTCATTTTCCTTTTCAGGATGTGTCTTTCCTGACAATAGGCACCGTCCAACTGTCAAAACTATCAAAATTGTTGAACTGTCAAACTGTCAAGCAATCCACCTTTGACAAAACATTGGCAAACACAATTGAATGCCTATTTATTTTTTTGGTCTATTTTGTCTTATCTTTTATTGTTGTGTCTCTTGGTCATGTTACTAGCTGCCTCGAGGATGTCCCATGAAGGATTTAGAGGTGCGATGATGTCTCATGACCTATTTTTTTTCTTGATTGTTGTCTGCAATTTGTCTTGACAAAAAGACTAGAGCAACATGACCCTTAGTATGAGTTAAGACATTCCTTGTCAGTGACTGTTTGTTATACAGATGGATGACCTTGCACACCTTGGTCTATGTCATACCATGGTATTTGTAGTCCATTTGTCATATTTTACCACCCAATGATGATCAAATGCAAAATCCTTGCATAGCAAAATATATATCTGCAAATTATCTCAACTAGCACTATCTAACCATTCACGTCTTCATTGCTAACATCCATATTTTCCATGCTAACATTCATCTTTTCTGCTCTAACATTTCTTCTATTCTACATCTTCATTATCCTTCATTATTTCTCTCTCATAAATTTTGAGAGCACACTCGTATTCTTTGAACACGCCTGTCCTCTCAAGGGGGCATACCACTACATCCTCATCATCCTTCATCATTCTTCCTTTCACTGGGGCATATCTTTTTCTTTGACACAATGCAATAAATTGAATTGTATCAAAGAGGGGAAAAATGTAGACACTAAAAATTGTCCTAGGCCCACGACTCTTAATTTCTTCATAATTCTTTCATCTTCATTTTTTATAATTAAATAATTTTAATTATTTAATTAATTCATTTCTATCTGTATTCATCCTCGATTAAATAAATAAAGTTTATTTATTTAATTGTGTCACTAATAAAACCTATCTTCTTTCTAAAATTAAATAAATGTTAATTTATTTAATTTCTATGACATTTTCTACTATAATTAAATAATTACTTTAATTGTTTAATTATTCATTAGCTTTTTCTCTCTTTAAAATTACATAAATCTTTATTAATTTAATTTGATTTCATATCTTGATTTTTGAATTAAAATCATTATTTAATTCAAAATGATAATGACTCTGTTATCACAATCTTTCAAAATTAGATAGTATCTTTATTATCTAATTAATTATTGGTTGTTTAAATAAAAAAGATTTGATTTCTTTTTTTAACTCACTACTTTTTCAATGACAAACTTATCTTCTATGTCCAATCCTTATCTCTCTCTGTCTCGACTAACCTCCACTGTAGATTAAATTATTTTTAATTTAATCTTGGCCATTCATCTTTTCCAAACTTATCCTATGCATCACCTTTTTAATCTTCACCATCGATTAATTATCTCTCAATCTCGACCGTCCATTTTCCATCCGCCTCTCTATAAATACCTTTGTCATTTATCATTTTGATCATCTAGATTTAATATGCTTGTTACCTAATTTCACTATTAGCTCAATTAGGTTGAGCTCTTTGTTTTAAAACTGAAAGAAAAGGTACATTTTTAATCTTTCCTACATTACATTCAGGTGCATAAGTAGAAATCAAAAGATTACATTAATAGACTATTGCATTTATACAAGTGCATGTAACATAGGAAAGATTTACACAAATCTTTTCTAAAAAACAATCTTTATTGATATTAAAGTGCATATTGTCTGACACAAGCCGTGAGACTAACTTGTTCAATTAAAATGAAGAAAAGTATATACATTGATAGGTAAGAAAACTGAATGCACATGTAAGGAAAGAGGTCAGTCATTTCCTGATGACTGGTTTGGTGTGTGTTGCCTTGCTTTTTCTTCCACCTTTAGCTGCTTTGTGTCCTCTTTAGCTCCATATTGCTCCTAGTTCTTGCATCTGAGTGATAGAATGTTGTTAGAGAAATGAAGGTCTCTCACATTACATGTACAAGTACCCATGAACATATAAACTGATCTCCAAATGCATTAAACAAGCATGCAAACTTTAGATGTCCAAGAAAACATTAGGATCATCAAACACATCCAAAATATGCACATATTTTTCAAACTTGTTTGCTTCATGTGTAGGTATAGAAAAAGTAATGCTGCTATTTTGATTCATTTAATATCAACATGTGGGTTAAAATGTGGCTCCCACAAGGGTTGATCCTAGCATGCTACATTATTGTGCTTTAAAGAGGCATAGAAAGTAATTTATCTCCTTATTTTTCACTTAAACAAGCATACATCATTTGTGATAGTGATTTATTAGTCACTATCATAAGTGACATGTACTTGTTTTAGCTAGCATGAAGGATGTATCAATGCAAGTGATTGAAATAGATTGCAAAGTACAGTATAAACATGTGTATCTGATAGTCATCATGCTATGAGATAACAAGAATAATTAAGTGCTATTAAAAGCTATTACAAGCTAAAGGGGGCAGTATTTAAAGGGATAGTGGTATTCTTGATTAATGAGGAAGCCCATACACATGTAAACTATGTGCAAGAAGAGTGTCATGTAAAGGATTATGCAATTGAGGGGCAGAGGAAAAAAGACTGGTGATTTAGCCTTTTTGTGAGGGAAATACCTCAACAATAGATAATTATGCCATTCATCAAATAAAATGGTAGTTTATCATAAATGAGGATAGTGGCTATTGAAACTAAATAAATACTATACTCTTGAAGATGAAGACTATAAGAGTCAGATCCTATTGATTGTACTTATGAGGAACATACTCATGAGGTCTTTGTCAACCATTAAGACATTGAATAAGGGTCTAATGGCAACATCAAGTAGCAAGGAAAGACTTAAGACTAAGATCACAGTCATTTAAAGAGGGGATAGTTCCTCAAGAAAAAGGACAATCCAAATACAAATGGACAATCCTGTATGCAGGGGGAAAGTGAATTTTCATGGTGAAATAAAGAAGCTACAACTACAGGCTTGTTTGCATCTACACAAGACATGTGAAGACTATTAATAGGGTTAGTGACCCATGAATTGTATGAGTCCTCTATGGTACCAAGATTAGGGAAATCACATAAACATCATACAAGATCAGTATTAGGGCACTTCATGTGACAGAGCTTGGAAATTGACAGTAAGATAGAGGATAATTTTAGCAAATTAAAGTATGAAGATAGTCAATTTTTGATTAGGCATAAGAAAAATGGTCACAATCAAGAGATAGATGAAGGACCATAATGGCTATTGTTAGAGATGATATTCAAACCCCTAAAGCACTGATTGATAGTTACTATAAATTTGGGAATCAAGATGGGAGTTTTTGAGTTTCTCAAGCACATGCTTGCACAAGGTGCTTTGTTGAAAGACAAAGGATGGATGGGCAGACCAAAAAGGACACATCTAGTGATAGTCAAGAGTGGATAGTTACTTCCATGAGGTGAAAATAGTGTTCAAATAAGGGTTTCTCTTGAAATGATGATATCAAAAACACTATGAGTATGATAGTGAGAAAGGAGTCTTAGTAGCAATCATTTTAAAGAGCTTCCATAACAATGCCAAATTTGTAAGGATAACAGTGGCATCAAGTATGCATGGGTTCATGAACAAACCCTACCTCATCTAGTATTATACTTTTAGATTGGATAATTATGAGTCATAGTTAACTACTCTGAGGATACCATAAAGACTTACAACCACAAAAAGGATGCTAGAAATGAGGATCTAAAAGTGCATATTGATATATCCAAGTATCAATACCTATTTATAAGGTCTAATTGTGACCATGTTACCAAATGCATGACAGTGAACATGGAGATGGATTCAAAAGGGTGTCATTGAAATAAAACAGTCACTAGGACATGCAAAATCAATAATCAATGGGATTAATTAAGGAGATAATCATAAGTTTATGACTGAGATGAGGACAGTGGAATTTACTTCTTTGAAGGATGAACATTAGGAGAATCCAAAAATATGTATGAAGAGATAGAGCCATGCCCTTTTGATAAGAAGTTTTTTTTGAATTCATGAGTACTTGTAGCAGTGACATTGAGGAAACAAACGTATCCTATAAATGGGATCTTTTCAAATGGATCTGCTACTTGTGCTATTCCAGCATTCCATTGAACCTGAAATTGAAATAAAATCTAAGATTCAAGAGTTTTAAAATAGCTATTGAGTGGACAGTCAAAATCCTAATACACAAAGTTCACAAAGATGACAGTCAAAAAGGCAGCATACAATGATAAATGACGTCCACCATAACTTACAGGGCACTCATTCAAAGTACAGTAACATCCATGATGGATTTTTTTTTTTTAAAAAGTCATCAAGTTTAAAATCATATACATTTTTACCGAGAGCATTATCTATAATCTTTGAGGTTAGTGGGCCTTGTAGCTGTCTTTTGGAGTAAGTGATGATGTAAGGTATTGCAGTTCCATATGGTGTTGTGTCAAAACCTAAGGATTTTGTATGTTCTACTAATGGTTCAGAATGACAAGGGTACTATTTTTGCAAAAAATGAGAGGGTAATTTGAAGACTCATTGCCAAAAATGTGACACTAAACAGTTACTTCAAGTGATCACGTAGTCATGAGGGAATAATAGAAAAATGTGAGAGTAGACAAAGGTAGACTTGTGGATAGTCAGTTTACATGGAGTGAGTGATTGCCAAAGAGTCACATTGAATCATTTTATAAGTCATTATTTATTCACAAGGTAACATGTTCTTGTGGAACAATTGACTGGGATAGCTCTTGTTTTGACTATGCACCCTCTCATCTCACTCATATTATAATTTGGGACTGGTCATGGTAAATCAAGTAGAAAACCCTTGAAAGAGTGCGTGAGATAAACCCATAATACATGCAAAGCCCTCATTTTCTCAAAAAAAATGAAACTCGCGGCTATAGGACAAAGAAAAGAACAGAATGAGAATCATCAACACCTGCTATAGGAAAATTTATACCTGCGGCCATAAAATCAAGTTTCTGTGTTCACATTTTTGCCAACAAAGTGCCAAGTACAAGCAAATGCGTGGATTTTTTTATTTTTTTTAAATCTATAGGAGGAAGCAAGAAAGTGAAATGTATTCATACTTCTACAAGTATCGAGCCAAATTTCCTTCAAAAAATGAAAAAAATCTACAAGAGGAAAAGCATAGAACATGAAATATATTCATTCTTTATGCAATAAGCTCGTTTTCGAGCCCTTTTTCTCTTCAAAAAAATGAAATTAAATGACTAGATGATGCTTTTCAAGAACTTACCCAAGCTTGACTAAGTTGATTCTTCATAGGAATTTGTATAAGAAGCTTCAAGATCTCTATCAAAACCACCATTGAAGACCTTCAGAAAACCTATTGTGGCTCGTGTGTGAAGTCTCTAGGAAGTAAAAGTGCAAATGCAAGTGAGTGTTTTAGCTGATGGTTTTTTCATTAGGGTCTCAATAACCTTAAATGGTTGATTTTACATGGGGATTTTTTTACTTCATTTTAACATTTCTTTTGCATAATTAATACATTATGTAATGTATTAAAATTCTTTATGCCTCTTGTGCTTAGTTCATGAAGTCTTCAAATGTCCTTTTGTATTTTCAATCAAAGGATGGTCGACTCATGCCTTTATTCTTCTATAAAGGCTAAAACTGATTTTTTGTTGTGACATTATTAAGTGATAAAATATAAATCACTTTAATAATTGTCATATTAAAGAAAGATAAAAGGGCGTTGGTTTACAAGATTTAGTCAAAGAGGGTTTTTTGGAGATAGTTAAGCTTTGATGCCTTTGCCAAGCATGTAGGGGAAAGTTGAGGAGGTTAGTAAACATTTGGAGCGAATATAGGCATGCTATTTCAATTTTGAAACACAAGATGGGTATCTAGGAATAATTTTCTTGTGCCTTTATATTTGACTTGGTCAAATTGACTTCTTCAAGCATATTGGAGCCTTTTTGGAGGGATTTTGAGGCCGATTTCTTAGGCTTTTCTATTGCATCCGACCCCAAGAGGTTTCTAGATCCTTTTTTGGTGGATGGTGGAAAGTGGAAGCATATAGTCATCTTTTGGACTCGTTTTGAGTCAGTTCTTATGATGCTTTTCTAGAGTTAGTGACTTTTCCAGTCCTTTTGACAGAAAGAAGCATGTTATGTAATTTAGTTTCGGATATGAAATTCAGTGGAAGCCTTGGATGCTCTTGATACAATATTTTTCCTTCTTATTTAGTGCATTATTGTGTGTCCCACATGATTGATCAAATTATTTGTGAGAGATTCTTCACCTCCTTTTAATTTTGTCTCATGATTTTGATACCTTTATGCATAGGTGTGTTAATACAGGTTATAGATTGTGCCATAAGATGCAAAATGACTTCTAGCTATGAGGTTACTCTCCTTCTTGAAGTCTAAGCTTTGGGGACCTTTTGTAAAATACTTATGCGGAAAACATACAATAATAAGTAGTGCAAGTTCATTTTCTATCATTGCAAATAAGTTTTATGCAAGTCTAGGTTTCATAGTCCTTATCAGTTTGGTATATCACCATAGGATAGTGTTTTCCAATTTTCATTTAAATTTTCTTTCTCCCTTTTCCTCAGCAAAAAGATCATTAGTTTTAGGTGATACTATAGGAATTCAACCTTCTCCGGAGGTTGACCTCTTTTTACAAGTTACCCACAGCTTTAGAGGTCTTCCTATGTTTCTCTGAAATGCTAGGTCTTGTAGCTTAACATGTTAGATCCTGCAGCTTAGTCAAGGTGCAATTTTAGTAGAAAACAATTTTGGCAAGCCCAGTGGGACTGTCAAATCAAGACAATTTAGAAATTTTAAGTTCTTGCTAGTTTTGATGTGCAACTAGCAGGTTTCAAGCCTTTCAAGAGGTTATTGAAACACATTTGGTGACTCCATGAGTAGAAGAACAAAAAGACCAATGTTTTTAGCCCTAGGTGTGTGGAAGAAGCAAACTAGTGCATCATTGAGAATATCACAATATTGAGAAATTTTGTGTTTTCCTCAATATCATCAGCCTTTGGAGGTAGTGCAAATAACACCATGGCGACTCCAATTTAATATCAATTATCTTTAGCATCCCAGGTACCTGTAGTTAAAGGAGGTTTGTTGTCTAGACTTGCCATGTTTTATGTTTTACTCTTGCAATGTCTAGTTATCAGCAATACAATGGTTTTCCACCTCCATTCTATGAAAATCCTTCATATATACCCTCATATCAGCCATATCACACAGATCAGCTTGTTGGTTTTACTTCAAATGACCCTGTGACATCAAGTTACCAACTTTCCCATCATGTTTCCCACCCTCCCACTCATGATCAACCTTTATATCAGTCAATATATGATCAAAATCATCCCCAAGAAGAGGTTTTTTATGCTAACTAGTATGATTATTTACATAACCAGCCTCAAGAAAACCCTTACCAGAATGTATTGGATTTGATCCAACAATTTGACCATATGTTGTGGGATCTGAGCCAAAAACTTAACTGTATGAAGATTAACAATATTAGTAAGGTGTTCTTACACATGAATAGAATGTTGGTTGATATCAAGAAGCACAAAAAGACCATTATGCGGCAACAAGAAATGGCTGAACATGCCTATTTTTGTGATCAAAAGTTGAAGACACAGAGGATGCAATTTGGAGGTCTTGAACGTGAGATAGCTACTAGGGAGAAGCAAAGGAATTTGTTGTATGCTCGAGTCCAAAGTAGTTAGGCTTACTTAGAATATCAATGCAAACTACATGAGGAGGTTTGAAGGAGGCAATTTGAAGAAGGTCTCGAAAAGTAGAGAGTTGCAGCCAAGGAGGAGTAGATGAAAAAATTACTTGCACAAACACAAAGGCTGGAATCCCAATCAGTCTATTGTGTCCCAAGTCAACTTGTGAGGGAGGAGAGCCCCAAGTACAATTTTCCAAATTTCAAGCAGGATAAATCCTTCGAGTGCTCAAATAAGCGTTCTAAATTTGAAATTCCAAGTTTTAGGAGTGTTGTTATGTTGCAGGATCATGAACTTTGAAAAATTTAGTCTATTATTCTTGAGAAAGAGCAGACCCTTGATCAAAATAGCTCACTCAACATGGAGGAAACTAGAACTCCAAATCTGTTGCATCTACCTATGGAGCATTATTGGTTAACACAAAGAAAAGCTCTCCAAGATGGTGAAACTGGGCCCATAGGACAGCAAGATGAGGAGGTAAAATTGATTGATGATGAAGTGTATCCTATAGTTTGGAATGACGACTTACCTTCATTCATTCAACATGATGAAGAAGTTGTGGGTCTATTCACACCAAGGGTTGTTTCAAAACAACAAGAAGACATCAGACAAAGTAGTGAGTTGCTGATTGATGACAATTAGCAAGAAAATGGAGCCTTGGACCATGAGGAAGAACAAAAAAATGAACCTGACACTATTCTCCAAGGTGAGAGCTTTGATTTTTTCGAGCATGTTGTAAATGGGAAAGATAATGTTGAGCTTTATCAAAAGGAATGCATGGAAATAATTGAACAGTTTTGTTCAAATTTTGATGGCAAAGAATCATACGAGGTCGAGACTCATGATGAACTAGAACAACAAGTTCACAAGTTTGAACAGGTGCTGAAACATCAGGAGGAATATGGTCCTAATAAATATGGGTTCTTTCTCTCAAGACAAGATACACCCCGTGCACCTTTTTTGCAAGATTTTATCTAGCCAAAAGAGCTTCCTTTCTGCTATACAAAATAGTTGGAAACTGATATACTAGTTGAAAGTTTGTTTCAAGAATTTACCTCATTGTTTGAACACTTGCTTGCTTTCATTGAAGAAGAAAGGCCTATTTTGGAGTGTATCTCTTTGAGTGATAATGAGGATTTTAAGGTTAAATAAGTTGATTCTAAGAGTGTTTCAAGAGTTGATAGCTTTGATGAGTTATTAGCAACCCTAATGGAAGAGGATTGTCCACTCACTATGGAGGAGTCAATATGGTAGGTTATTATGCAAGGTGAAGGTAATGTTGTTGTTTTTGAGCATTCATATTGTCTTCTTTCTAGTCCAATATATGGAGCAACAATGAATGTGCAAGCAACCAACAATGAAAACTCAAGCTTTGTCCTTTCAAGGGGTTGTCTAGTCAGATATTTAGCCTAGATGGAGTCCAATAAAGTACCAATAGTTGATCTTGCACACAAACATGAGAGCACAACTAAAGATAGTACCAAGGATGTGTTGGAAGCTGGACAAGAGTTGTTCAACTCACTTATCCTCCTTTGAACAACAATTCATTTGATCAGTTTGATGAGGTAAGTGAACTTGTTTACTTCTTTCAAGGGGCGGTGTATAATCTTTTTGAACTTTTCTCTGTGTCCCACCTATACTTAGCTTTCCTCAAGCATGTGAGTCACTGTATTTTAAGAAGAAAGGGCAGCTACTTTAGTTTTCCTGTAAATGGTTTTGTTTAAGTGGCTTTGTCTTGTTATTAGTGTAGGGTAGGTTTTTGGATGCAAGTTTCCAATTCCCTAAGTGCTTTTAGAATAGTTAGATAGTTTCCCTACTGCAGTTTTGTTTTCAATAAGTTTCCAAGGTGTTTGAGTTATTGCTATTGAGTTACTGCATAGAACAAAGTTGTTTTCAGATCTATTTTGAGTTTTCTGAGTGACTTCGTTCCCAATAGACAAGCCTAGGAAACTATTCTTCATGTTTAGCAAGCAAACATATAGCAAATGTTGCCAAAAATGTTACCTTATTTCACTATTAACTCAATTAGGTTGAGCTCTTTGTTTTAAACCTGAAAGAAAAGGTAAATTTTTAATCTTTCCTACATTACATTCAGGTGCATAAGCATAAATCAAAAGATTACATTATAAATAAACTGTTGCATTTATACAAGTGCATGTAACATAGGAAATATTTACACAAATCTTTTCTAAAAAAGTAATCTTTATTGATATTAAAAGTGCATATTGTCTCACACAAGCCATGAGAATAACTTGTTCAGTGAAAATGAAGAAAAGTATATACATTGATAGGTAAGAAAACATAATGCACATGTAAGGAAAGAGGCTAGTCATTGTCTGATGACTGGTTTGGTGTGTGTTTCCTTGCTTTGTCTTCCACCTATAGTTGCTTTGTGTCCTCTTTAGCTCCATATTGCTCCTAGTTCCTACATCTGAGTGATAGAATGTTGTTAGAGAAATGAAGGTCTCTCACATTACATGTACAAGCACCCATGAACATATAAATTGATCTCCAAATGCATTAAACAAGCATGCAAACTTTAGATGTCCAAGAAAACATCAGGATCATTAAACACATCCAAAATATGCACATATTTTTCAAACTTGTTTGCTTCATGTGCAGGTATAGAAAAAGTAATTTTGTTTTGATTCATTTAATATCAGCATGTGGGTTAAAATGTGGCTCCCACAAGGGTTGAGCCCAACATGTTGCATTATTGTGCTTTAAAGAGGTATAGAAAGTAATTTATCTCCTTATGTTTCACTTAAGCAAGCATACATCATTTGTGATAGTGAGTTATTAGTCACTATCATAAGTGACATGTACTTTTTTTAGCTAGCATGAAGGATGTATTAGTGCAAGTGATTGAAATACATTGCAAAGTACACTATAAACATGTGTATATGATAGTCATCATGCTATGAGACAACAAGAATAATTAAGTGTTATCAAAATCTATTACAAGCTGAAGGGGGCAGTATTTAAAGGGATAGTGGTATTTTTGATTAATGAGGCAGCCCATACACATGGAAAGTATGTGCAAGAACAGTTCCATGTAAAGGATTATGCAATTGAGGGGAAGAGGAAAAAAGACTGGTGATTTAGCCTTTTTGTGAGGGACAGACCTCAACAATAGATAATTATGCCATTCATCAAATAAAAGGGTAGTTTATCATAAATGAGGACAGTGGCTATTGAAAGTAAATCAATACAGTACTCTTGAAGATGAAGACTACAAGAGTCAGATCCTGTTGACTGCACTTATGAGGAACATACTCATGAGGTCTTTTCCAACTATTAAGACATTGAATAAGGATCTCATGGAAACATCAAGTAGCAAGGAAAAACTTAAGACTAAGATCACAGTCATTTAAAGAGGGGATAGTTCCTCAAGATAAAGTACAATCCAAATACAAATGGACAATCTTGTATGCAAAAGTGAATTTTCAAGGTGAAATAAAGAAGCTACAACTATAGGCTTGTTTTCATCTGCACAAGACATGTGAAGACTATTAATAGGGTCAGTGACCCATGAATTGTATGAGTCCTCTATGGTACCAAGATTAGGGTAGTCACTTAAATATCATACAAGATCGGTATTAGGGAACTTCATGTGACAGAGCTTGCAAATTGATAGTAAGATAGAGGATAATTTTAGCAAATTAAAGTATTAAGATAGTCAATTTTTGATTGGGCATAAGAAAATGGTCATAGTCAAGAGATAGATGCAAGACCATAATGGCTATTGTCAAAGATGACAGTCAAACCCCTAAAGCACTGATTGATAGTTACTATAAATCTAGGAATCAAGATGGGAGTTTTTGAGTTTCTCAAGCAGCTTGCACAAGGTGCTTTGTTGAAAGACAAAGGATGGCTGGGAAGACCAAAAATGACACATCTAGTGAAAATCAAGAGTGGATAGTTACTTCCATGAGGTGAAAATAGTTTTCAATTAAGGGTTTCTCATGAAATGATGATATAAAAAACACTGAGTATGACAATGAGAAATGAGTCTTAGTATCAATCATTTTGAGGAGCTTCCATAACAATGCCAAATTTGTAAGGATAATAGTGGCATCAATTATGCACGGGTTCATGAACAAACCCTGCCTCATCGAGTATTATACTTTCAGATTGCATAATTATCAGTCACAATTAGCTACTCTGAGGATACCATAAATACTTACATCCACGAAAAGGAAAATGAGGATCTAAAAGTGCATATGGATCTATCCAAGTATCAATACCTGTTTATAAGGTCTAATTGTGACCATGTTACCAAATGCATGATAGTGAACATGGAGATGGATTCAAAAGGGTGTCATTGAAATAGAATAGTCATTGGGACATGAAAAATCAATAATCAATGGGATTAATTAAGGAGACAGTCATAATTTTATGACTGAGATGTGGAGAGTGAAATTTACTCCTTTGAAGGATGAACATAAGGAAAATCCAAAAAGATGTATCAAGAGACAGAGCCATGCCCTTTTGATAAGAATTTTTCCTGAATTCATGAGTACTTGTAGGAGTGACATTAAGGAAACAAACATATTCCATAAATGAGATCTTTTCAAATGGATCTGCTACTTGTACTATTCCAGCATTCCATTGAACCTGAAAACTGAAATAAAATCTAAGATTCAAGAGTTTTAAAATAGCTATTAAGTGGGCAGTCAAAATCCTAATGCACAAAGTTCACAAAGATGACAATCAAAAAGGAAAAATACAGTGATAAATGACGTCCACCATAACTTACAGGGCACTCATTCAAAGTACAGTAACATCCATGATGGAATTTTTTTTTTTAAAAAGTCATCAAGTTTAAAATCATATACATTTTCATCGAGAGCATTATCTATAATCTTTGAGGTTAGTGGGCCCTATAGCTGTCTTTTGGAGTAAGTGGTGATGTAAGGTATTGTAGTTCCATATGGTGTTGTGTCGAAACCTAATAATTGTCATATTAAAGCAAGATAAAAGGGTGTTGGTTTACAAGATTTAGTCAAAGGGGGTCGTTTGGAGATAGTTAAGCTTTGATGCCTTTTCCAAGCATGTAGGGGAAAGTTGAGGAGGTTAGTAAACATTTGGAGTGAATATAGGTGTGCTATTAAAATTTTGAAACACAAGGAGGGTATCTAGGCATTATTTTCTTGTGCCTTTATATTTGACTTTTTAAAATTGACTTCTTCAAGCATATTGGAGCCTTTTTGGAGGGAGGTTGAGGCCTATTTCTTAGGCTTTTCTATTGCATTCGACCCCAAGAGGTTTCTAGATCCTTTTTTGGTGGATGGTGGAAAGTGGAAGCATAAAGTCATCTTTTGGACTCATTTTGGGTCAGTTCTTATGATGCTTTTATGGAGTTAGTGACTTTTCCAGTCCTTTTGATAGAAAGAAGCATGTTATGTAATTTAGTTTTGGATATGAAATTCAGTGGAAGCCTTGGATGCTCTTGATACAAAAAATTTCCTTCTTATTTAGTGCATTATTGTGTGTCCCACATGATTGATTGAATTATCTGTGAGAGATTCTTCACCTCCTTTAAATTTTGTCTCATTATTTTGATACCTTTATGCATAAGTGTGTTAATGCAGGTTACAGATTGTGCCATAAGATGCAAAATGACTTATAGCTGTGAGGTTAATCTCCTTCTTGAAGTCTAAGCTTTTGGGCTCTTTCGTAAAATACTTATGCATAAAACATATAGTAATATGTAGTGGAAGTTCATTTTCTATCATTGCAAATAAGTGTTATGCAAGTCTGTGTTTCATAGTCCTTATTAGTTTGGTATATCACCATAGGATAGTGTTTTCCAATTTTCATTTTAAGTTTTATTTCTCCCTTTTCCTCAACAAAAAGATCATTAGTTTGAGGTTATACTATAGGAAGCCGACCTTCTCCAGAGATTGACCTCTTTTTACAAGTTACCCACAACTTTATAGGTCTTCCCATGTTTCTCTGAAATGCTAGGTCCTGCAACTTAGTCAGGGTGCAATTTCAGTAGAAAACAATGTTGTAATGCTAGTGAGATTAAATCCTTCAATATTATGCTTTGTCTTAGTCATAGGCTTGTTAGGTGCATACATATAATTCTAAGGGAATTTATATCTTTGTAGCAAAGTGGAGAATGGCAATGGAGGTGAAGCATTGATGATATGAAGGCTTTGGGTAACTTTGTTGCATTATTTACGTTTTCATATTTATTTGTTCTTCATTGCTTGGTTGGGGTTTTAGTTTAATTGATTTAATATCTTTAATCTTAAAAATCTAAAATTCCTAATCACAACTATAATAGCATTTACAAACTATGATTGCTGATAGAGATTACGAGCGGTAGGTGCAACAATAGCTAGACTTGCACTTAGCCTAGGAGATTGGGAGGCAACAACAGTTGGAGGTCATCGCAGTGGCAACAAAGGGATAGGTTATTTCTACATGAATGTATAGGTATTTTTCATTAGAGGCATCGTGTTAGCGGAATTTGTACCATAGAGACGTCTAATGGGAGCTTCAACAACCAGATTACTCCTAAAGGAGTGGGGTAGTGTCGAGAGCTTCAGATGGTTCTTCATCCATTAGACAGTTGGGAGAGCCCAACCATATACAAGACCATTCGCATCATGGGGATCGAGGCAACAGGGGATAGCCTCCTTGCATAGATCATTTTTTATGTATAGCCTGATTTATAAATGTATACACATTCATTGGCTCATTTTTTATAGCCTCTTGTATATGTACTTTTGATGATAGTTACACTTTGGCTCTGATATCTGTATCATGACATTCATTTTTGAGATATATATTTGAGATGGCTCGATTTGACTTATGATGTGATGCATTTATTTTATGTGTTATGATTATGTATGGATGCAATGGATGCAAATGTTCATGTTATGGATGCATTTCCTTATTTATGCCATGTGATATGAGATGGTCCATGATGCAATGCCAATGTGATATGTGGTATATGATATGGATGTAATGCAGTGGATGTTTCATTCTCTTTTTCAGTATCTTTCTATGACATGCTATGAGATGGATATGCTTTTCTTTTTGTAATTTTCCATATGATGATGTCATTCTTTATGATATGCAGATGATATGATATGATTATGCCAGATGTATGTGTGCTAACGGTTTTTGGATGTAGGATGGATGCATTTATGATTTTTCATTGACTGTCATGATACCATGTTAGCATGGAAAAGAAGATAGAAGAATAAGATGAATGGATTGACCATTGATTTTTTGAGATTGATTCAGAAGTCCAACAATTCCATGATTCATCGAGACTTTATTAGATTATGGAGGTGATATTGATGATTTGCTCATTTTTGGAATTGGGACTCTCCACCATTCCTTATTTTTAATACAACACATAGACATGATGCATCAAGGTATTGATAACTAGGATGGCGTTGTATCTAGTGCAATGGACTTGGACTCTATAAATAGATAGGATAATCCTTGTTCACACCTTAACATATGGAAACCTCGTTGGAATGTAGTTTAGAAGTTTAGAATGCCTCAGACCAAAGCATACGCAATAGTCAACAATTTACTCTAAACGACCTCCCTATACACAACTAAGCAAGTATGTGCCAAAATTATTTTACAAGAATACCCCACAAGCATAGCAAATGAAAATTAATGATCGATGCCCCATTCCTTTCTCTCTAATTTTTTTAGACATCATCGAGAGGTCCTCGTAATGGGTCAACAAGATAAATCATAAGAAAAGATCAAAAACAAATGGTCAATGTTATCTATATCTCTTGCCAACTAACATAGCTAAGGTGATTTTGAAGTTGATGCCTGCTGTAGGAAGGATGCATCCTAGGACATCTTTATTAGATGTTTTGACTTAAGACTAAGTGTTTAATAGGTCATTGATACAAATGTTATTGACTTGTTTTCCTATAATCTAGACTTTATATTTTTACATTTAGGTTCACACTTCACAACTTGCAACACTTGTTTTTTTACTTGTTTTACCAAGGTTTGAAGATGACGATTGATTTATTATGGATGAAGTTTATTGCGGGTGAAAGTGAAATGAGATGAATGGTTCTAAAATATTTCAATGTTTTTGATGTTTTGAAAATGTTTTGAGGTTATTTTTGGTCTTTTTGAATTTTTATGTGAATGTTTTGGTTTTCGATTATTTGAGGTTTTTTAGTGTTTTTTCCAAGTTTTCCAATGTTTTGGGTTTTATGAGTTTTCAATTTTTTTTGGGTTTTCTAAGTTTTGATCAAGACCTAAAGGGGACTAACCTAGGGCCTCGAGGGCTTATCAAAGATGAGCCTTGCCTACGTTATACATGTAGATACCATGTAGTTTGAATGACTTTGACCTGTTATTGATGAGATGTGAACACTTGATGGATTGTCCGTTTATTATGATGAACTCCTAACCTAAAGTGTCTGAAGGGCACATCAATGATGACCTTTCCTACATTCAAGCTTAGAGACAACGTAGTTCGACATGGTAGTATTTTTGGATTTTCGATGTTTTGACCTTTTTAGGGATTTTGATGTGTTTTGGATGTTTTGGATTTTGAATTTACAACTTTTTGAATGTTTTTTGATTTTTGGCTATACAATATTTTGATGGTTTTTGTATTTTTTTATTTTGCAAGTATTTTTGGATTTTGATGATGTTTCATGAATGTTTTGGGATTTTTCGAGAGATTTTGAATAACCTTAAGATATACAAGAACCCAATCTGATGCAATCATAACAACTTTCCCCTAGTGTGATGTGATAAACTACCTTGATATAGGTAGGACAAACTGACCTTAGGGATGTGCCAGGTAGTACTAAAGGGGAATATGATACTTATGCAACATCAAGCTATGACATGAACGCGGATGGGTGGTGGAATAAATAGGATGAGTGATATGATGGATGGATGCTTGATGTGAAGCATGATAAGCTAAAGAGACAAAGATATATGGAGGTTATTATTTACGCGAGGTGTTTTTTTTCCATGTTTTCACCAAGGTACCTGCCCAAAGCGCCACCGAAGTGGTTTTCACTAGAGGATGATTTTTTTTCTTTACTGCTTTCAATAATTTTTCTTTTTTTTTTTGGATTTTTGTTATTATTTTTTTTTTTCCATTTTAGATTTACACCCTTCAAGCCTAGGCATAAAACTTTTTGAGATGTAGATTGTTGATTGGCTCTTGTAAGGGTTCTCCTTCAGGCATTGATAATTGGTATGCTCCTGATCCATAGCTTGTTGTGACAACAAATGGGCCTAACCAATTAGGCTCAAACTTTCCCTTACTCTCCTAATCTAGAACATTCTTTTGATTTTGCTTGAGGACAAGGTCTCCTACCTGAAAAAACCAACTCTTGATCTTCTTGTTGTAGCTTAATTTTAGTTGGTTTTGGTATGCTTGCAAGTGATTTAGGGCATCAAGATGATGCTCATCTAGGAATTATAATTCATTCAGTCAAGATACCCTATATTATTCATTAATGATTAGATTCTATAATGACACTTGCAGCGAGGGAAGCTCAACCTCAATAGGTAGGATGGCTTCTAATCCATAGACAAGGAGAAAGGGGTTGCACATGTAGGCATGCTGATATTGGTTCTATAAGCCCATAGGGAAGGGTTTAATTGTAGATACTAGTCACGACCAGCTTCATTGATTGTTTTCTTTAGGATGTTTTAGTATGGTCTTGTTTGTAGCCTCAGCTTGACCATTTCCCTGGGGGTAATAGGGGGTAGAAAACTGATGTTGGATGTTAAATCATTGGCATAGCTCTCTTACATCTTGATTCTTGAAGGTTGTTTCGTTATCTAAGATAAGGGCTTATGGAACACCATAACAGAAAATCAGGTAATTTGGGATAAACTTGGATATTTTTTTCCCTATTATATAAGTCATAGGAATAGCATCCACCCACTTAATAAAGTATTAAGTGGTCGTGATGATGAATTTGTGGCCATTAGACGAGGTGGGGGTAATATTTCCTATGAGGTCAAGCCCCTACTACAAGAAATTCCAAGGTGTGACCATTAGTTGTAACTCCTAAGCTAGAGCATGGATAAGGTCTCCATGTTTTTGATATTGGATACATTTCTGCACATACTGATGAGCCTCACTTTCCATGGTTGGCCAGTAATACCCCATCCTCAACAGTTTCTTGGATAAGGTCATTCCACTAGAATGGGAACCACAAATGCCTTTGTGTACTTTTGTTAAGGTGGTCAAGGCTTCCTCTTGGTTCAAACATCATAGTAGTGTCCCCTCAATGCTTCTACGGTATAGGGTATCACCTAAAATGATGAATCAGGATACCTTTTTAATAAACTTTTTCTTTATGTTAGAGGTGATATCATATCAGAGGGTACCTTTGCTAAGATACATGAATATATTATGATACCATGGGGAACCAAGACCAATGATTACACACATAAATTCAGATTCAAGAATTTTGAAAGCTGGTACAAGAAGTTATTCTATCAAGAATTCATATTGAAGGACATTGTGTGGCATGTCTAACAAAGACCCAATTATCGCCATGGAATCTACTGCTTGATTGTTAAAATGAGGTATCTACTCAAAGGTTATATCAGTGAAGAAGTCCTTAAAACTTTCTACCATCTTATAAGGAGTAAGTTTATCATCCTTGGTTTGGTAGTCGTCGTTGACTTGGTTAACAATCAATTGTGAGTCTCCTTATACTTTTAACTCTTGTATTTTCCATTGGAATGCTATCCTTAAACCCATTATTAGAGCTTCATACTCAACAATATTGTTGGTACATGGAAATGAAATTGGCATGCCTTTGGAATACAGTCACCTTGAGGGGTGATAAAGAGAATACCCGCCCCTGATCCATGTTGGGTATATGATCCATCAAAGTACATTTTCCATTGATGTGTTGCATTAAGAAGAAAGACCGATTCATCAGGAAACTAAGATGTCAAAGGATTCTCCACATAAATGGGTGCTTCTACTAGCTGGTCTACAAATACTTGTCCTTAGCCTTGTACTTTGCATACTCAATGTCAAACTCCATCAACATCATTACCCATTTGGCCATTCGCCCAGTGAGAGTTACTTTGGATAATAGGTATTGTAATGGGTTGATCTTGGAAATAAGCTTTATTTGGTGTGAAAGCATGTAATGTCTAAACCTTTGTGAAGCAAATACCACCACTAAGTATGCCTTCTCAATGGATGAGTAATTAATTTCATATCCTATCCAGGTCCTGCTAATGTAATAGATGGCTCTTTCCTTTCCCGTTTCATCATGTTGGGATAGAAGAGCACCTAATGTTGCTGAAGTTGTTGAGATGTATAGGATCAATGGCTTATTTGGTATTCGTAGCATGAGAACTAGAGGTGATAATAAGTAGTCCTTGATTTGTTGAAAGGCTTTATCAAACTTCTCATCCCACTTATATGTTATTCCTTTATGGAGAAGATGCGAGAAAGGATGAATCTTGTCTGACAATTGCGCTATGAATCTCCTAATGGATTGCAACCTTCCTTATAGCCCTCTCATCTGTTTCAATGTTTGTGGTGGCTCCATGTCAAAGATTGGTTTCAACATTGCTGGATCAATCTCTATCCCTCTTTGTGACACTATATAACCAGGAAGATTGTCTGATGTAACCCCAAAGACATATTTTTTAGATTTGGTCTTACCTTATATTCTTCGAGCCTACCGAAGATTTGTCCCAATACCTCTATGTGTTATTTCCTTGTCTTTGATTTGGCTAAAATATCATCCACACAATCTTCGAATATTTTATGGATCATATCATGAAAGATTAGGGTCATTTCCCTTTGATAGGTTGCTCCAACATTCTTTAGCCGAAACAGCATCATGTTCCAATAGTATGTTCCCCATAGACAAGTGAATGGATTTTTATGTTGGTCCTCCTTAGCAATCATGATTTGGTTATAGCCTAAAAATCCATCCATGAGTGATAACATTTCATGTCTTGTTGTTAAATTGACAATGATGTCAATGTTGGGAAGAGGGAAATCATCTTTCAAACATGGTTTGTTCAAGTCCATGAAATCTGTGTATATTCTGATGCCCCTAGTGGGTTTGGAGACTGGTACTAGGTTGGAAACCCACTCAAGATAGTCAATTGGTCAGATGAATCCGACATCAAGGAGCTTCTGTAATTCTTTCTCAATTTCTATTGGTTTGGCTTAAAGGTAGATTGCTAAGTGATGTACAACCACTTCAAGATCGAGTCCAGGCATGTCTATGTAGGACCATGCAAAACTTTCTATTCTCTCTTTTAGGAACACTGGTAAGTTTTTCTATTTTTCATCTAACAATGATTCAACATAAAAGATTATCTTAAGTGACTCTTGTGTTCCTACATTCACTGGAGTAGCCTTCTCTACAGGAATTGTTGATTTTTCTGGATGTATTTCACTAAGGGGGAGATTGAATCCCTCATCCTTGGGCACCTTAGAGAGGTTTTCACCATCATATGCATCCTTTATTTTTATTATTTTTTTATCTAAAGGTGACATAGTGTGGTTTTCACTTAAATACCTACATGTTATTCTCATGTCATCAATTTTGTGACTGAAGGATTCAATCCTCTTCCCATAGTATGCCTGTGTGTTTAGCTCTATATCAATTCCTGCTTTTATGATCCCCACATGGTAAGTTGTTGTGGAATCTCATGAATTTTGAGATTGCCTCATCGTTTTCGAACATATCTAGAATTAGTGGTCCTTGTTGGTCCTAGTCAGTGATTTGGGGGTATACTAGGCTTAATTCAATGGTTTGGCCATTTGGGGTGAAATATGTTGTGGATATCATAAAGAGTGAGTTAGCCTCAAATAGGTCGGCGACGCCAAGGGGAAAGTCATCTAGGGTAGTGTCACATGATGGTTGTAACCAAGAGGAAGTCTCAGCTCATTTATTAGAAGTACCTTTTCCAATAAGGGTAACCTTGATAGTAGTACATCCCAATCCAAGATTATTTGGATGTCTCTCAGGAACAATGGGTTCTAACAAACCATTGTCATTTTGTCCCAAGTTTTCATTCTTTTTGTACCCCTATCCCATCATTAACTATAAACCTTTATTATCATCTTTCACAAGAAGAACTAGTATGGGTAGGTTGTCCTAATAGAGCAATTTTGACACATATTCCTCATTTTTATTTGTTCAATTCCCCCCACTTGGTGAAGGTGGTAGATGCAAGCTTTAATGTTTCAACCACTATGTTGAGAGGTTGGGGTTTTCCATGAGATTTGGGAGAAAGAGGTAACTCTCCCAATAAAAAAAGTATCCTTTTTTGGTTTATAATCCCCACAACCATCATCCTTGATTACTGCCTTGATGTCGGGTATGTTCTGCACAATGGGTATTTTGGATTATGAGCTAGATGCAAGGGAAATGGATCGAAAAATGAGGAGGAGGATGTAGGCCCTTCATCATTCTTAGGTATTTGGGGGATCTTGTATAACTTAGCCTCAAGGTTCTTGCAATAGTAGAAAGGCTCAGGATCTCCATGGATAATAACTTCTTTGTCCTCAAAGGGAAACTTGGCACATTGGTGGTACGTGGAAGCTACAACTTACATGACATGAATCCATGTTTGACCAAGCAGGATGTTGTAGGGGAGGTCAAGATTTAGCACTTGGCATGTGGTCTCAGCAATGATGGGTCCCACTTGGATAGATAGCTTGATGATGCCTTGCGACACTCATTCTTGATCATCATATGACCTTATGGTTGTACTCTTTGTATTTTTAATAGCATCCTCTGAGTAACCCAATTTTTTGACTAACTGAAGGGTGAATTTTTTTTTACCAATACCTCCATCTACTAAGACTCTTTTAACTTTATTCTTATGAACAATGACCTCAAGGTGCAAAGCACGATTGTGGGATGCCTACATTGGGAGGTCTTGTTCTGAGAAGGTGAGAAGATGGGGTGGAGTGATATGCCCTACCATAGCTTGAGATTGTTTGGTATTAATATTCTCAGGAATGGAGGAAGTTGATAAGGCATTTTCTAATATATCCCTATGGGTTGGGGATAGCTTCAATAGTTCCAAAATAGAGATTTGTGCAAGGGTCTTCTTGAGTTGGTCTAGGAGATTGTAGTTACTAGGTTTTGACGTTGGCAATGTAGGTTGTGCCCTAGGTTGAGATGAAGCTCCTTGGATTGTAACCTTTCCATGTGTGGTGACTCCACACTTTGTACTAGGTCCTTTGACGGTGATGACTGTTACAACATTGTCACAAGAGGCGACCACATTGGAATATACATGCCCAATGTTAGTGTAATTTTTCCCTTTTTTATTTCCCATTCCCTTTGGTATGATCTGGCAGTGGGGTCTTGTATATTTTAAGGTCATGGTTACCTACTGGTAGTTTGACAGTTATGTCTCCATTTTCGATGAGATCTTGGATAACGTTCTTCAACTTCATACAACTTGAGTTTTATGTCCTTTGATTTTGTGAAAGTCACAAAGATCCTTTTCATCATACCAAGTTGTTTTAACTTGAGGTTCTTCATAGTTATAGAAATTTGGGAGTGTAATCGAGTTTGAATGTACCAATTTTTGAATGACGGATTCAATAGGTTCCCCAATGGTGTGTATTTGTGTTTTTGGTAATTTTTTCTATTGGGGGTCCTCTTTGTTGGGTGTCGGTGTTATTGATTTGGTTATTATGTGGTGGTTGTGTGGTTTGTTGTACAGTTTTTTGTGTGTTGGTTGGTTGGTTGATGTTTTTCTTAGGAGCACTTATGATGACTTTAGCATTGATGACACCATCATTTATTACATTCTTGTTCTTAGCCCACACACGGTGCTTGCCATTTGAACTAGTAGATGGATGGTTGTCTTTGTAAGCTTGTGTGTTTCCCTATGAGATAAGGGCTCTCTCGATGTTGAGGGCCCTAGGGATAAGCTCATAATAAGTAGTAACACATTACATCTTTAATTGGAAGGATAGCTTTGGATCAACATTAGCTATGATAATCCCTACTTGTTGCTCTTCAGGAATGGGCCACTTTCTCTTACTAGCTCTTTGCCTCCATCTTTGTAGGAAATTAGTGAAGGATTCTCCTTTGTTTTGTTTTAGAGTGTACAACTCTTCTAATATTACAACCATGTCAAGGTTGAAGGAGAAATGGTCTATGAACCTATCAATGATTTCTTGGAAGGTTTTGATGCTTGGAGGCAACTGTGAGAACCAATTGATTGTGAGGCCCGCCAAACTTTGTGGAAAGAGACGCATAAAGTAGGAATCATTGTAGGCAACCTCCATACACATGGCATGGAATTCTTTGATATTATGAAGGTGATGGTGGTGCAGGTATATATGCTCCTAGCATATTTGGATTGACAATGTGTTGTTGGGGATTATAATATAAACCTTGTTGTTGTTGTGCAAGCACTTGTTGTTGGGTGTATTGTTGGGCTAGCAATGCTTTTTTTTGAGCTTGTTGTTGTTGTGCAATTAGGGCTTGTTGTTGAGCTTGCTACTATTGCAAGGCTTGCGCTTGGGCTTGTTGCTATTGCAACACTTGTTGATAATCTTGTTGTTGTTGTAGAGCTTGAGCTGGAGCTTGTTGTGCTTGTAGGGCTTGAGCTTGAGCTTTTTGTTGGAATGCTTGTTGATAAGCATGTTGTGCTTGTTGCAAAGCTAGAGTGTGAGCCTATTGCACTTGCAATGTGGAAGTGTTTTGGAGTTAGTATATGTGGGATGGGTTTTGGTTGATCATGGTATGTGTGGGTTGTGGGTTGTTTTGGTTTAGCATTCCTTGTAAGATTGTCAATTGGGATGGAGGAATGTAAGGTTGGGGCCCCATTTGATTTTGCATGATGTGGGGGACCTGTAAACACTAAAAATTGTCCTAGGCCTGTGACTTTATTCATTTCCCTTTTGTACTTCATAATTGAATAATTTTAATTATTTAATTATTGTCTAAAGTCATAAATCTTATATTAATTAAATAATTTTAATTATTTAATTAATTCATTTTTACCTTTCTATTTCCTCTTTTGATTAATTAAATAAATTTCTATTTATTTAATTACATTCTAATGTCCTTGTCTTTTATAATTAAATAAATTTATATTTATTTAATTATTTCTCACTTTCTTCCATAGTTAAATAACCATGTCAATTATTTAATTATTCATTTTGGCCCTTTTCCACTATAAATTAATTAAATTTTATTTAATTAATGAGTTGTCTTTTTCTCTCCCACTTTTTGAATTAAAATTGCTATTTAATAAAAAGATAGCTTCCTTTTTCATCTAAGATTTAAATAATGTTTCCATTATTTAACTCTCCACTTTCCTTTTTGAAATAAATGATTCTTTGGAATTATTTAGTTCCTCTTTCAGTATTATTCTTATCTTGTCTTGTCTCATTTAATTTCAATCATCAATTGAAATTAAAATCATCTAATCTTGGCCGTTCATGCAAACTTGTCTTTTCTATAAAAGGAACCTACCTTTGTCATTTTTGGGATTCAATTTGATGCTATCCAGAGTTTAGGCTTAAGAGACAACTACTTCGATATTTTTCTAGCATAGACATATGCTATATTTGCATGCTTGAATTTGAGGGAATTAATCATTTAACAAAAAAATGGAGAAGGGTAATAGAGGTGAATTAATGGAGGCATGAAGGCTTCGGTAATGGTGTTGTGTTATTTCATATGTTATGCTTCTTTTTTTCTTTATTACTTGATTAGGATCATTAGGATTTATGTTTAATATCTAATCCTAATCTTATCCGTGATTACATTGGCGAACCTGACATGAAAGGACATAGTTTGTAATTTTTTCTAGTACGAAATTTTAGCTTTGTACGTTATAGGTACAAAACAATTCAACTGCAGGCTGAAACAACACAACTGATTTTGACAGTGAGCCACAACTGTGCCTTCGTGCAACGCAACTACTCCAGACTAGGGCACCTTTTTGAACTTTATTGAGTTCTTAGGTTTTTTATGTATTTTATGTTCTTTGGTTTTAATTTTCACAGTCTAACCCCCTAATCATATCATATTAGTCTCTCATTTGCTCAGATTTGGTCAGATTTCTCATGTTTTTCAAGTCTAGGGATGGTTCACTGCAAGTGTTAGGGCTTTGACGCAACTGCTAGATAATTCACCGCATCAAAATGACATAGTCACTATTCCAAATGACGCAGTCACTATTTCCTGTGACACAATTGTGAGCCGCAACTATGATTTGCAAAGCCAAAACTACTTGTTTAATTTGAATTCAGGCTTTCATTTAGAATTTTTTATTTGTCTTTTGCATTCTATATCTTAGGGTTTTTTGACTACTGATATCGGATCTGAAGCATGTGGCTTTGACTTTGGAGGAGTTTAAATGGCTTCTTTAGAAATATTTGGGCTTATCTTATGTTTGCTTAAAATAGAAATATTTGGGCTACGCTACAAATACTCACTCATTGGAATTAAAATTTACCACAAACTGCATATATCATTCATAAGGATAAAATGAACCACAATTTGCATATATCACTCATAAAGATAAAATGAATAATAATTTGCATCATACACTCATTCAAGCTTAAAAATTACAACAAAATACATATATCACTCATTGGATTTAAAAGGAATTTGCGTCATACACTCGTATGGGCTAAAATGAACCAACAAATTGCATTAGTGTGTCTTCTCACATTTTATCTTGGGGATAAAAAAATCACTACTTTATTGTCTTGTGATTGTGTCTTGGTTATGGGGTGTGTATTCTCTTCCCTCACACTATTTGGTGATCTTGGGAATCAAAAACACCTCTTGGAATTTTCACTCTCACATCAAACATTTGATTTTGAGGCTAAAATGAACACCATGCTAGTGTAAGGAAAATACAATATGTTCCCTTCTTGCACTTAGTGTGATCTTGGAGATTCAAAGGCATTGTGTTTGTATTGGTTTTTTTTACCCTTAGAGGGGCTTTCCTAAGAGACACATACGAAAGGAGAACTTGAAGGTGAATCCAACTAGTTTTTCCCTCGAGCCGATATATAAATGGATAAGACTAAACTGTCAAGTCCTCATGGTATGTAGACCTTAGCCATAAAATATCATTTAGAATGGGGTAGTATTGTAAAACGTATAAGAGACCCTAGTAGGAGTGATTAAATCCTTAAGTGGCTTGTTGGATGCTTGCAAGGTGTCATGTCCTTGAGCAGCGACTAAGAACGAAACTAGTTAGAAGCCACCCTTTTACTTTATTTTTGATGATATTCTTAGTGCAGGGGTGTAGCATCACACCCATAAGAATTTTACGCCCAAAATTTGGCTCCCTTTAGTGAGATGGAAATCCCTAGCTTGCATAAGTCACTTGCTTTTTGTGCTTGTGACTTTCCACAGAGAGGTGATTTGCGACATACTTCTATAGCAGGAGGCCCCTACCATCCACTGTCATAGGCAAGAGGTGAGACATAACTTGAAAGGGTGTCCCTCCCTTGCATTGAATGAGATTCCTCAAGTAGGTCTAATAGTTTTTCCATTGGCCATTTCCTTTAAGGATAGAAAAGTGTTTTCTATGTGCGATATTGTATTCGATATGTGCTATACCAGTGGAAATTCGAGGTGACTAACCTCAAGAACACAAACATTGTGGACATAATTTTGGACATTCTCAGACTATCCCAAGTGTTTTTAGACTGTATTCAGATTGTTTTTCCTTGTTTACTATCAAAAATTTCAATCAAATAACACAAAATTCCCTTCAAAATTGTCAAAACTTGAGTTTATCCTTTATTAACTGCAACTGCAAAAAATTATAAACCACAATTGAAAATTAAACTACAATTCATAGTTTCTACACCACATCTGATAAATTGAATTACAACTAATGCATTTGTAGAAAACCAATGAACTGCAATTTCCTATTTACAAAATTTGTAGGGAAAACTTGTTCATTACATCTTCTGATAAATTCCTAACAGTGACTACAGTTCAGACCAACTACTTTCTCACCTCATTCCTGCCATTCCATCGCATTCATTTAGCTTACCATCACATTTTAGGCAATCTTTAGGGTATCCTCCTTGCATTGCTTAGAATAATTCTAAATCATTATCAGATTACCTCATTTATTGTAGACATCCATCATTAGGTTGCATAGACCTTTTTGAAGACATTAGAATATGGAAACTTACTATATCTTGTCATAGGCTCATTGTTACAGAGAAACATTGTCATTGACCTTGTCATTTTCCATACTAGTCCTTGTTATTTCGGTGTAACCTTTAAACTCATAAGTCTAGTTTTGAGGCTCACCTTGTCAAACTTGTCACTTGTCATTTACTCCTTAAGGTCATTGAGAATCTTATTTGGAAATATTGGACTATCCTAGGTTGGATAGTAACTCTTTTTTTAGTCCTACAAAAAGTGCCTAGTCATAACTCTAGCTATTCATACCATAGTCATCTCATTTGCATACAATACTTTTGGTCATACCATAACACTTTACATTGTCACCATTACACATCTTAGACTTGATCATACCCTAGATTTTGGACATAGTGACATCAACATCTCTCAAAACTTTTCTATTGTCACCTTGTGCCTTAATCTTGGTCACTAGAATCATTCCATACATTTTTAGACTTGGTCATACCCTAGATTGTGGTTATAGTGGCATTGTCATATCCTAATCTTTTTATTGTCACTTTGAACCTTAAATATTGGAAATTATCTTTATTAGGCATCATTTATACCCAAAAAAATCCAAAAACATAGCTTAGGTTGGATACCTTAGGCTTAAGTCACCCCTTTGCATTGTCATATCTTGGATGTCTTCTCACATACACCATTCCACTTGCAAGTCTTTTATGGTCGAAACAAGGTCACAAAAGAAAAGAAAAGAAATGGAGTTTTTCCATGATGAAGATGATAACCTCTACAATCACACTAGTAACATAAACTTTTGCTCCACCTTAAACGAAGCACTAAGTCAAACACTCCATTTGAGAATTACAACACCCATGACAATCCTCTCTCAGAGGATCAACTAGAGGCAGCTTCCCAAGACCCCAATGTGGAAAGATTTATGGACAAAATAGTAGCTTTAAACCCTCAAAGGTATTTAGCCAAACTCTTACCTAGTGGAACAAAACTACCCCTGGCTTTGATGTAAATACACTTCGACCAGAATTTTCACCAAACAAAGTCAAGGACAAGACATATCAACCTTTAGAAGTTCCATGATCCCACAATTAAATGTCTTTATGCCACAAGGGGGTCCAACTCCCTCTTCCACCACAATCCATACATCTTTATTTGGCACACAATTCATGATGCAATCCATGTCACAACCTTTTGGTCATACCTCTAATACATTTAGTGTCATGAACACTACATCATCAAACCCATTTAGTACCATGAACACCACATTTTTCAAATCCATTTGGGACATCTAGTGCCATGAACACTACATCATTCAATCCTTTTGTAAAAATAAGAGGACTCAAATTCATATCTATGGGACCAACACCAACACCAACACTTCCCAAGATCCTAACACAAGTATCCCTCAAACAAATACTCAAGGATACTTCCAATTCAACACCCAAAACACACAAGGTCCAAATACTTCCAATCCTTCCCAAATGCAATTCAACACCTCACACATTCCAACTCACACTACTCACATCCATCAAATTCAAATTCCAACTTCAACCTACATTCCATATATTCAAAACAAACATACCTAATGAGACTATTTCCTAGAAATTCATAGGATAAGACCTAGAATGGTTCGCCCATATGCTGACCGACATTCAAACATGGGATGAACTAGCTGACAAGTTCAACACCCACTATGCCTTCAACATTGAAAACAACATCACTATTTCCACCTTATGTCACACCAAACAAGAAGAGGGTGAATCTTTCATAACATTGTTCTATAGATGGAGGAGCTTAGCTAGTTGTTGTCCTGTTGACATTCCCGAAAAATAAAAGATTGTTATGTTCATGGAGAATCTGATCACAAACTTAAAGTATGCACTATAAACTCATTGTTGCTCAACATTTGCAAACCTTGTAGAAAGTTGAACCATCCTTGAGAAAGCTCTCATTGCCAAAGTAGAAATTAATACATATAACAAAACCCAAAATGCCCAAGGGACATCAAACGATAAGAACAAATATGGGGCTCGAAACAAAAATGTCACTAATGATAGAGTTGTCGATGTGAAAGCAATCCATGCCAGTCCTACGCTTACACTCAAAGGACCTAACGCACCAAACAACCCACCACAACAAATGGAAAATACCCTTAATAACATGCAAGGAAAAAGACCTCAGAGAAAATTTCCTGCAAGACACAAGTACACCCCCTTAGGGGAACCTATTGAATATTTCCTTAAACAACTCTTGTAGTCTAAGGTCATTACACTTCTAGAGGTGAAACCATACGATCCAAGGCAATTCAAACCTTCATGGTGGGACGAAAATGCCTTTTGTGACTATCACCGTGCCAAAGAACATTCTACTTCATCATGTCAACAATTGAAAAACATCATCCAGGACCTCATTGAAAATGGTACCATAGAGGTCGATGGACAACAAAAAACTTCCAACAATGATCATAAGGTCTTTACAAATCCATTACATGACCATGGAAAAGGAAATTCCTTCAATTCAGGTAATAAGACCAATAATTCTGCCAATTACACTAATACCAAATATGATTAGACTACCATCAATTACATTTGTGTTGCTAACAATTATGCTAATAGTATTACTGTCAAGAAACCACCTGAATGTGCCATCAATACCTGTCAAACCAAGGTGACTTTCTAAGGTGCTCCCCAAAAGCAGCAACAACCAAAGTCTCAATAAAATCTACTTGACCATTTGGGTAAGATACCCACACAAATCTCTATCCTTGAGTTGTTGTGCATATCACCCGAACACCGAGCCATTATTGAAAAAACCTTGCAAGACACTACCATACCCACTAACCTCGATGTCAATCACTTCCAGGAAATGGTGGGCTACTTGGATAATACACACCATGTCACCTTCTTCGACCAAGATTATTTGACCAAGAAGTCCAGCCACAATGACCCCTTACACCTTGATGTCTTCATCCATAAACACTAAGTCAAGTGAGTCCTAATAGACAGTGGAGCGGGATTGAATATTTGCACCCTAAAATTGGTTAAGGCATTAGGCTTCTTTGAAGCATGTGTAGAAATGACAAAGATTATTGTCATCAAATCCTATGATGATGAAGAACACTCTTCCAAGGGTGTTATAACTATGCCAATCAGAGTTGGACTTGCAACGATGGACACCACATTCCAAGTCTTGGACCTAGATCTTCCATATAATCTCCTCCTTCGTTGACCATGGATCCATGCCATGAAGGCCATACCTTCCACCTACCACCAGTGCCTCAAATTCCCATACAATGGCACCAAAATTACAATAGTTAGTGACCCTGACCCATTTCAATATTGCAATAACCTAAGAGGGATCACCAAACAAAAAGTTCCCATCAACTAGGAGGCCTCATCATCTTCCTCATTTCACTACATTTACCCTTCCACCCTATCCAAAGCATCCACCTCCAAGGATCCACTTTCCAATCCCAAAATTGAGGTCTAAGACAAGGGGTGTGGTGAATATCACATGAAGACATTGTATTATGTCAACAAACTCACATCTTCTAAGATATATGGAAAACCATCAATAGACAATAAACAATGTAAGGTTACTATTCATATCCCTCCCGCAACCACTTTTATAAAATGGGGGGAGATAAGCAAAGAAGTTATCAATGAAGAAGATGTGACCTCATGGATTTACAGAGAATATAGTGAAGCTCCTCCACCCACACAAATACCCACTGAGCAATATGGAAAAGGTTTCAAAATTATGTGGGACAAAGACTATGATGGACATAGTGGGCTCATATTGAACAAAAGTGGGATGACTGAACCTTTGTCAATATCTAAGCAACCAAAAGGCTTGGGGTTAGGGTTTAAACCCATTAATATTGGCACTCCTAGTACCAAGGTACTTTCAACCAAGGAAGTGAATGCTTCTGAGAATATCGAGACATCCAAGACACCTGAAACCCTTGATTCCTTCGAACCATCTAATGATGACTATATTAAAACCAACTCTAAGAATATGAATGGGACTCCCTTGTCTCTAGTGAATACAATATAGTCGAGATGCTTGTTGAACTTGACCTATCGGACACCATGACTAAAGATCCTGACGATACCTCTGTCTTTACCTTGTCTTCTTTGAACCTTGACACTTCCAATGATGGCATGCTCTTAGTCTACCCCCATCTGATCAAGTGGGAACAACAAGGACCACCCATCTTAGACATACTTGAGAATGATGAAGCCATCACTGAGTTCATGGGATTGTGAGAAGGAATTCCTAGTGGAGATCACAAAGCTAGCTTTGCCATTAACTTGGATCACACGACCTACTTTGGGGAGTCTATCCACCCTCCAGTCACAAAAATAAAAATGGTAAAACAAAAAATGATGGGTCTCTAGGTGAAAATTGCAAGGCGCCTATTGACCAAGAAAAAGTAAAAAGAAAGGATGTATCCAAGGGAAAAAAACTCTCTAAGGCACCCAAGGATGGAGGGTTGGACATTCTTCCCATTAATCAAGAGAAGTCACCAATGCATATCAAACGATCTATGGAAGTCAACATTGGCACATATGAAAATCCCAAAATTATCCACTTTGCAGTATCACTGACAAAGTTAGAGCAGCCCGAGTTTTTCTCTTTCTTTATAGAACAATAGATCAACTTTGCTTGGTCTTATGTTGACATTCTTGGGCTTAATCCTGAGTTGGTATTGCACCATTTTCCACTATTTTTGGATGCCAAACCTATCAAATAAAAGATAAGAAAGATGTACCCACAAATTGCTTTATTAGTCAAGGCTAAGTTGAAAAAGTTATTACATGTTGGCTTTATCAAGTCAATCGAAAATGCAGAGTGGATCTGTAACCTTGTGCTAGTGATAAAACCAATAGGCAGGATCCATATTTGTTCAGACTTCTAAGATTTGAATAAAGCTTGTCTGAAGGATGACTTTCCCCTATCAAGCATTGACATAATTGTGGACTTGATAGCTGGCTATGAGATGTTGTCCCTCATGGATGGCTTCTCAGGGTATAACCAAATCAGAATAGCTCCCAAGAATCAACATAAGATGGCCTTTGCATGTCCATTGGGAACTTATTGTTAGAAATTTATGCCTTTTGGACACAAAAATGTTGGGGCCACATACCATCGTGCTATGACAATGATCTTTCATGATCTCATGCATACACTAATGGAATACTATGTAGATGATTTTCTTGTAAAATCCTTGACACGAGGTGACTAATTGCAAGTCCTAGACAAAATATTTAAAATGTTGGAAGAGTACAAAGTGAGACTGAATCCCAACAAGTGTGTATTTGGAGTGATGTCGGGAAAGCTCCTAGGCTATAGTGTTTCTAGATGAGGCATCAAAGTTGAGTTGGCCAAAGTCAAAGCTATAATATACATGCCTCCACCTACCAACGTATTTCATCTTTGCACATTGCAAGGAAGACTATAGTCTATTAGAAGATTCATAGCACAACTAGCCAACAAAATACATTCATTCCAACAGTTGCTCAGAAAGGGTGTACCATTCATATGGATAGATAAGTGTCAAGAGGCCTTTCAATAGATTAAGGACTACCTGCTAGCACCACCACTTCTAATGTAACCTATTGATGGCATACCTCTCATCTTATACATATCAGCAACAACATCAGTGCTAGGGGCATTACTTGCTCAAAATGATGATGAAGGTTGTTAAAGAGCAATATATTATATCAATCACACCTTGGTCAGTTATGAACTCAACTACAGTCCAATATAACATTCCTATCTTGTGGTAGTTTTTGTTACTCAACGACTTAGGCACTACATGTTGAATCATCAAACAAATCTTATTGCCAAGATAGACCCACTGAAATACCTTCTCAGCAAGGAAACCTTGACGGGATGACTAGCTATATGGGTCATGATCCTTAGTGAGTATGATATCTAGTATGCTGAGAGAAAGGCAATAAAAGGATAGGTCATCTCTGATCAACTTGTAGATGGACCAACCAAAGTTGATCATCCACTAGTCTTTGATTTTATAGATGAGTCTATATTCACTTTAGATACCCTAGCAGTATGGAAATTGTATTTTGATGGGTCTCAAACAAATCATGGCTCAAGAGCAGGCATATTATTTATCACCCGTCAAGGTGATGCCATACCCAAATCATTTATAATTTCCTTCTCATGTACAAAAAACGTAGCAGAGTATGAAGCTCTTCTCACAGGACTTTGCATGGCAATCAAATGGAAAATCAAGAGCCTTTAAGTGTATGGTGATTCTCAATTAGTAATTTGTTAGGTCAACGATGATTATGACACTAAGGATGAAAAGCTTACTTCGTATAAGCGCATGGTGGACAATTTCATATTATAATTTGATAGCATCACTTTTTATCAGGTCCCTCGCATTCAGAACAAAGCAACATATGTCATGGAAACCATTAGGTCTCTATTGGATATCCCAAACAATGTGCCTCAATTCAATTTTTTGGTAGACCAATTGTTGATCCCTACCTTTGAAATCCTCAAGTCTGCGATGGTCTGTGAACTTGTTGGTCCTAATTCCCCATGGTACTAGGACATTTATGACTATCTCTATGACCACACCATTTCCCCTGACCTATCTAGGAACCAATGCAAAACCTTCATCTACAAGGCCTCTAAATATGCCATCATCGATGATACCCTTTACAGACGAGCCCTTGACAATACCCTTTTGCAATGTCTCAATATCGATGAAGCACAAACAACTTTGCACAAAGTACATGAAGGTATATGTGGAGCCCATTCTAGTGGTCCAAACTTAGCTAAGAAGATTATGAGGGCAAGGTACTACTGGTTGATAATGGAACGATACTCATACTTCTTTGTCAAGAAATGTCGGTAATGTCAAATTCATGGGGACTTGATACATGCACTGGCATAAGAGTTACATCCAATAACATCACCATGTCCCTTCGCCCAATGGGGACTTCAGCTCATAGGTGAGATCCATCCCACTTATTCCAATGGCCTAAAATTCATCATCACCGCAATTGAGTACTTCACCGAGTGGATTGAAGCAATTCCCATGACATACATCACTAGCAAGAAAATCTCAAAGTCCATTCTCAATTACATCATTTTTCGGTATGGTGTCTCTCAATCCATTATCACTAATAATGGTCACCCATTCAATAACCAGGATTTCCACCAACTTTGTGAAAAGTTTCATATCCCACACCACTTCTCCACTCCATATTATCCCCAAGGTAACAGCCAAGTTGAGGCATATAACAAAACTATCATCAAAATCCTTAAAAATAATATCAATGATGTTGGTCGTGACTAGTATCTTCAGCTTAACCCTGCCTTATAGGCCTATTGCACCAGTATCTGCACCCTATAGGCACCACTCCATACTCACTCGTCTTTGTTTTTGAGGCCATCTTACCTATTGAGGTCTAATTTCCTTCCTTGAGAGTCTCCATGCAAGCAAAAATCGATGATGAAGAATATCGTATATCAAGACTACATGAGTTGGAACTTCTAGATGAACGAAGACAAAATGATTGGTCCATATATAGGCTTATCAGAATCATCTCCATCGCAACTATAATAAGAAAGTCTTGAACCGACACTTTGACATTGGCAACTTGGTATCAATGGAGAATCCGAAGAATCAAGCAGAATAAGAAAAGCCAAGAAAATTTGAGCCAAATTGGTTGGGTTCCTACATTATCACAATAGTCTTTGGATCAGGAGTAGGTTGTCTCTCAACTCTTGAAGGGGAACCCATGTCAGAATCCATCAACAGTCTGCATTTGCATAGATTCTATACCTAGCTTCAGAGAACTCTTGTCGTAATCATAAAATATATAAAAATAAAAAATAAAAAAATTGTTACCGTGATGAAAACCTAGCAAACAGGCATCTTGTTAACACCAAAAAAATAAAAAAATCATGAAAATAGTAAAGAGAAATAATCCATCCAATAGTGAAAACCACTTCAATGGTGCTTTGGATAAGTACCATGGTGAAAACCTGGCAAACAGGCGTCATGTGTAGTCAATCTTCACTACCTTGTCTATCATCATTCTATCTAGCTTTCCACTTCGCCCATAATACATCCATACTTCACCTTTGCTCATCATCCATAATAATGCTCGATTGCCCTTTCCATAACCTAGAATGATTGATATTATGTGTCTTTCATACCTACCCTTCATACATTGGCATTCACCCATCCCACCCCTCATAAATTGGTCTTATACCCAATTGGGGGAAAATACTAGACCTATGTCTTCACTAGATCCTACACTTGTTGTTGGAGGTCACTATATACAAAAGACAAAAAAACCAAATATTCCCAAAAAGACAAAAAAAATCATAAAATGACAAAAAGATTAAAAAAAAAAAAAAAACATGTCAAAATCCAAAAACATCCAAATAACTTGCAAACATCCCAAAAATTGAGTCAGAGTCAGTCATGTCAGTTTAATTCTATTCAAACTACATTGCCTCTATGACTTAACGTAGGCAAGGCCATTTGCTGATGCACCCCTAAGTCATTAGGTCAATCTTTTTAAGTTGGTCAAATAAAAATCATGATTCAGTTCTTTGTCAATAAAACAAAATCAATTCATGTCAAACTACGAGGTCTTTGTGTGTATAACATAGGCAAGGCCATCAATAGGTGAGCCCCCGAGGCCACCTAGGTCAATCCTTTAGGGTTTATCAGGTCAATCACAATAATTCAAACATTGTCATTAGATACAAATAGTCATCAAAATCTCCCAAAAGTCATGAAACAATAACACAAGCAAGCCAACTAGTCTTCAAACCTTGATCAAACATCAAACCAACACGGGACAATAAAAAATGTGTCTTATACTAGATGTGTCCTTCCTAAAACTAGACATAATTCATTCGTGGAACTTTTTCGCCTTATATAGGTAGTCACATGATCCAAACCAAACTTGATGTCTTATATGACATGTTTCTTCTCCTAAAACCAGGCCTTGTCAAAACAATCAACCCATTACCCACCTAGTCAAACATTGGAAAAAAATTCTTGGCAAACACTCTAGATGGTTGTTGACTTTGTTGGATTATTTTGTCTTATCTTTTCAACTTACCTTTTGGATCATGTTACTAGCTACCTCAAAGATGTCCTACGAAGGATTTAGAGGAGCGATGATGTCTCATGACCCACCTTTTAATTGATTACTATCTGCGGTTTGTCTTGGCAAAAAGACTAGGGAAATTTTTCCCTTAGGATGAATTAGGACATTCCTTGTCTGCGACTATCTATTTTACAAATGGATGACCTTGCACACCTTGGTCTATTTCATACCATGGTGTTTCTTGTCCTTTGTCATATTTTACCACCTAATGATGATTAAATGAAAATCCTTGCATAGAAAAATATATATCTTTAAATTGTCTCCACTAACTCCATGCTAACATCCTTATCTTCCTCTCTAATATTTCTTCTATCTACATCTTGACAACGTCCTGTGACACATAAAAATATCTTGCATGCATGATGATGTTAGGAAGCATTATAGATATCATTATCATAATAGACATCATCATATTAGTTCATTTATATTGCATGAGAAAATACAAAAATATAGATTGCATCTATTAATCATAATCCAGATCATATTAAGCGTTTTATTACATCCATGTCATGTCATAAGCATAATATGTTTATTACATTGCATATTCATTTAACATACAAAATATACATCCTAAAACATCACATTCAATAAACATCACATTGCATAGTCATATCATATCATTTTGGCATAAATCATAATGCATTCACATAACATCCATAATCATCACATTTGTATCCATAATATCATAATATCAAATGCATACATCTATCATCTACACATCATATTATAAACATACATTAAGTCATTTGTATTGCATAAATGCATAAATAACATAAAGGCATAATCATCCATTGTATAACATAAGACTGCATATCATATAAATCATCACCAAAATCATATCATATATATATACTCAAAATGTGTCATAGTATAATGTCAAGATGTATCGTATATAAAAAAATAGAGCTCGCAGGCTCGATGGTCAAAATACAAGTGTCTAGATACACATGTCAAAATATGCTCTAGCTAGAGCTACCCTCATCCTATCCTGGTGATTTTCAGGGTGACTGTTATGGTGAGCCTGAAGACTTGTGCTCTCATGGTGGCCTATCATATGGTCTTGATTGGGTCAACCTTGAGACACCCTCCCTGCTATGGGAAGATCAGTTGTGTATATCCTACTGTGTGACTTGCTCTAGGAATAGATCTGGACCTTAGAGAAGCTCGACTCTCTCCTCTCAGGTGGCACTACTCTCTCATATAGATCTAGATAATACTGCAGCCCCATGCTAGACCTTGCCAACTCTCATGCCAAATCTGTGGTCGATCCACTACAAGTAGCTACAAAATCTAGCATTCGTTGATCTATATACTAATGGCTAATAACTACCAGATCTTGGTCTATCTAAAGGGCTCCTACCTCCACCTCTAATGCCTGAACTTTGGCCTATGATGCATCCAGTCGTGCCTTGTTAACCTCGAATCTAGCTGTGCTTGATTCATGGGATAACCCCCTACGAAACTTGTCTGTTTTGTAGTCCCATGCACTCTAAGCATGCAAAATGAGGTGAATTTTAATTTGCCTTTACGTGTGGTCCTAAGCCTCAAGTCGTCACCTCAAGTGCTTGTTTCTTCCCATTTTTTGAAAAGCCTCAACATAAGTATTTTTTTTATTTTCATTTTCCCGGAGAGAAAAAAAATGCCCATGTAAGGGCATTGTTTTTCAATGCCCCTACATGAGTTGATAGAAAATTTTCTAAAATGTAGCAACGTTGTTTTTCAATGCCATTACACAAATTAACTCTTTTAACATGTAAGAGCAGTCTTTTTTAGCACCCTTGCATCTATCTGCGTTTTTGAAAATGCACGGGCAAACTTTTTCACTGCCCTTGCATTTTCCCACCCCTGCACACGTGAAATTAATGAACTTATAGTTCATTAATGCAACTTCATTAAGTGCTTTTAAATGTCTTTTTAAGTCGCTTTAAATCTCATTTATGATTGTTTAGTTTTATTTTCATCACTTTGCCTCGCATGATTTTGTGTGGAAACCCTTTTAACGTTTTAGCACGAATTTAGCGTGGATTTTGTTGGTAGATTTTGATCAAATCTCATACTAGGGTTTTCATTTCTTTGCCCAAGTATGATGTGGTTATTTCTTCTCTTTTTTTGAACATTTATGTTTCTTTTCGTCCCGTGGTGATTGTTTAATTTGTACAAATGATTTTTGCATGATTTTCATTTGAAGGTATGCATTTATTTCCTTTTTTTTTCTATTCATAAGGTTTTTCTAAATCATTTCTTTCTTAGTATCATTTGAAGCTATGTGTATGCATTAACCCTAGGTTTTGATTTTTGTTTATATTTTTTTTTTTTGGAGAAAAGTCATGGATTTTTTCTATTTTCCTTCAAGTCTCCCTCCATGGTTCATGTTTTTCACTGTGTTAAACCCTTTGCATTCTTCGCTATTTTTCACCAAATTTTTCCAAAGTGAGTTTTTACCCTATCTTTCCTATGTCTAAGTCCAAATGTAATGGTGGTGATTTTCGCCGCCACTACATGAAAAACTTCTATCATGTAATGATGGTGAAAATCATCACCATTACATGATACTTCTCCCACTGATGTTCAACGGTGGTAAGAAATCCCACCTATACATTTTTTGTTAATGCTATGTTCTTATATGTAGAGGCGGTAAATTTCACCACTGCTACATTTCTTTTTCTAAGCCTGGTGGTGTAGAGGCGATAAATTTCACCCCCTCTACAAATACGAGTTCTTCCCATGAAATGTAGGGGCGGTGAAATTCACTGCCTCCGCATGTAACCTATCACTTCTCTAAATATACATAGGTGCTAATTTTTAGCACCGATGCATAAATCCATTAAGTCCTTAAAGAAGATGTCGTAGCGCAAAAATTCACCTCTTGCAGAAAAACCAATCTTTCCCAAGATGTAAGAGCACTAATTTTTAGCGCCTATCGATTAAGAAATTCAAACTCAATGCATTTTTTCAATAACTATGCATAAAGTGAACTTCCCCAAGATGAAAGGATGCTGAATTTCAGCACCCTTGCACAAAATCCTGAATTTTTTGCTAATTCCCTGAATCTTCCAAATTGCTTTTTGAACTCCGTTTCACTCGCATTCGCTCATTTTTTCATGCTTTGTTACTCGTATCTACTTGCTCCAAATTCATTAATGCATGCTCTCCTAATGTTGAAAAAATATTTGTTTTCATGCAATTATACTTCATCTCCTATCAGGAATTCCTCGAAGGCATTCACTGCAAGATATTAGTAGTTTCCTGATACACTTAATGACAACTGAAGAGTCACCTTCATCAAGCAAGAAGGAAAAAATGAAATTCAAGTATCAAGGTGTTTATCCACCTATAGTAGTCACATCCAAGATGGATGAGATCAAGGATACAAAAATTTGACATCTTGACATGAATGGCTTTGTCAAAAGAATAGAGAAGTAACCTTTGGAGAAGGATTTAGAGGCAATTTTTCATAGAAATCTTCAATGAGTAGCCTCATTCCCAGTATCAGCTCATTGTCTAGAGTTTGTGTTGCAAGTTTCCTTACACTACATCCAAGATGACATAAGTGTTAGAGACTCTCTAGGACAAATAATGATGAGGTTAGGTGTTGATTTCTTCAATATGGTTTTCCAAGTCCCAACCATGGAGAAATCTACAAACATGACCATTCAACATGCCCAAGAGGCTTACGATAAAAATAAAAATGAATCCAAGCAATTGATCAATGTGAAATTGTTGAAGACCTCGAGGCCCAACATTTCAAGATGGCCTAAAAACCTTCCTCGTAGTGAATTCAAGGAGGATGTGTCTGCTATGATCACTCTTCTAAGTAGAGTGAAAGGATTGCCAACTTCATCAACTTTCCAAGAATGGATGTATGAGTACATCGGGATTATTAGGAGAAAGAAGAGTCACATTAACTAGGGTGCCCAAATCAATGATGAAATCCATGAACAACTCATCAATGTCCATTCTACTTTGAATTTATTTATGAATTTGTACCTAGTGTACACTACAGTAGCCATGAGGCAATATCCTAGTCTAACAACAAAAGGAGATAGGAGATATGTACCAGTGCATAAATACTACTCCTAAATCACCCTTAGAAGTAGCATCAAACATTTCAGAAGGGTAAATGATGCATTCTTTGCACCTTTGTTATGTATGTTTGATCCATCCTTGGAGAAGAAAAGTTTCTTTGATGAAGCATGGAAGGTTGTGAATAAATACGGATGTATCTTCTTGCAATTTCCTACCTTCACATACCTAAGGGTAGGTTGCTACACAGGGTATCCCTACATGCTATTGAGGTACCCCTCAAAATAGTGGGTGTTGATGGAACTTTGTAGATAGGTAATCTCAATGCATAATGAATGTCAGGCCATTCATAATCCAAGTATTAAGTTTCCAGTAACCATTGGAAAATTTTCAATTCAAATAGTGCCCAAGGCCAAAGCTATAGCATCAAAGATGTAAATCATGACTCTAAGAACTTACATATATAGAAATGATTTTGATTATAGAGGAATGAAGAGAAAAATCAAAAAGAGTTATAGGCATGTCTATCATTTTGAAGACATTTGGGCAGATTGCAAGGATGCAAAGGATATTAGAAAAATGGATTATTGCAGGCTTACTGTGGAACAAATTTTAGATCTTGGCTTTGTGAACCTTCCGAAGAACTTTGAAGATCTTGGTGATGCTCTAAATGTTGCTTATGATGAGAAGGAGATAGAAAGCAAACCCTTGCCCCTTATTCAATGGTCCCAAAAAGAGTACTTCCATCTGGCGGAGACTTACTCACATTTTGAGTAACACTAGTGAATGGTTGCAAAGGCAAGGAATTCAATTGAAGTCTTTCAAGATGGATTATGAGAGTGAAGTATCAGAAGGAGAAGCTAGCAGACAACAAGAGCTAAGGACCAAGAATAAGGCAAGTATTTCTCCCTCTTCTTCATGCAGAGGACCTAAAATTACATTTACTTGTGGGAAGAGTACAACACAAACTGCTGAAGAGGATTAAACAACTGAGGAAGAACAACCTGAAGATGAAGAGGATTATCAATTAGAGGCAAAATATGAAGATGAGGAAAGTGAATAGGAAGAAGAGAGGCATGATGAAGAAATGCAGATATCTCCACACAAGTGGTCTCACCCGATGAGTTGGATCTTGAGGAGTTGGATCCACAAAAGAAAAAGGGAAAAAAGAAACCAAAATTTCACTCAAGATTGCATATGGAAAAATCAGGGTACAAGTATGTAAACATAGCAGCACCACCTCAAGGTAGAAGCCATGAAGAAATCAGCATGGAGGACTACACCATCACAAGGGTTGAGCTTGGGAAGATCACACCTACAAGTGCCAAGGATGATGCTCAAGCATCTTTGATTGATTTGATGGAAAAGTTTGATAAACTGAAAGAAACCAAAGAAATACATAATAGAAATATGACGTCTTATCCTATCATGGTTCGTACTATCACTGTTTATTTTTACTAAAACTTATCATTCCTAAGGTTTCTTAGCATCATAAGCTATTAGTGTCAAGTCACTTCGTGACATTGATACATTTCACATTATACATGTAGTGTTAACTATCTATGTATAGAAACTTCATCTAGGTTCCCATATAGGGTAAATAAGAGTATTAGTTCACTCCCTTAATCTATTCAAGCTTTCATCAAATCTAGTATATAATACTAATGATAAACAAACACTCCTATTATGGAGTATATACAAATACTTCTTAGGAAATCATAAACAAATTATTTTTCTTTCCATAAGAAAATAGTACAATTCACTATTGCAAGCATTCTCATGCAAATTCCAAACAAATCAATCAAGACATTCATTCTTTCATAACAAAATACAAATAAAAGGAGAATAGTTTCTCATGCTTGTTGATCGCTTGAACCAATAGACTAATCTAGTTCTCATCCTTCCAATGTCAGCTTGCTATACTTCACCTCAAATTACTATATCCACTCAATCAATGCAATAACTCACAATAACCTCCTTCTCTATGCTCTCAAAAAATAACTCTATCTCAAAAAAATACAGCTTCAGAATAAAAGCAACAGGTTGTAACTTCAGAAAGTGCGTCCAAATAATAGAGTTGGCTCATCTATTTATACTAAATAATGAGACATTGATGCCTATGGAAGTGGTAAGCCAGTCAACACCACTCAAGCATGCAAGTTGACTCATCTCATACAAGAAAAGGTGGAAACATTCTAAGTTAATACTCAGCCTAGTAAACAACAAATCGACCTCCTTGTATGATAGCAATGCTTGCCTAAATCAAATATGCACATGTTCTATAGATGAGAATCAAATTGCAAGTATGAAAGACTTCTACAGGAAATAGAGTATTCATAATATGGTGCCAAGTTTTAGCACCTTCCCTATTCTTTTGCCTATGGTTTATCAAAGGAAACAATCAACATTCTTTTGGCAACACATATTTATGTCGACTTAGTCATAGGCTAGTTGATTGACATACTAAGGATGAATTGACTCCTTTAAAATAGTGCTTAAAATAGTTTTAACCAAGAACATCTATTTGTTGTGGTTTCCATCCTTTATTCATGCATTTTAAACACTTAAAGCCGTAGTCTTAATGTTTATTATTTCCATCGCTTATTATCCCTTGGGATAATGCGTTTCATTTTATTTGCAATGTGCTACTTTAAAACAATGATGCATTTATATTTGATCAACCATGGCTTATAAACTATAAATCAGCCTTGATAATAGTTTGACCATGTTCTAACATATCAATTATTTCCAACGTTTTACTCATTTTATGCAGAGTTTAACACCTTCATGAGATTCACCTAAACCAGCCCATAATGTCCTTTAAAGCTTCACATCCTTTGTTATTTTTGTGTATACTTAACAAACAAGTATATTTGCAATAGTTGTAGCTAATGCAAAGCATTGTCAATGTGGTATAATTTGCAATTGATATAACTGTTGATTTATATATTAATCGATTTCTTTCAATCGATTTTCATTATGGTAATCGATTCAATATACATACAAACCAATATATATAATGTAATATATTACATTCGTAAGAGATATACCCATAAAGTCATTCAAATATTTACAATAATATTTATGTATGTATGTATATACATATATACCATTACTTAATACCAAATTCTAACACATATGATCCCAAGATATTATATATATAAATACATATATATATGTATGTATGTAATATCAAATACATGCATATATACATATATATATACATATAATATCTCAAATTTAGTCAAGAGCACTTCCACATAGTCAAAAATATTTTCAAGGGACATTGAACCTTGAGGGAGTTTACTTCCCTTTAACTGGATATCCTATTCTTCGGGAGATTCTACTCCTGGATGTGAATAGTCAGAAGCTCCTCCTAGTTTCTATATAAAGGCAGTGATCTAAACGCCATCCTTATCAAATGTAATCATTAATTAAAATCTATATTAATTACAACACTTATTTAATCTTCACATACCTTCACACTTATTAGGTTGGCACCACTGAAGACGTAATACCAAAAATCCTTCAATAGTGTATCCCTATTCAAACACGTGGACCTCAAAATTTAATGCCAATTGGAATTCATACACTATTGCCATCTTTCAACATATCCTCAAAAGTGCAAAGCCAAAAACTTATCTGTGGAGAAGTGCAGACTCTCCCACTCAAATGCACAATATAGGAAATAACTGTAAACTACCAAATCAAGCTTTTGTTACTCATATCTTTCAAACAAATATCCAAAACATGTTGAAATACTGGAATTATCAACAAGAAACATATTAAGCATTGGTAAGAGCATGATTAGGGTACAAAACCTAGGTCTCCGTAGAAACATAAACAATAACTATAGTGGATTAGTGAGGTTGCAATACCAGAAAGATTGAGACATTGTAGGTAATAACAAAATCTTGCAATCTAAAGATTGTAGCCAATAACAAGCACACTATGTAGCTTAGTATTAATGATTTTTTTAGTCCAAATATGTGTTTGATATTATAAACTATTAGATAATGTTAATTGGTATATATATATATCAATATATATACCAATCAACATTATCTAATAGTTTATAATATCAAACACATATGTATTCTTCATCATTAACAAGTAGATACACAAGGTGTGTACGTATATACATATATTATATAAAAATTCAATCAATAACCTTAATATAATCATGTTCATGAGTTTTCGTTCAAACATATGTACGTATACGTTCAAACATATGTACGTATATATATATATATATATATATATATATATATTTGATATATATCTACTTATCGACACAAATATGCACATACACTCATGAGAAGGTAAACATAAAGATAAGATCATAACCAAAACTATAAGAAATCAAGGACAACCACTCAATCCAATAAGCCAAGATTGAGACCAAGGGTTCACTTACCAAATCCAAACTGACTCGACTCTTCTAAGCCAAATCTAGATCGTGAGTGTGTGTAATATCAATAAGGTTTCATTAGGGGTTACCTTACCAATCACTTCTCTTGAGTGATACTTCCCCTCCCTTCTGGAGGATTGAACTTGTCCTTGCAACTAGCATAGGACAACACCAAGGTAGTTAGACATTCATAATAAATCCACATGCATCCTAAAACATTAGCATATTGATATAGAAATACATGTTCTTTATCAATGTAAACATAATTACTCTTCCAAATTAATAACATCTTTAATACCTATTACAATATTTCATTCATTTAACAAGCATATCAAAATCATGATTGTATTTATCATCCTATTTGCTTGTGAAGGTAAAAGTAACTTAGTAACAACAATACAGGGTGTGATAGTAGTAGAGGAGGAGGTGGTTGGGGAGGAGAGACATGAGGAGATTCCTGCTCGTGAGGTGGGACATTAGGATGTGGAGATGGAGGAGGTGGTTGGGGAGGAGGAGCACTAGGAGGAGGAGGATACGGGAGAGGCAGAGCGGGTCCTCTGAGAGAGGATAGTTATGGGGGTTGATGTGGAGGTTGGACTGGAGGAGGTGCCTATCAAAGGCAGGGACAGATCAGTAGATCAGAGACTACAGGATCTATAGGCATGTTGGGTGAAAATTCTATAATCCCTTTTTTAGATTACAAAACTTGAATTTCAACCATAGTTATTGTGAGATAAAATCTCTCCTCTCAGAAAGGGGAGGCACCCTTCTTACTGCTTACCAAAACTGAAAGTAAACTACTCTAAACTTTACAATATGTACACTAACTAATCATATGGGGATGTGTTACATTCATGATTATCTCTTCATTCAAATAATATGTTTACAATGTTCCATGGTTTTTATTCCTTTATGTGATACAAATTTAAATAAAACTTAAGCAATAATTTCCAATACTATTAACTTGTCAAAGCATAGTCTAGAAGTACCAGTATAATATAGATACATAACCAGAAGGCTTATGGAGCTACAAAGTTGTTTCATAGCCTTCAATGATGAATTCCATAATAAAGTAACCAATGATGTAAATGAAGCACAAAGTCTTCAATATACTTCATGAAAAAATTCACGAACATCATGAACAACTTCAAGCACAAAGTCTTGAAGATCATTCACCAATATTATCAACAATTATACAATTCCAAGCAAAAGGAATAACACAAAGTCTACATAAATCAACTTGAAATCCCTTCAATCTTAATTAATAAAATATTTCTAATCCAATCTAATAATAAGATAAAATAATGTGTACGGGAACTTGAGGCATTGATGGTAGGTGGATGGGATAGCCCTCATGGCATGAATCCATGGGCAGCCAAGGACAAGGTTGTAGTGCAAATCTAGATCCAAGACATGGAATATTGTGTTCTGTATGGCTAGGCCAACTCTTATGGGAAGTTAAATTACACCTTCAGACAAACGTCCAACATCATCATAAGCTTTGATCACAATTTTCTTGGTTTGGTCTATGCAATTCTCAGAGTATCCCAATGCTTTCACCAATTTTAGTGAGCAAATGTTCAGACCTGCTCCATCGTCTACTAGGACTCGTCTGATCTTTTGTTTATTAGTGAATACTTCAAGGTGTAGGGCATCATTATGGTCATATTTTTTTGCAAAAAAAGTCTTGTTCAGAGAAGGTGACATGGTGCGGCATAGATAGGTATCCAATCATGGCTTGAAATCCATTGACATCTAGGTTAGCGGGTACAAATGCTTCTTGTAATGCTTTATCAAGGATAGCTCTATGTTTTGGTGATATGCAAAGGAGCTCCAAAATATAAATAACACATTCTAAACTCGGCTTGTTTATGGTAATGGTGGAAATGTGATCATAAAAGGGTTTTATGTTAAGGATAATAGTGTTGTAATCATGTTTGACGACTACACAATTGGCTTTATTGTCATTTCCTGAACCAGAGGTTTTCCCTTTGTCATGATTTTGCAAGGGAGTTTTGAATATGGTATGATCAACATTGGTTTTTCCTTGTGAATCTCCTATCAATATGGTTCCATTTTCAATAAGGTCTTGAATGATATTCTTGAGTGTCCAACATCTAGTTGTTTTGTGTCCTTTTCCACTGTGATATTCACAATATTCATCTTCTTTCTACGAATCAGGTTTCATCAATGAGGGTTCATAATTTTTGATGTCTAGTAGTGTGATGACATTAGATTGAATTTTTTTTTTGAGGACTGAGACCTCTTCATTGTTGATTATTTTGGATTGCATTCAATGTTTGGTTTTTCCCTTGTGTTTGGGTGCTTGGTGTATTTGATGAAGAAGGACCTTTGAAATGAATGGTTGGACCTTTGGTTATCACTTTGGCATCAACAAATCCATCAATTGTGACATTCTTGTTTGGGGACTAGTATTTTCTTTTTTCATTATTTGGCTTCAAAGTCTTTGTTTATTTTGACTAGTCCTTTTGCGACAAGACCTTTTTCAATAAGGACACATTTCTCAAGGATTTCATCAAAAGTTGTAAAACATTGGATTTGTAGACTACTAATCATTTCTTTGTAAAGGTTTTCAACAAACATGGTGACCAATTGTTTCTCAGGAACGTGACAAGGGAACTTGCTAACCAAACCTCACTATCTTTGGTAAAACGAGGTAAGTGATTCCCCTTCTTGTTTTCTTGTGCTTAATGTTGCAAGGGTGACATCATTTTTAATGCTAAAGGAAAAGTGATTAATGAATTTGTTAGCCAATTCACCCCATGTTTTAATCCCTGGAGGGAGATGTGCAAACCAATCTAGGGTTGGTCCTGTGAGGCTTCTCGGGAATGGTCTCATCAAATAGGTAGGATCACATGAGACTTCCATACATGACATGTTAAATTATCGAATGTGTTCTATTGGATCCCCTGTCCCCTTTTTACTTAGGAAAAGGTGGTGTCGTGAAATGAGGGGAAAAGGGTGGCATGTACAAATTTCTATCCAATGGAAAGGGGCACAATTCCTCCATGGAATAGGTCTTCTTGTTGGTCCCCAATTGTATGTTTGTCATTTTTTGTTGGAGGGCATGTATTTGTTACATCAAAGTATCTACAAGAGATGGTGTTGCATTGGTTTGATTTGGTGTCATGGTGTTGGTGTTGAGGTCACATGTCAAATTTGGATTGGAATTGGTATTTTGAGGTGTGGGACCTTGGTTACCATATTCATGTGTGTTGTTTTGGTCCAGAATGAAATTGGCATTTAGGTTTGTCCCAAAGGTCATGTTTGCATTTGGTATAGTATTTTGGAATGGAGGTGTAGACCCTTGATTTGTTCCTTGGATTTGAAAATTTGGTACTTGATTTGCATTTTTAAAAGATGGTGTAGGTCCCTAATTAGCATTTTGAAATGATGGGGTAGGTACATGATTAATGTTTGAGAATGTAGGTCCTTGCAATGTAGGAGTGGGCCCTTGATTGGTGTTTTGATTTTGGATTCTTCGTGGGACAATGTGAACCTTTCTAGATTTATTTGGTTGATGTTGATTTGATGAGGGTGTGCTTTGAAATTGGAATGAAGGACCTTGGTTTGTGTTTTGAAGTGTAGTTATAGGACCTTGATTTGTATTTTGGAGAAAAGATATGGGACCTTGATTTTTGTTTTGAAAAATGGGATTTTTAAAGGTCTTACCCATGGAATTTGATGAGCTTTCAAATGTGAAATTTTTCCCTTGTGTAGTAGTATGGGTCACCTTGTTTCCAAATGTGGAGATCCTAGGGATATGTGTGGTAGTGGTGGTCATGTTTGTAGTTGTCCCAAGTGGTATAGTTGAAATTTGTTGTGAAGAGGGCATCCCTAGTGCAAATGGATTTTGGGTATCTTCTTCTACAATGGTTGATACATCAAATCCTTGAGGGAGTTTGACACCCTTTTTAGCTAGTGCGTAGAAAAATCTATTAGGGTTAGTACCAATGAGTTGGTAAGCCATGCTTAAAAACCTTGGGTCTTGGTAAGCTCTTTCAATTTCTTCTTGAGTCAATTTCTTGTTGAATTCATCTAGATTTAGATTGTCGAATGTGTCGGTTTGGTCTCTGTGTGGTGTCTCTCTTTAAGGTGTGGATTGACTTGACTTTGACCCAAGGATGGTGTCATGAAAAGGGTCACTTGAAAAATCCATGTCCTTTCTTTTGGTTTGTGACCTTGTTTCAACCATGTGAGACTTGCAAGTGGGAAGGTAATGCAAGGTGATAATGAAGTTAAATTATGTTTTTGGATTTTTTTGAATATAAGGATGCAAGGTGATTATGCAAGGATAATAATGACCAAAGGATGAAGCAAAATGAAGGTAATGGATGCTAAAGGTTGATTAAATAATGACCAAGGATCATGATAAAGAGACTAAAATGCTAATTTTAATGATCAAAGGTAATGGTGCAACTAAGGTTAAGATAAAATCAAACTATGTTTTTGTATTTATTTGGGATATAAGGATGCAAAATGAAAGTGCAATTTGAGTGCAAGACTAGGGGTTGATAGGATGATAATTAAAGCTATATTCAAAGGGTATGATATGAATCTAAATGAGACTATGGTAATGCTAAGGATATGAATCCTAAAATTTGAGACAAAGGACGACAACCAAGCTAATGTGGGTCCAAGATAACAAACCCAAATGTCATTGACCTTTGTGATAATAAAGAGGATAATTTTGAAAAGGTTGAGTCAAGGCTAGGACACAAGCTTGAGAATCAAATTTGAAAAAGGTGATAATGACAAAGGTTGGTAAAATGAAGGATGAAGGTCAATGGAAAATTGGATAAGCAACCAAGGACTGCCCAAAAGCTTAATAGTCTTCCTATGTCTAAAATTTGAAAGGGAGATGCAACCTAAAGTTTAAGATTAATTTATGGAATGCAAAGGATGGGGGAAGGTAACCTATAATGCAATAAAACCCTAAATGGAAAAGGATGGGATGAACTGGTAAAGGCCTACAAGTCTCTGGTTTAGCAGTCTGGGTCACTGTAAAATGAATTGATTGAATTTTGGACAAGGATATTGAGAGTTTCTGGTTATAAGGCAGTTGTAGCTATGTTTTCTACAAATGCGTTATTTCAGGTTGTGAGTTCCTAGAGTGCAGTTGCAATTCATAATGATAGTTGCGATAATATTTTCTATAAATGTGGTTTACTATAACAATTGCGGTTTTCCAATGATCAATTGTGGCTCAAAATATCAGTTGCAGGTCTATTCTTGATAGTTTTTCACAAAGTGTTGATTTTACAATTTGATGGTTTTGACCTAGTTTTTGAGTAAATTTTGATGAATTTTGATTGGAAAACATAGAATACAGTCACAAACAGTTTTTTTTGGTCTAGTTTTGGATGTGAAAATATTTTGATATCAAGATAAAACACACATAGACAACAATACACAATCCCTATGGTTGGAAAGGAAACCACTGGTTGATATCCCCACTTGGATTTCTCCAACCACTTAAACAAGGTAGATAGTTAGGGACTTGGTGGCATTGGATCCCCTCCATGACACTTGCTTCTTGGGATCACCAAGTCTCATTCCCCAAAGAGGAATTTTTGTCTCTACACATTCTTAGTGAAGATGTGGGGCGCCTTCAGAGGTCTGACCTCCTATGATCAACGAGCGTATAAAAGGGTTTTGGTCAACTAACAAAAAATAGTTCTTAGTAAGGGCATCCATTTAAGGTGGTCATACATGCGACAAGATTAGCTCAAGATTATGATCAATCAAGATGCCTCCTAGTCCCTTCCTAAGAAAGGATTTTAGCGTAGCTCACGAGGCTATTGAGGATGGCACTTGTCGGTATGACACATCTACACCTGTTGCTAAATGACTTTTTTCAAGAAGCACTTTTCTTATATAGTGGTTTGGAAGAGCTTGGCCTTACCTTTATTACTACTTGGGTCATTCCCACCTTTTGAAGAGGAGTGGTAGGCCCTCTAAAATAAAGGTACACAATAGTGAGGAAGTACGTTGTTTCTGATCTCCTAGATCACACAGAGCGCAAGAGAGAGCATACACAAACGCCTTTTCCTCACACTCGCATGGGGTTCATTTTAAGCCCAAAATCCAAATATGGTGTGTGATTGTACAAATGCAAAGAAATTATTTTGATCCTCAAGATCCCCAAATGGTTAAAGAGGAGAGCATACACACTCTATGACAATTTTCAAACCACAAAACACAAAAGACACTTGTAAATTTTAACCCTTTGCTTATGATTTGAAGACACTTGGATTCTTTTTATATGAATGATGTTTGATGCAAGTTCATTTTAATGCCCATGATTGAGAGAATGCATTTTTTTGTTCATTTTAAAGCCTTATGAGTGAGATATGCAATTTTTTTTTACCCTTATGATCTTGATGCAAGTTGTAGTTGTAGAAAAACAAACAAAATGAAATTGCTTAAATCTAATCTAATAAAAGAGCTTGACTTTTTTATTGTTTCTAAAGAAACAATTTTTAAGAACTCCTTATATTCAAAGCCACACACTAAAAAGAAATCATTTGAACACAAAAAACCCTAATGTATTCGAAAACCCAAAGGAAAATTGAAAGCAAATAGAAAACAAAAAAATTATACCCAATAGGAAATTGCGTTGTTTGGGACTGCAGATGCATCACTATGTTGCGTCACACCAAAATAGTTGTGTCACACTTTTAAATTTAGATTCCCACCCATGGATATGCCGTTGTTTTCCTTATATGTTTCATTCTTTTGAATCCAATTAGCCTCCAAACAGTTGTGTCACTTATCTTAATAGTTGTGTCATTTCTTATTACTTGTATCACTGTGCATCTCAGTTGTGTCGTTTTGTATGGAAAACCTGCAAAAACAAAAAGAAAGCCATATGGATCTTGCAAAATCTTGTCTTCACATCAGGTTCACCAATGTAAGAAGGGTTAAAATGAGTTAGCCTAGATCCTAGTGACAACCACAACACTACTAAGCCAATACCCAATCTAAAACAAGATAATACAATCAAATGAAGAGAGAAAAATGAAAACAAAAAAATAAAGCACTCCCCATTGAAGTTGAATCACTTCTATTGTCTCTCCTTCTTTTGCAAATATGCCCTCAGATTTGTAGTTGAAGTTGTGCAAATACCTGCAAATTGTAAGCAAGAAAGTTGGAGATAAGTGGTTGTTAAGGAAAAAATGGAGGAGAAAAGCTTCTTTTATAGACAACCATTCGAACAGATGGATGAGATCAATCTTCTAGAAAGATTCCAAAATCGACGGATGAGGTTGCATGCAACATAGGAAAGGGGGGGTTACAAAATAAACGCTCAAGATTGAGAAGAGATCAAAGTCAATCGACGACCAAGATTCGAAAATGAGATAGTGGAGGAAGAATATGGAGAAATTAAAAATTGAAAATAATCAATTCATGAGAAGGAATCTCTGGACAAGTGGATGCATAAATAATTTATTTAAATTATTTATTTGAGAAAAAAGGCAAGTGGGAGAAAATGGACATTTAATTAAAATGATTTACGAAACCAATTTAATTAAATGGGTAAAATGAATGAGACATTAAACAATTAATTTAAGTTAATTATTGAATGGAGGAAATAAGTGTCATCAAATAATTAAATAATTTAGACAATTATTTAACTATAGAAGAATTAAAGGATAAGTGAATAGTTAAATAATTAATAATTATTATTTAACTATAGACGAATGATGATAAGCAAATAATTAAATAAATAATAATTTATTTAATTATTGAAGAAAAGGGGGAATTAGTGATACAATTAATTTATTTAATTGATCAAGATATAATAAAGATAAGAAGTGAATTAATTAAATAATTAAAAATTATTTAATTATGCAGAGACATAGGCCAAGAAAAATGACTCTCACAGACTAAGACATTTTTCAGTGTTTATAGAATTGTACATTCAGAATATGAGATGCATTGTTAGCAATTAAAATTGGCAGTGAGCCACCAACAATGAGCCTTTTTTTAATCTTTCTAGGTAGTGAGCCTTATTATATTCAGTGTTTCAATTCATATATTAGTGAGCTAATCCTCATCGTGTTTTTTCCCTTCTTTGTTTTTCCACGTAAATATGGTGTTCTTATGTGTTTTATGTGTTTGCATTACTGCTTTACATGTTTACATTCTATTAATGCATGGTAGGGGTTTAATGGTGGATAAGGGTTTAGGAACTAATGTCAATCTAAATGTTAATGAGATTTTTTGATGTTTTAAAAGTATACAATTGATTCAACCCCCCCTCTTAGTTGTCCTGTGCATCTAACAATTGGTATCAAAGCTTTGGTTCCCAGGAAGAAGCTTAACCACTTGAGGTAGATCCATATGACACACATGAAAGGTGTCAAAGCTCCCTTGCTCAATGGAACAAACTTTACCTACTAGAAAGCTATGATGGAGTCTTTCTTAGTCTCCCTTGGATTTGGTGTTTGGAAATCTATTGAAAGAGGTTATACTATGCTTGCAAATTGGCCATCAATTTATGATGAGATCAAGGCATATGAGAACAATGGTAAAGCAAGGAATGCAATCCTACGTGGTCTTACTAATTCAAAACTTGTGAAGGTTATAAGCTACAAGTCTGCTAATGATATCTAGACAAAGCTAGAGGGAATCTGTGAAGGAGATGACAAGGTCAAACAAGCAAAGATGCAAATCTACAAAGCAAAATTTGAAACACTAAGGACATTTGAAGATGAAGATATTACTGCCTACATGCTCAGAGTTGACAATTTTTCAATTCCATCAATGGTCCTAGTGGAAAGCTGGATGAAAGAAAAGTGGTGAAAAGGGTATTAAGAACTTTTCCTAAAGCTTATAGTCATAAAGTTTCTGCTATTGAGGAAGCTCAAAATTTGGATACTTATTCTAGAGATCAAATGTTTGGTGCTTTAACTTCTTTTGAAATTAGAGATTTTGGTCAAGATATTACAAACAAAGAAACTGCTTTTAAAGTCGAAAAAGTGGAAAAGAATGATGGATTAGATCTAGATGATCTTGATGAGGTGGAAGCAAATTTTGTGAGGAGATTGAAAAAGGGTATTAGAAAATACAGAGGTAAGCTACCTTTCAAATGTTTCAATTGTGGAAAGATAGGTCGTTATGCATCTAAATGTCTAATCAAAGTTACTAATGACAAACAAAAGGATCATAAGGGTAAATTTTTCAAGAAGAGTTATTATGTTGAAAGGACATTGGGGTATTTGATGATCAAGAATTAGATTATCCAGATGAAGGAAGTGATGAATTCTTGTTCATGGCTTTAAATGTTGGAACTAATTCTACTAATCTTGAAATATGTGTGGAGGAAAGTGCTCCAAAAACATGTCATAACATTGAAGGAACTATGTTTACTATTTTTCATGCTAGAGAGGAGAAAAAATACTAGATCATTGATAGTGGAAGCTCAAATCATATGATAGGTGATAAGAGTAAGTTTGTTAAGCTTGAAAAGTATGATGGTGGTCTTGTTAAGTTTGGTGATGATACATCTACTGAGATCCATGGAAAAGGTTCAATTAGTTTTGATGGAAAGCATAATGCAAATGATGTTCTTTATGTCAAGGGTCTCCGACATAATCTTCTAAGTGTAGGAAAAATGTGTAGCAAATGATATAATCTTATATTTCAGAATGGTGGTTGTGAAATCAGAAAAGGAAGCTCCAATATTCTGGTTGTTGCTGGAACAAGGACAAGAGGTAATATCTATCAACTCAAAGGTAATGGTGCAAAGTACTTTATGTCTCAAACTAAAGAAAGTTGGCTATGTCATAGAAGAATGGGTCACATCAATTTTGATAGCCTAGCAAGGATAAGTTCTGATGTTGTGAGATATTTTCCAAAGATTACAAAGCCTATCAATGCCATCTATAAAGAATGTCAAGTTGGAAAGAAAACAAAGGAAAGATTCAAGATAAAAGAATATTCTACCACAGGTCCCTTGGAGTTAGTGCATATAGATCTATGTGGACCTACCAGAATTAGAAGATCATGTGGTGATAGGTATTTCATGTTATTAATTGTTGATTATTCTAGAATGACTTGGGTTACATTTCTCAAAGAAAAATTAGAAGCTCTAGATAATTTTAAAGCATTTAAGGCTATGGTTGAGAGTGAAATGAATATGAAAATCAAATGTTTTAGATCTAATAGAGGTGGTGAGTTTACTTCAAATGAGTTTGACAGTTTTTGTGAAGATAATGGAATAAAGAGGCATTTATCAGCCCCTAGAACTTTTCAGCAGAATGGAGTTGTGGAAAGGAAAAATAGAATAGTTCAAGAAGCAACTAGGACAATGATGAAGGAACCCAATCTTTTGGATGCCTATTGGAGAGAAGCAATTCATATCATAGTCTACATTATTAACAGAGGTCAAGCAAGAGAAAATAGTTCAAAGACTCCCTATGAGTTATGGTATGGTAATCCCCCTACCATGAAATATTTTATAATTTTTGGAAGCAAATGTTATATTAGAAGAGATGAGGAAAAATTGGGAAAGTTTGATGCAAGATCCAATGAGGGAATCTTCCTTGGATACTCTATAAGAAGCAAAGCCTATTGGTGTTACAACAAGATATTGAAGAAGATTGTTGAGAGTGCAAGTGTCAAAGTGGATGAGGAACCAAATCAAAGTTCAGTACTAATAGAAGGATATGAATCTAATGAATCCCCTTGTAGTGAAGAAGAAAAGGTTGAAGACAAAGCAAAATAGTTGATAGTTGAAGATAAAGAAGAACTGAAAAAGAATCCTAAGAATCCTAAGTATATGCAAAAGAATCATTTAGAAGATTAGATCATTGGAGATAAGAGAAAAGGTGTGCTAACAAGGAGAAAAGCTTCTATGACAGAGGAATAATTGAATTTTTGTTTACTTTCTGAGGTGGAACCAAAAATAGTGATTGAGGCATGCAAAAATGAAAATTGGGTCAAAGCAATGAAGAGAGAGTTAGAATAGATAGAGAAGAATCTAACTTGGGAATTGGTCTCAAGATCGAAAAATAAGAATGTGATTGGTACTAAGTGGGTATTCTAGAACAAGCTAAATGAAGATGGAAAATTTGTCAAAAACAAGGCTAGACTTGTGTGTGAGGGTTACTCACAGGTTGAAGGTATAAATTTTGAGGAAAAATTTTCACCGGTTGCAAGAATGGAAGCTATCAGGATATTTTTAGATTTTGCAACACATAAATATTTCAAAGTATATCAGATGGATGTGAAATCTACATTCTTGAATGGTGAGTTGGAAGAAGAGCTATACATTGAACAACCAGAAGGTTTTCAACTGTTAGAAGATGCAAATATGGTATGCAAGTTGAAGAAAGCATTATATGGACTAAAGCAAGCTCCTAGAGCTTGGTATGCAAGGTTATACAAGTACTTGTTGCAACAAGGATTTGAGAAAGGTATTGTAGATAGAAATCTATATTTCAAAGTTGAAGGAGAAAAAATCTTGATTGTGATGGTATATGTTGATGACATAATATTTGGAGGATATGAAGATATGTGTAAGAATTTTGTTGAAGAAATACAAAAATAATTTGAGATGTCAATGTCTGGGGAGATGAATTTCTTCCTTGGTTTTCATATCAGTCAATCAAAGAAAGATATATTCATATCATAGTCTAAGTATGTTAAGGAATTATTGAAGAAGTTTGGAATGGATGACTCTAAACCAATACGTATTCCTATGATTACTGGTTGTAAGTTAAGCAAGAATGATGAATCTCCTAAGACAAATCAGAGCAAGTATAGATCAATGATTGGTGGACTATTATATATTAAATTGCTACTATATCAGATATCATACATTTAGTTTGTCTTGTGGCTAGATTTCAAGAAGATCCCTGAGAATCTCATGTTGCAACAGTGAAGAGGATATTCAAATATTTGAAGGGAACTCTAGATTATGGTGTGTGGTATCCTAAAGATATTGACTTCTTGAGTGCCTATATAGATGCAGATTGGGCTAGATGTGGAGATGATAGGAAAAGTACAAGTGGCGGTGCTTTCTTCTTGGAAGTAGGATGGTTTCATGGCTATGTAAGAAGCAAGATTTAGTGTCATTATCTACTATAGAAGTAGAATATATTGCAGCAGCATCATATTGTATACAAGTGTTGTGGATGAAGCAAACATTGAAGGATATCAGAGTTTCATATGATGAACCTATTCCTATCATGTGTGGCAATACAAGTGCAATCAATATTTCAAAGAATCTAGTAATGCATTCAAGAACAAAACATATCTCAATCCAGTATCACTTCTTGAGAGAGAAAGTTGGAGTATGTGCCTTCTAAGGTTCAGGTTGTTGATATTTTCACAAAGGCTCTTGAAAAAGATACTTTTGAGTATCTCTAGGAGAAGTTAGGGGTTATTTCCCCTCCTTTCAACTAGATGCATAAGTATGTGCATCTATCCGAGAAGAATTTCAAGATACATTCTTGGTTTTGGACTGATGTTGAAGGCTACCTCTCAGAGGGAGTAGGTAGTAGTGGTTGATGGATGATGCAGTTAGATGGAGCATATTGTATACTCCTAACTGGGAGTATGCACTTAGAGAGTGCATAAGAATGAGTGTAGTTGCTTGTTGGTATTGCAAGTGGTGTATGCAGTTGTTTCCCTTTGAATATTGTCAAAGGGGGAGAGCAAGAGATTTGGATGAGTTTATGGGCCTTTTCCATTGATGTCAAACAGGGAGAGAAAGTTAAAGTGGTTGAAAAACCATAAATAAAAAAAGAAAAACATGGAGAGAGTTGCAGAAGTGGATATGGTCTGAATGCCATAGGGAGAGATATTATGAAGAAGTATTGTTTGAGGAGCAAAGGAGGAAAGTGATATAGAATGCAAGTGTTGCTGGTGTTGTAGGAGAAGAAGTCTGCGAAGAGAAAGGATGAAGAGTAAAGAGTTGTGCTAATCAAGGGGAGTGCTTCTTATTGCAGTATTGTTGTTGGCTACTTTTTTTTTTAATGGTTTTTGAGAAGGCAGATGTTTCCATCAATGACAAAGGGGGAGATTGTTGGAAGTTTGGAGATGTTGGAAGCTTGAGTTGTTTATGAGTTCCTTGGGTGTTGTCATTGATGTCAACCCATTGTATAAAGAATTTTTTTTTGTTGGTGTTGATGATGTCAACCCCTAAAATTGGAGTTGTGGAATTATGGAGTTGTTGGTATTAATGTCAACACAATATTGTTGGTGTTGTCATTGATGTCCTACTTTAGTATAGCTACAAAGGTTGTTGGTCTGACTTGTCTTTGGGGAGATTGTTGTATTTGGAAAGTGTTGTATTTTTCATATGTTGTAGATGTGTTGCAAAGATGTTAGTAATGTTGTTAATGAAGTTGGTTCACTTGGATTCCAAGTGCTTTTGAGAAAATTTGAATAAAAGAGAATTTAGTGTGAAAGAGTGGTTTTCAGTGTTTTTCTCTACATTTCTTCATGATTGAAGATATGATCATGTATTTTGGACTTGATGATTAGAGGTGTTCATAGGTGTTATATCCATAGTTTCATGCTCTAGATTGTTCTACAATGGAAGATGTGTTTGACAGTATGTATTTTTGGTAAAATAGGGTGTCTGGGAGTAATGAGATTGCTCCACATTTCTCCACAATGAAGTTTCTAGTGTTGTGAATTTGGGGACATGCTTATAATGTTTGTATCTACCTTCCCTTAAATTTTTAGGTGTTAAGTTGTTCCACAAGATTGTTTGATGTGTTGGGTGTCTATGCCAGTATATCTGGTTGCATAGAATGAAGGTGTTCTTGAGTTTCAGGTGGTTATAGTAGTTGTGAAGAATATTTTGATGATACTGGAATATTTTAAGATGTTGTGTGAATAGTTTGGAATGGTGTTGTGTGGTCAATGAGATATTTCCAAATCTTGAGAGGTGTGTTTGGGGCCGCTTGTTAGCGTTAGTGCAAGTTTGGCCGACTTGGCGTGCTAGCACTAATTGCAGAGGATAATTGTTGATTGATGAAGTTTTGAGAAGCGTGTTTGTGTAGATTTGGGTCCCAATTAAGTAGTTGCATGGTTTGTATTCACTTATTTATACTATGGAAGTGTTTAGTGCCGACCTATTTGGTGTTACATGGTTGAGGTGTATATGTTTCATTAAGGCCAACCTAATTGATCAGGTGTTTTATGTCACAGAGGGTATAAATGCAAGGAGAATTATTGTATGGATAAAGTGTGAAGAGTGTGTGATGTGAAATATGTGAATGTGAGCAGGTGTGATGATCTATGTGTGATCTTGAATGCTTATGACTTCCTAATGCAATGAGCAAAAGGTGTCTATCTTTCAATCTGTTTGATGAGTTGTTTGTGCTTCAGTGGAACTGTACCTTCAACATATGAGAGATGCATTTTTTTTAGTTCAAATTGGCAATGAGCCACCCCTTCTTTCTTCTTTCTCTAGAAAATGATTCTTTTGGAAATGAGCCTTTCTTTATCTTTATGGGTTGTGAGCCCTTGGCAGTGAGCGTTATTGTATTTGGTGTTGCAATTCATATGTTAGTGAGCTAATCCTCACCATAGATTTTCCCTTCTTAGGTTTTCCACGTAAATCTGGTGTTCTTATGTGTTTGATGTGTTTGCATTACTTCTTTTCATATTCACATTTTTTTAATGCATGTTAAGGGTTTAATGGCGGATAAGGGTTTAGGAACTAATACTGATCTAAACGTTAATGAGGGTTTATGATGTTTGAAAAGTATACAACTGATTCACCCCCCTCTCAATTTTCCTATGCATCTAACGAAATTCCAAAATTCAAATTCAAATTCAAATCCTAGTTCAAATTTGAAAATATCTCCCTCCAAAATATCTTTCTAAATTTTATGGAAGAGATTCAATTAACTGAACCTTTCCTCTTCATGCATGTCTCCTCACCCCTTAATTTACTCTCAACCATTGATATTATCTTTCAATCTTAACCATTGATCAACTACCTTGAATTATATAAAATAAGCCTTAATCCTTCATTATACGACACCTCAAAGTTTTGAGAAAATTGGTAATTCTCTCCAATTGAGCTTGAATATCATTAATCCTCCATAGCCATCAATCTTTTGACCTTTGGGACAATTAGGTTTATGCAAGCATGAGAAATTCAACGTAACAAAAGCATAATTCAATAATGGAGTAAGGACTTGCATTCTTGGGTGAGGTAAAAGTAGGGTTTAAATTGTTTAATTCTCTCATTTATTTATTTCATTTGATTTTAGGATATCACTTCATTCGTAATGGGCTTAATTTGGTCAATTGTGTCTTGATTTGTGTTTCTACTAACCTTTCTTGTTGTTTTCCCTCTTGAATTGATCCTTCCATTTATCCCTGTTCACATTTTGGCACGCCCAATGGGACCCACATCCTTGATTTGACATCAATTTGAGTTTTCTTAAGTTACAGGTTACAGAGACACTTTTGATACAAATCAACACTTTTGAAACACACATCTACACATTTGACTATACGACGACATTTATGCAACACAACATTTCTGAACAACGAATCAACACATTTGCTTGTTTTTTTTTCACATGTTTATAGGTTACAGTGACACTTTTGATTCCCTCAGTGACATGTTTGATAAAAACATCAACATGTTTGACTCTGCACATCGATGCTACTGAAATACAATGACACTTTTGATGGGTATAATGACATGTTTGATTTTTATAGAGACACTTATTTTTTCAATGATGCATTTGATTCAATTTTTTGGATTTTTTCTAACCCTAACGTTTGTTTAGTTTTTCTTAGACTAACATATCTATGCAACCTTGATGAATGTTGGGAGAATACAAAATAAGACAAACTACTGATGTATTTGATGCAAGGCAAACAATTTTAAAAACGTTGATCTCTAGATTAGCTCACATTTGAATTTCGGTTTTTAATTAAAAAATTGTTTTTCGTGTTTGGCAGGTTTCTAGTGCACATGATCTCTCCTCGCACTATGTGCAATCTTGGAGATTAAAAACACTATTATCTTGCACTTTTTTTTTGCATACTCGAGGAATAATACAAAAGTATGCTCTTCTCTTGTGTTAGGTGCAATCTTGAGAATTAGAAACACTAGTATTTTTTGTTTAATTTAGTAGGAGGCTTGGTTGGGGATTTCATCACCTCAAGGGTGAACTCAACCATCTTTATTGGCAAGGTATATAAAGGGGGGATAACAAAGGTTGTACCTCATGGTGTGGTCAACATCCTATAATCCAAGCCTCGTGATCCTTGGTCCGTCGAGACATGTATAGGTGAAGAGGAGAGGTGAGACCCCCTTGAATTGAGCATCCTTAGATGGGCTCATTGTTCATGAAAAAACTACAAACCTTATTTTTAAGAAGCCTCTAAGACCATTAACCATTGGTTTAGTGTGGTGCAGGGTAGAGTATCATGCCTAAAGTTACTCACCATGTACTCTTTTCTTGTTAAGGTGATAATTATTCCTTGTTAGGACCCCATCCTTCCAAGATAATGGGTGTTAAGGTGGTACATGACCTTAGCATACCCTATTTACTCATTCATTTGAAATTATTATGCTTCGGCAGGTGGGCCTACACTAAGTCAATACACCTTTTTCTACTAATTAGGTTATATTTCTTGATGTGTTTTCTTGTAGAGACCAATGAATATCCATTATAGTGTGTTTTGCATTGAACTCTCAAAATTATCCAAAAAAATTTGCAGTCAGCTTTACATACTATTATCTGTTGTGTGATATCTCTTTCTAGACAAAAACAAATCCAAATTAGTCTTCAAAATGTTCAACTTAGTCAAAAACCTTAGGAAAATTTTAGGTTTAGTTTTAGAGTCATGCTTATGAGGTTACAGTGATGCTTTTGTTGTAACTATGATGGTTTTGATAAGTCTATGACACTTCTATTAGAAAATTGACACATCTACCAAAAACACAATGATGCTTCTACATAACTCGATGTTTTTGACCTAAATTGCTCTCTATCAATCTTAAAAACCTAGTTTCTACCCAATGATGCTTCTGAAACATATCGAAACCTTTGATAAACATAGTGATTTTTTTTCTCTAGGTTGACACTTTTTCCATAACTTGTCACATTAGATAGAGTGAAGTGCAACACTTTTGACATCATGTGACACGTTTGAAAGTTACAACGACACTTTTGAAATACAAAGAAACACATTTGACTGTGAAATTAAATTTTCAAAAACCTTAGAATTCCAATCTCCTGAATTTAACAATAAACCAACCTAGGATCTGAAACCTATATTGTAATAAACTTGTAACTAGCATTCATCATCCATACAACAAACAAACTTTCACACTCATCTCATACCATTTTTCATCTTGAACTTCTAGGGTTACATTTCTTTATCTTTTAGACAAACAATCACATCATAATCATCCACAAAACATCAATCCACCAGCAACCAAAATCAGTCATAGTCTTGCTTAGGTCTCCCATCTTATCTCCTAGTTTATCTTTTTCTTGAAAAATAGTCAATTTCAAGTACATAGTTAAATTACCATCAAAATTTGTGAATGAACTAGCTTAGTGGTCTTGTCTACTCCTAAGTTTGTATACTCACCATCATCCCTTTTCTTGGACTCATTTTTCTAGTACAAGTAAAGACCATCCTTTAGCATATATCAAATGAAGATATAGCTTAACTTTGACTTTTGGAGGTTTTCATATCTCCCATCAAACCAAACATCATCAACATCAATACTTTGTCCAAATCTATCTAGTATAGCTCGCATAAGTCCAATCTTGAAGCAAACCCTCATCCATATCACATAGTCTAAACTTCATTTACATCCCATCTTCCATAAGATCATTTTATTTTATGCCTATTACAAGGTCCCAACACAAACAAATCATGGAGTCAAACCAAAGTAGTTCAAATGTCACTATGCCTATGACTACTACTGAAACAACATTTGGAATGCCTAGTGATCTATACAATCCACATGTAAGTCAAACACTACAACAACCAACTCAACAACAACCCTAATATCAAACTATACTAATAGAAGACATTATGAATGAATCCAAGTTATTTAAGGAATTCACTAAGGAACAAATTTTAGGAAATGCAACAAGATCCCTCATTAGCTAGAGCACTTGATGCCCTCATTTTTATGGATCCCAACACCTACTTTTTTAAACTTTTACAAAATGGTGCCAAACTACCCTCTAATTATAATGTTGTAGCATTAGAGAACAAGCTCAAACAAATACCATGACAACTAGTGTTCCTATACTTGAGAACATGCCTAGAGTTCAAACTATCAACAAACCAATACCAACACATCTCATACCAAACATACCTATTCCACCTACAATACCCACATGTGACATGGATTCTATACTATTTTCCAAATAATTTATGAATCCATTATATCAAAACCCAAGCATAGGTGATCAAGCAATCCAAAATCCACCAAATACCAATGTCCCACCTTCCTCGACATACACAACCATCAAACAAACCCAAATATATCAAATCCCTCAAACAACAACATACCAAACTATACAAAAATTCCTTTTGCAACACCAACCCATACATCATATGTGCCTCCTAGCATTTTAAATGTTACAGAAACATCCAACACAACTAGGAGAACAAACAACCCCAATAACTCAAGTCAACCTTCCAACTGACAAAATCCATAATTTTATATCACAAAACACATTCCACATCTACCATACCAAGAAACTATAACATATCACATCTATCAAAAATACTCATACCTAATACAAATATCCACCAACAACCTAACTTTCATCAAAACCCAAACACATCTCAAAAAAAATCCATACGCCAACAACATAACTCTCATCAAAACCCAAACACATCTCAACAACCACAAATTACCCCTGAACCACAATACGTTCCTCAACAACATAAAATACCTCAAAAACACTATGTCCCACAATAGAAAATTATCCAACAGCAACAAATTCTACCACAACAATAATAAAGCATATCACAACAACATCCTTCATGTAATCCATATAACCCTACACATGAACAAAACAATACACAATACCAAAACATACCTTATAACTCATATAGTATACTACAAAACATCCTGTAAAATATAAATCCATCATACAATTCATGATCTATCTCTCAACAACAAACATACACTCCATCCCACCAACCTCAAAACAATCAACATGATAACTTGGCATTTCAAATCCAAAGTTTGAACGATAAAGTTACAAAAATGCAACTAGGGAATACATAATTATGATACCTTTCCCTAACAACTTTCAATTGCCAAAATTCATTAAGTATAAGGGAAGATGTGATCCTTGAGAACACATACAAGAATTATATGTATCTTTTCTGGAGGTCTCCTTCAATGATATATATCTAATGTGTCTTTTCCCTCGAAGCTTAGGAGGACAAGCTATAGAATGGTTTCTCATCTACCCCAAGGTATCAAAACACTTCAAAAACTAGTTAAATTTTTTTTTTGTCACTTATCATACAATATCAAACATGAAATAACCATGACTGACTTATATAACACAAAGAAATACTCAAGAGAAAAAATTTCCTCATTTTTACAACGTTGGAGACAGAAATCTAGAAAATGTAAATGGCCCATCCTTGAAAAGAAAATTGTAGACATTTTTTTCCAAAACCTAAATACAAAAATTGGCTTCCATGTTACAATGAAATGTGCTAATATCTTCGAAGAGGTCATAGAAAAGGGACTCACTATTGAGAAGGCTCCTATCACTAAGGGCCTTGTTAAAATCTATAAAGACAATAGGGATCATACATCTAATTCTAATGAAAAACCTCACCTTTGGGCTAAAAGAAGAATGTCACCAATGATGGGGTAGTAAACACCAAATTCATGCAAACTATATAAACCCCATCTAACAATCATTAGAATAATGCAAACATAAATCCTCTAAGGGGGACACAAGACCTAATAACAACACTAGATAAATATACACTTCCTTAGGGGAACCAATCAAAACGGTCTTGAAAAAGTTGACCCAAACAAATCTTATAAAGCTCCCAGAGGTAAGACAATATGATGAACCTCAATTCAAACCCTCATGGTATAATGACAATGACTATTGTGAATACCATAATACTAAAGGGAACAAAACAACTAACTATATGAGACTTAAGAACATCATAAAATATCCTATAGAACAATGAGAAGTAAGTGTAGATCAATGTCATGGAACCTTTGAAAATAATGATTTATAGATTTATAAGGATCCAATCCTAAACCGTGATAAAGGAAATGACTTGGGTAAGATTAAGGACTATAACAATGTTAATCACTCCTATGATAATGTAGTGGGACATTTCCAAGACTCAAACAATCATGTTTCTATCATTACTATATCTAGTAAGAATCTCAAGTGTGGAGTTACCACATGATGAGGGAAATTAACCATTCAAGGAGCTCCACCCATATCTAGGAACTTATCTAAGGTGCAATCAACTAATTATAGTCTCATAGAACATCTTAATAAATCCCTAGCCCAGATATCCATTTTGGATCTTCTTAGAATTTCTCTTGCATGCAAACAAATCCTAAACAAAGAACTCTTGGAATCCCCCATCCCAACTGATATAGACACTAATCAATTTGAGGCCATGGTAGGGCATATTGCATCCAATAATTTCCTAGTATTCATGAAAAAAGATCTTCCATCCATCACATATCATAATCATGCTATACATCTAGAAGTCTATGTCCACAAGCATAAAATCAAGAGAGTCTTGATAGATGGTGGGGTGGGCTTAAATATTCGTACCTTGAAATTAGTTAGACAACTGGGATATTCTAAAGAGGCCATCAAAATATAAAAGGGAATTAGTATAAGGGCATATGATGACAATGCGAGTCAAAGGGCACTATCAAGCTTCATATCCAAGTGGGTCAAGCTATTGTAGAGACAATATGTCAAGTCTTGGATCTTGATTTACCATATAACATTCTCCTAGGGTGCTCATAGATATATGTCATGCAGACCATCCCTTCAACCTACCACTAGTGCATTAAATTTTTGTACAATGAAACCGAGGTCACCATTCATGGTGACCCCCAACCTTTCCATTATTGCAAATACTTGGAAGTGAAATTTAAAAAAATACTCTAAGTCCCAAATAATGATATCGCCCTACATTCATCATCCTACATCAATCCATCAATGCTAGCCTCATCATCTACCACTCATAAAACTCTCCCCGAAATCAAGATCCAAGTACAAGAAAACGGTTGTGGTGACTATAATCTCAAAAAGGTCTTATGCAGGACAACTTCTATCTTATCCTAAGACAAATGGGAAACCACAACATATTGATAAAACCTCCTCTATTATCAAATTTATACCCACAGTTTTCTCCAAGTGGGGAGAACTCAACAAAGAAGTCATAGAGTTTCATGTTTCCAAATGGTTGTACCATGATGAAAGGGAGAAAACTACTCTATTAATTGATAAAAATAGTAAAGGATTCCAGATGATTAAGAACATGGTATTCACAAGCCATGGAGGTCTTGGTCTACATTAGCAAGGAATTAGAGAACCCATTATTCTATAAAAATGAAAGAAATATCAAGGACATTGATATGGTTAGCTATATAATGCTACCCCCAACATTCAAAGTATCTCTAGTGAGGTAGTTGAAGCTTCTCCTATGGATAATATTTCCAATAATGATACCATCGAGGACTCTCCAATGTACATCATTGACTTATTTGAAAAACACGTCCATCAACACCATCACAATCTTGTCATTTACCCCATCTTCATAAGATGATAACCTTTAGCTTGTTTACCCCCAACTTATTGATTGAGACCAACAAAAAGCACATATTCTATATTTATTCAAAAATGATGAATCTATTTTTGAGTTCATGTAACTTAGAGATGACATGTCGTCAGGGGATCAAAAATCAGGGTTCGACATAGAGCTTGATGTGAAAATTCAACATAGAGCTTGATGTGAAAACATACTTTGGGGAGAACCCCAAATTGCTCAATTGCAAAACTAAAAACATAAAAATAAAAATTATATCCCCAAGTGAAAACCATAAAGTGGCACTTTTCATACCATGAAAAATTAAAAATAAAGGACATATCCAAGGGAGAAAACCTCTTTGAGGCATATGAGAATGAAGGACTCGACCTTACAAGTATAGCTCAACATCAAGAGAAATCAACAATATTAGTAGAGCATTCCAAGCAAGTGAATGTTGGAACAACTAACACACCAAAGATCATGTTCTACACAACATCCGTAGATCTTGAAGAGAAACATAATTTCACATCATTCCTAGAAGAACGTAAAATCAACTTTTCTTGGTCTTACACTAACATGCCTAGACTAGATACCACTCTAGTGGTAAATTGTTCAATAGTATATCCAAGAGCTAAACTAGTGAAACAAAAGCCACACAAAATGCACCCACAAATTGCATTAATGGTGAAATTAGATCTACATAAATTATTGGATGTTGGTTTCATAAGGCTAATCGATTATCCAAAGTGACTTTCCAATCTAGTATCAATTTCCAAACCCACTAGGGGCATCCACATCTGCACCAACTTTAGAGATCTTAATAAAGCTTGTATTAAGGACAACTTCCCATTGCAAAAAATAGATAAATTGTTTATTTGACAATAGGTCATGAAATGTTTCACTCATGGATGAATTTTCAGGGTATAACCAAATCCGCATAGCACAAGAAGACCAACATAAAATAGATTTCACATGCCCTTGGGGTACATACTATTGGAATGTTATGCCTTTTGGACTTAAAAATGTAGGGGTGATGTACTAACAATCCACGATAGTGATTTTCCATTTAATAGTCCACAACATCATGAAAGACTATGTAGACAATATTTTAGCTAAATAAGTGACAAGAGAAGGGTACCTAGAGGTGCTAGCTAAAATATTTGATAGGCTTGAAAGATATCAAGTGAGGCTTAATCCAAAGAAATGTGTATTCAGAATCACTTATAGAAATTTTTTGGGATACATAGCGTCTCAAAGAGGTATTGAGGTGGATCCAGTGAAAGTCAAAGAAATCATTGATATGCATTCACCTAAAACCCTAAAGCAACTTTGAAGTCTACAAGGGAAGCTCCAATCTATCCGAAGGTTTATAGCACAACTAGTAGACAAATGCCACACATTTACTCATCTCCTACATAAGGATTTCACATTCAAATGGGATGAGAAATTCCAACAATCCTTGTAACATCTCAAAGATTACCTAGCATCATCCCTAGTGTTGATGCTTCCAGTGGTAGGTAGACCTTTGAACCTATACATCTCAACAACAACATTAGGTGCTCTCTTGGCACAACATGATTACTCAGGGAAAGAAAGAGAAGTCTACTACATAAGCCAGACATTAGTTAGATATGAGCTTAATTATACTCCCATCAAGCGAGCATATTTATTATTCGTCTTTACTTCCCAAAATCTACAACACTATATGCTTAATTGTCAAGTCAAGCCCATCTCTAAGGTGGATTCACTAAAGTATCTATTGTCAAAAGCAACACACACGAGTTGTATGGATAAACAAGTTAGATTCTTAGTGAATTTAACATAGAATATATGGATAGGAAGGAAATCAAAGGACCTATCATAATAGATCAACTAGCAGATGCACCAATATATGATGAAAATCCCCTTATATCACATTTCCTAAATGGGGCAATATTCACTGTTACTTCTACTAGTCAATGGAAGTTATACTTTGATGGACCTAACATCAATATGGATCAGGGGTGGGAGTCTAATTCATTAACCCTAGGGTGATTGCATACCAAAATCATATCAGCTAGCATTTCCATGCACAAATAATATATCCAAATATGAAGATCTTATTATAGGATTAAGAATGGAAATACAATGGTAGATCAAAGATCTACTATTTATGGTGATTCTCAACTAGTAGTGAGACATGTCAACGATGACTACTAAACTAAAGATGATAAACTACTTCCTTACAAAAGGATGGTTGATAGCTTCAAACAATATTTCACTATTGTCTCATTTGAGTAAATACTTAGAGTCAATAATAGGGCTGCAAATGCTATAGCGACCATTGGGTCTCTCTTAGACATGCTGCATGATAGTCACAAATGTGAGTTCCTTGTTGAGAACCTATGGATACCGAGGTTCAAATTCCTCAAATTAAAATTCATGTGTGAAATTGTTGGTCCCAATTCTCCTCGGTACCATAACATTTGCACCTATCTCTAAGATGGTACTATACCACCTAACCTCACCTCCAATCTTAAGAAATATTTATTTTTTGATCATCTCACTTCACCCTACTTGGTGACACCCTTTATCAAAAAATTATTGATGGTACATTTCTTTGGTGTATTAACTTAGAAGAGCTTTAACTGCACTACATGAGGTACACAAAGGTGTTTGTGGGTCACATTCTAGTGGCCCTATCCTCCCTAATAAGCTATTGAGGACATGATACTATTGTCCTACCATGGATCAAGAATCACATCAATTTTCTAAGAAGTGATTACAATGCCAATAACATGGTGATCTTATTCACACTCCAACACAAGAATTGTAAACTATAACTACACCATGGCCCTTTACATTGGGGAATCAACCTCATAGGAAATATTTCTCCCACATTCTCTAACTTGGTCATAAGTTTATCATCACCACCACTAAGTACTTCATGAAGTGGATTGAAGCTATTCCCTTCACCTACATTACCAATAAACAAATATATAAGTTTATCCTAAACTACCTAATTTTTTAGTATGGTGTGCCTCATGCCATCATCACAAATAATGGAACACACTTCCAAAATCAGGATGTCTAAGATCTTTGCACTCAATTCCATATCCAACATCACTTTTTGACTCCATACTACCCTTAGGTAAATGGTCAAGTAGATGTGTCTAACAAAACTATCCTAAAAATTCTCAAGAAGACAGTTAATGATGTTGGTCATGATTGGAACCTCCAACTAAATCTCGCCTTATGGGCCTACTGTACTACTATTCGAATACCTAATAGTGCTACATTGTTTTCCCTAGTCTATGGTACCAAAGCATCTTTCCTATCGAGGTAAAACTTCCTTCATTAAGGGTGTCATTGCAACACCTTATCGATGATGAGGAATACATAGTATCTAGACTACAAGAGCTAGAATTGCTAGATGAAAGGCATCTTAGTGCTCTCAACCATCTCAAAACTTACGAAAAATATTCCATGTAGCTAAGAAAATATCAAGAACCAAAAAATTCCAAGTATGTGATCTAGTCCTCAAGGAGAATTAAAAGAACCAATTGGATCAAGATAGAAAAGGAAATTTTAAACCAAATTGGTTAGGAACTTTTGTCGTCACAACAATCTATGGCTTAGGAGCCTATCAACTAGCTACACATGAAGGTGACCCATTACAAGATCCCATAAACAATAGTCATCTCAAGCGGTTCTATGTTTAGAACCATCTAGATAACCTAAAAAAATCCATAAAAAAGTAAAAAAATCTTTAAAAGGGGGATAAAATAGTAAAGATAAAAAATCATCCTCTAGTGAAAACCACTTTTATGGTTCTTTGAACAAGTACCTTAGTGAAAACCTAGCAAACAAGCACCATGTGTAATGAGCACCATTTACCATTTATCTATATTCTCTTCCATTCCATCCATAATAACTCTACCATCTCATCCATATTCATCCATTCACCATCGTATTTTCACTTACACGCCTAGCATGGCTTGGTAATTTATCAATATCTAATATTACCCATATCATCTAGAATAATCCTAGGGTCATCTAATGTAGTTCATCATAAAATGATCCTACATATAACTAGGGACACTTTTTTTAACCTACTGTCAAATTGAATCCTTGTTTATTACTTAAATATGAAAATCTAAAAACATCCAAATAACGTAAAATCCAAAAACATTGAAATAATGTAAAATCCAAAATCAATCTCAAATATTCAAACATCCAAAATAATAGATGCTTTAAAAATCCAAAAACACCTAAATAAACATGAAAAATTTAAAACATTCAGATAATGTAAAATCCAAAAACATTCAGACAATAGAAAAATCCAAAAACAACCTCAAATATTAAAAAAATCCAAAAAAAAAGAAGCAATAGATATTTTAAAAAATCCCAAAACATTCAAATATCTCAAAAAGTTCAAAAATAGCCTCAAATACATCCAACAAAAAGTTCAAAAAATAGTCAAAAATCCTAAAAGTTCAACAAAGACATCATGCAACTCATTTATCCACAACAAAATCATCTCCCATAATAAACCTATCATCACCTTCATCTTTGACAAAGTAAGAAAAATAAAATGTGGAAATCATCGAAACCTAGAACATTCATGAAAAATTACTAGTATTGATCATTGCCAGAACAAACCAACTATGTACATATTGATATCCTAAAAGCACCTAATTCAACATCCAACATTTTCGCCTTCATGGATACATCAACACAATCATGGATCAATAATAACAATCTCTTTGGTAGGAGATATGATGGATTTGATATGTTTTGTCAATCAATCTTTTCTTTTGATTTATCTTTTGTCTCATTCCATTACTTACTTGAAGCCACCATGATTTTTAATATCTTGGTGTTTCTATAGGATTATGTAATGGGCCATAGTTATTTCTTTCGTTTGCTATGTTTGTGGGATGTTATTGTAATATGACCATGGTGAATGCTTTCCTTATGTGTGTAGGGATAGTTTTAGACAATACAACGACCTTTGCATACCAAGTTCTTTATCCCTTTTGTGCATAAGGTCTAACTTTCTTTAAGGCTTCATTCTCTCACATGATTAAATAAGGTTTTTGTATGTCAAGCATGAACAAAGATACTCCTATTTGTTTGCAGAGTCAAAGTCCATGCAATAGATATGTCACCTTGATTCTTCATACATTGGTACATAATGTCTACTTGCTATATCAAAATAAGGTTTGCTCTATATTCTTTAGCATAAACTAAAGCAAAATAAAAATCATATATCCTATCCCATTTCCATTAAAATTTCAAATCATTCTTACAATCATGGCTTTCTCCATATTTGATTAACATCGTTCATACATCTATCAATATTTTTTTCTAAAAATCTATCCTTTCTTCTATCCTGCTCATCATACTAACTATTCCATCCATGTATCATGACATAAACAAAATATACATCACATTTTGTATCCACAAATCATTAGTACCATCATAATATCATATATCCTACATCCATAAGAATCAAACATAACATCATAGATCTTGCATAGTTATAAAATATATATGCATCATAAAAATACAAAAAAAGAGGCATAACATCAAACATCATAGCATCATCATAATCCATCCATCATACATCATGAGATCAAATAGATTATTAGATGCATACATCAAATCATATACATAATCCATCACATACATAATAACAATCCATAATATCACATAACATATATCAAGTCACCTCACATCTCATCCCATATCATATATATCATCAACAAGTGTGTCCTGGTACAAAATACATATACATCAAATATATGTATAATGGGATATCAAGAGCCATCAATATATATATATATATATATATATATATATCATCAAAAGAATGTGTCTATAATCAAATATCTATAAATCAATATACAAAGGCATATAGCTACATGGAGATACCCCTATCCTCCCAACCAAGAGAAGATGGGTGAGGAGGCATCGCCTATTGGCCTCCAATCTGTTGGGCCCCAAATCCTTGTCCCTTGGGTGTCCAGGTTGTGATGGTTGTTACGACTGAAGTGGCTGTCCTACCAACCCTCCATTTGACCTCCATGTTATCCCAACAACACTCCTAGCTGAAAATTTGGAAGCTCTCCTCCCAATCAAAACTACAACCTCATATAGAGTCATATGATAAGTGGCCTCCTAGATGAGTACCCTTACCTCTCTCATGTGTTGTGCCATCGATACCACAACACCCTATCTTGTAGACTCTACCTACTATAGCCTCGCCCACTTAGTATCTCTCTCATATATCAGTTGAGCAACTTGTGCCTCCACTTGCTTGCGGTAGGCTATCTCAACATCCCTCTCAACTATCCTTTGTGCTATCTAAATAGTCAATCCATCCCTCTCCATCTTATAGTCGTATTTCTCTTCAAGCCCACTACAAGTTGGATATCCTCAACATCACCTCCCCTTTCCCACCACAACTACAACAATCTATTGAACCAATGGATCCTACTATGGTCCCTCATTAGGAACCCCTCCTACAACCGCATCTACCTCTGCTCTTTTTCTTTGTTGATGAGCTCTACTCGGCTCTACCTCTCTCCTCTACTACCTACCCACTGCCTCCCTCGATGTGACTCACCATGCATCAAAAATTAGGATTCATTCCTACATCCTCGCCACTGCAACCCAAGCCCACTATACTAGCATCAGATGTATAAACTTAGTAGCTACTACTTGTGGATTGGCAATAGGTCCCCACTCCTTGATATCCCTCTGTGTGTGAGTAAATAGAGCCTGATAATCTATTGCAAGCATATCTTATGCCTCTCTGAACTACCTTCTGACCCTATCAAGTAGGTATCTCTCCAAATTGTGTGGCGTGTGGCCAATAATACATCATGTATGTTTGGGAAAAGGGAGATAAATGCCATCATCATCCTAGGCCTCACATTATAACCATGAGCACTAGGTAAAATCATCCATCCCATCAGGCACTCTCCTCTAGTAGTCAAGATCTCCTATACTTCTCTGAGTTAGTAAGGCATCATAATAGTAGACAAAAGGATCTCCAACTACTCAAATCACATCTCCCATTGGTCTAGTCACATCAATGTGCTCCCCTACCCAAATGTGAAGTAAAGTCACCGTAGTTGATAAATTGGTGGTTTCCCTATATACAACCGGTGCATGTCATGGTATAATTGAGCTAGTACGCATGGCCTCCACACATAAACAATAACATTTCCCATCATCCTATCAAGGATGTAGCCCTATCCAAAAAAGAATCCCCTAGATTGATGGTCAGGGATAATCACACCTAAGATTAGACCTCCAATCACCAAAATAACATCATCTATAACCCTGATGTACAATCTGAGATCAATCTATCCATTGATATCCAAATCCTCATCATGGAGGACTCCCTCTAGATAATATGTTCCATGGTCAGTGGCATAGATCACCTGGGATATCTTGATTGAAATCCTATGTATCTGCCATACATCCTTGAGTGTGATGATGGTGTCTCTAGTTGGAAACTCGAAAGACGAAGTCTCTAAATTCCATCTCTTGATAATAGCAGTCATAAAGGCTCAATGAGCCTAAATATTCAACATGTAAGCAATGTGATATAAACTGATAGCTCCCAAGAACTCGACATCCATCTCACTAATGTGGGCTATCCTATCTAGTACCCTTGATTGTCACTCCCTAGAAAGAATAAGATCTAGGAAAATCTGCAAGCATAACACCCACAATGTCTATTTGTCAAAAAATTGATAAAAATTTAATGTTACAAACCCTTGAATCAAAAGTGACCTTTTTTGCAAAATCATTGTTTTATCTTAGTCATACGCGAGCCTTTTTTTCAAAAGTGTTTCTTTTCTAAATCATAAGCGAGCAATTTTTCAAACACGTCACATGGTCACAGCCAAAAGCAATCTCATTTTCAAAAGTTTCATGGCATGTCAAACATGTCATGACACCTTCAAAAGCGTCACATCGGGTTTCAAATGCCTCATGTCAGTGTTCAAAAGCATTGATCCTAGATCGATGTGTTTGATTGACTCCCTAGACCTAGCATTTATTACACTTAAAACTATGTGTAAAAATGAAAGGGTTAGATACATACCAAGGGAGCTAGTCTGGTAGGCCTCTGGAATCAACAGACTTAGTCTACATGGTGTGTAGCTCATGGAATACCAACAATATTTGCAACAACTTCACTAAGAAATCTCACTCAGAGCTTTGAAAACTATAAACTATGAGAGTGCAAATGAGGTGAAAATGACCCCAAGGACCTATATTCTCATAATTTGATATTTTTCATCAATTTCACTCATTATCCCTATTTCATCACTTTTAATTAAATAATTTCTAATTATTTGATTAAACTAATTAATTTCTTGCATTAGTTGAATAATTTAAATTATTTGATCAATTCATTATTTTTCCTATATTTCACATTACTTGAATAATTTCCATTATTTAATTAAGTTTCAAATTTTACTCCCATCCATTTGATTTAATTATTTAATTAAAAATAATTTATTCTTCTTATCCCATATAATTAAATAATTTATTAATTATTTAATTAGCTAATTTTCTTCCACAATTAAATGAATTTTTTAATTCATTTAGTTGAACATTCCCTCCAATAGGAATATTCCAAAATTCAAATTCAAATTTAAATCCTAATTCAAATTTGAAAATATCTCTCTCCAAAACATCTTCCTAAATTTTAGGGAAGAGATTCAATTAACTAAACCTTTCCTCTTCATGCACGGATCCTCGCCCCTTAATTCACTCTCAACTATTGATCTTGTCTTTCAATCTCAACCATCTATTCGATATCCTGAAATCTATAAAATAAGCCTTAATCCTTCATTATAGGACTCCTCAAAGTTTTGAGAAAATTGGTGATTCTCTCCAATGAGCTTGAAAATCGTCAATCCTCCATAGCCGTCAATCTTTTGAGGTTTTTTACACAATTAGGTTTATGCAAGCATGAGAAATACAACATATCAAAGGCATAATTCAATAATGGAGTAAGGAATTGCATTCTTTGGTGAGGTAAAAGTAGGGTTTAAATTTTTTAATTCTCCCATTTCTTGTTTATTCCATTTGATTCTAGCTTGTCACTACATTGGTAATGGGTTTAATTCGGTCAATTGGGTCTTGATTTGTGTTGTGATTAACCTTTCTTATTGTTTTCCCTCTTGATTTGATCCTTCCATTTATCCTTGTTCACAGATATGATACAAATTTTTGCTCCAAAGAGAGGTGAAATAATAAGGAAGATTGGGAGAGATTTGTAGCTAAAATTGAAGCTTCTTGGTAAATTACATTATTGGATGTAGGATAGTCCACCTATATCATGATGAAGGTATGGAATTCTCTTAGCGTAGTTGGAATGATCACTATTTTCAACTTTCAATGATTGTATTTAGATGGAATGCATGCACTACTTTAGTATGGGGTAGTTGTACTATTTGGTTGTAACAATAAAACAAATTGTTAAGGTGTTGGAGTGAAGACGTTTTCTTACTACCATTTACACCTACATATGTAATGGGTAAATATCTGGGTAAATAGATGAGTGTTATTTTCCTTTAATTAAGGCCTCTATGGATGAGTCCTTCAATACATGTGATTGTAGAGGAATATTTTCCCCAACCAACTATGTCACTTATAATGGAAGATTATCTCAAAGAACAACACTACAATGTCAATTTAAGAAGTCTTTTTAGAACATGAAGCACATGTAAATTACTCTAGGAAAATAAATGTTAATCTTTAAGGTTTGATTATTATTATTTATATAAGGTAGAAGGTAGTGCAAACAAGATGAAAAAATTAGAACTAACACTGAAAAATAGAAAATCAAATTTTATAGTGACAAGAGCCCTAGTATATATGTATGCATAATGTGTCAGCTTAGACAAGACCCATCAACTATGGATAAATTGATTTCTCGATTAAAGGATTTTTAGCTAAATTAGAGTATAGTGAGGTGGATGAATCAATTGAGTTGACAAGAGAAAATGAAGTATTAGCAAATACTAATCGTGAAGGTTTTCATGAAGGTAGTGACTAGAAGACTATATAGCCCAATGGATATGGCATTGGTCTATCTCGAAGATGTTGGAGTTCTCTGCTTTCGACTAGGGAATACAATCCCCACTCAAAGCCAGTTGTTGCCCATGTTTTTGAGCACTGCGAGTTTTAAAATTCTCCCTTGTTCTAAAATTGTGTATTTGTTAATTCAAACCCTATATGCAAAAGGTCATAATTTTTCAAATTACAAATGTTATTGAAACTTTTTATAAGCTATCACCTCAACAATGGCTTGATCTTTCTTGTGTAATTTACATGTTTAATAATAATACAAAATCAATATATGAAATTCTTGGAGCTGAGAAAGTATTGGTGCTTTTCTATTTGGAGGAGAAAACAATTTTTAATATGAGAATATTTAAATTGAGTCCAATAAAGGGCCTAAGACCTTAGGTTGCTACTTAAATTGAGTATATGAAGGTCCAATATATGGAATTTGTGAGGCCCAAGTTTCAGGAACAGATCCGAGCACTTGTTGGTCTTTCCAACTGTTTGCCCAATTTTCTCTAAGGAATAGCTAGATCTTATACTTAAGAACCCTCGATTAGTGGCAAATGAAAAAGAGACATATTTTATAATTATTCTCCTCTATAATTTAGGCTCTCAAGAAACAAGGTGGGTTCCCCTTTACACAACATCATTCTTAAATTACAACAATACTTTCAATGATCTCAAAATATATTATAATTTTCACACTGACAATTTAGAGGATGAACCTGATTGACTAAATCATCATCAAAACCCTTTAGAGCTCTGTATTTTAATGGTGTGAAGTGAGAATAAACAAAAAAAAAAGGTAAAAAAATGAGTTTTAGATTTAGGTTGATTTTTCCTATGTTTGAATTCTTTGAATTAATCTAACCAATGCCTTATCTATTACAAAGTCAAGAATGAAGTAACTTCTCTGATTATAACAAACTAAAAAACTAACTCAGTGGTTTTTATAATCTTATATCCTTGCAATAAGAAACCAACAAATAGATGATATTTTTAATCTTCTTTAAGATCCCTATTGTAATCAAAATATCTTCAATGATTCAACTAAAAAAAAAAATCCTATTACTTGAACAAAAGCCAACAATTAAACATTCATTACAAAAAATGCACAAAGAGAACCTTGAATGAGCTTTGATTATTAAGATTCAAAATATATTGTATTACAACATGGAGACATCAATAATATGGCATATATTCATATAAACAACAAGATTGAATTGTTTGTTTCTATTGGAGAGAAAAATTATATCATCCTTCTTTTGAGACTTTATAAGACCTAACTAAACAATACTAATTCTATACAAAATTTCTCAAAACCTAAGGAATTGAATCTTAGAGTAAGGCACATAATTCCCTTTAATAGAAGTAAGGGAGCAACAAGCAAAAGGTTTATTCCACCGATTATCGCAAAATATAAAATTTAATCAGTGACACCTTCACAAAAGGATAAAATACATTAAACATTAAAAATTAATTGTTGCAAAAGTAGTTAGAGATATTTTGGAGCATTTTACTCTCAGAAGGATTTGATTTGACTAAAATTTCTTCTTTAAGGTTGATAGAGTACACCTAACATTCCTTTTATGACATATTGATGTTGCACTTATGTTGGTTAGTGAAAGTTGATTGAAAAGAAACTCAACTTTTTGCATTATTCTTCTCTATATCTTCATCTTGCTTTGATTGCATGTTACTTATAAATGGGACAAATTGATTCACCCTAACCATATGAGTCTTGTTTTCATCATTTATTAAGACCTCGAGAGCATATACATACTAATATTTAGTTGTTTTGTATCCATTTCACCACCTTTGTTTATTTTTATATATATAGGAGAGAATACTAGAAAAATATGCTCTCCACCCTTTGTAGGGCTTTATTCTCCCTCATTATTCAAAATAGGATGCATGTGAAACTCTTTAAATCCCTCAAAAATATCTAACTCCCACCTTATTATTTCCTTAAATTTATTATGATGGTGAATGATGTCATCTAAAGAATCTAATCTAGAAAGAATATTAGACACCAAACTATAATAAAAATTGGGACCCTCTACAATAATCCTTAATAGTACAATTTTGGGGTCCCAACTGACTTGAAAACACTTCAACCCAACTCCTTATTGAGCATGGTTGGTGAATGCATCCTTCAAAATTTTATTTGTCCCAGAACTTATCCACCAAACTCAAAAAAATTGACAAATTATGGCCCAAAATATTGTCAACCAGGTATGACACTTTCTTAACTGCTCCCTCTTTGGCCATTCTTTCCTCTTCTTTACTCTTCTTGATCTTTTCTCTCAAATTTTTAATCTCAAGGGATAAAGTTTCCTTCTCTTGTGATCCCTTTTCTTCAATGGCTAGATGTGGAGGAGGCAATAATCCTACAACCACATTCAATTGCTCTTATAATTTCAAATTTGTGGCATTGGTCCTATCTAGGTCTCCTTGAAACCTTTTTATTATTTCCTCAATAAACAAGGTTGTTTTGATAGTGAGGGAGGTTTCTTGGATGACACTTGTATCCCCTATTATTCTAACTATCAAATTTTCAGTGAGCTCACATGGGTCATTCATTACCCGGGGCTTATTTTCTTTGTAAAAATAGGCCATATAGCCAAGGTCTCATGCCTTGGGTTGAACCCTGACCCAAAATAAAGAGCATTAGCTTATTCTTCTGACTATAAAATAGGGTTATTCCCTCATTATCTCCTTAAAGTGTTAAATGCAATGTCATATGACATATCCCACCTTGGTAAAAGTAGACACACAACACTTCTTAATAGCTCACTACCTCTTTGAGGAGTCATAGACTCCATTTCTACAACACATTTGTCCATAACTTTGCAATTATTTCCTTTTTCTTTTCCTCTGTAAGGTTTTTGTCTTGCATTCTTTGTTGCAACTCTTCTCCTTTATTCTTAAGGACAAAATCTTTAAATTCCTTTGTAGTGATGAATTGGTCATATTGCATAAAATCTAAGCAAACCTAAGCCCTTATGTCATCCACTATCTATTCTCCAATTTCAAAATTGATGAGAAATTTTTCATATGAGGGTCTTTGAATTATAAACCTAGCAATAGGATGCATTATAGTATATTAGTGTCATCTAACATTTCATCAAGACCTATGGCATAATCAACTAAAGGTCCTATAGTAAAAATTTATTGCAAAGGGGTGATTTGTTGTGAACTTTGTGGTATGACCCCTTGAGAAGTAGAAGGGTCAAGAGCACTTGTTGATAGCACAAGCACATTGGTTAGAAAATTTTCAGCATTATCCAACATTGTCATAGTCCTTACTAGGGGGTCCTTAATCTCAGAATATGACCCTTTGAGAGATGGGTCATCTTGCTTCCCCTTATTCTCAACAATTTTAATTTTAACCCATAGTTCTCTTCTCTATGTGGCCTCTTTCTTTGTGGAGAAATTCCTAATCATATATTCAATATTTTAAGTCTCATGAAAGAATGGTACCAATTTGAATATTTTTATGTGATCATGAATGAAATTCTCTAGGTAACATCTCCTAACCTTATCCACTCTCATCATGTATGGGAGCAGTTTGTTTGAAAATAACTCCAATCCCTCCCTTGATGTGACTTGGAAGTTTGAAAATACAATAGTAGAAGGGAGGATGGTATGATTCTTATAATTGTTGAAGTGAGTTTTGTTAGAATCATTTAATTTCCCTATGATCCCCAAAAAGGAAATTTTGTCAAGCACATTCTTGGGAAGCACATATGGAGCAACTGGGGATCTATAAACCCTAATCACAGTAGCATAAAAATAAAATAACTAGTCTCCCCAATTATGTGTGATCCCTGCCTCTGGGATAAGGTCCATTGGCATCAAAATTCTTCTCACCCCCTTTGAAAATCTCTAGTCCACAAGTTGACCAAAATTCCTTAGAAATTTCTTCACAAAAAATTACTCAAAAATCAAATAATTGGACTTCTCGCAGTCCTTGTCCCAAATATAATTCCATTCTTGCCCTAGTAAAACCCTTTTTTCTTCATCAAGGGCCTTGATATGCATACGGGGGGAACAAGTATCTATCCCACTAAACAAAATGGTATGGCACAATAGAGAGTACCACTTGAAGTGGACTATGCTATTATATACCTTAATAGAGATTAACAATTTGTGGATTTCATCTATAATATATCCAATATAGTCATAGGGATTATTCACATCCCTTCTCTAGATATCAATAGCTAGCACCATTAAATTCACTGGCATCTAAAATATTGCAATCTAGGAACAAAGCATGATAAGATGAGAAATATATTTTTACAAAATAACCTTCAAAAATATCATAGCTAAATGGCTCTAGCTCTCCACTAGAAAATATTCTCAATTCTCTATTAGGCCTTCTAGGCTTGAAGCATGGTAACCATTTTACCCTATAGATGTCTATGTTCCTTTGATAATTCTCTGATTAGGTCTCCCAAATCTATTGGTAATTGGGTATTTGGGTTCATATTGAACACCCTACAAATATAGTTTCTATTTAGGTGCATCAAGAATTTCCCACCCGTTGTGAACAATGTCCTCTTCTCAGGGTTGTAGGCTTGTGTAATCTCTCTAATTAGGTCAACATTGATGAATAATTCTAGCATCACCAACCTTTCCAACCATAGTCTCCAAATGTTACAAATTAGTTTGTTGGCCAGACACTTTCTAAATGCATGTTTGAAAAGAGCACACCCCTAAGCTAGAAGAATGGGGTCCCTGCAATTTTTTTTAATCTATAACCCTATTTTCTAGAATTCCTAACCCTTGTGTCAGCCTAGGCCTCTTGGATGACCCAAGAAACTGTGTTCCATTATGTCATCGTCCGAGCCCATTCTTACATCCCTTGGCGTTCTAGCCATGACTTCCTTTCTAGGGTTTTAGTGTTCATAAAACTAGGGATTTTAAATTTTTACAAATTCAAAGAAGGCTTATTTAAAATTTTGGACAATCTCTACCATTCCAGAGCCCTAGTTTACTTTATGAGTTTGATAAAAAAAAAACTATACCTCTTTATGTCAAAATGCACATATATAGTTTGAATTTACTTAATGGTTTTTCATTTATTGGAAGCCCTTGAAAAGTCATGAAAACCATCATTCACCTATATATTTGCAGCAATTTCACTTTGATGTCTTCAGTTTGTGCTTTGAATGATGAGAATAAATGTAATTAAGCCAATACTCTTGAGAATTTGGTACTTATAGATCAAATGTGCCATCAATGTCCTCACAGGCTTGAATTTGCGACTAGTAGTAGTCGTTCTCCATTTTTTAATGTAGATAGTTGATTTTCTAAAGATCAATGGTGATCATGGGGATTTTAAATCCTTTTCATGAAGATAATCCTTCCTTTATTTTGCACAACACCAAGACATGTGTCATCATTTTTGTGACTTGCAAGAGTAAAAGGAATAACTTAAATGCTTCCCTAATAATGCTTTCTTCCATGAAACACTTAAAACAAACAAAAAAAGACACGTAGTACAATTTTGAGAGTTCATAGAAACAAAATCTCAAATTGTCATCACTCTATGAAGGTTTAAGTAAACGTGAAAAAGGAAAGATGCATATTTATTGCACAAAAAAATCTAGCATTTCACTCATTTGAATAGAGTATTTTTAGAATAAAGGGCCTCGTGATGCATATAACTAGAGATACCTAACCATAAAATGACACCTGGTGTTGAATAGTATAAAGGTGGGATCCTTGGTGAGCTTCTACTCAGGTGACTTAAAAACATTTTACAGCAAGTGTGCAAAAGAATAACTTAAGATACTAGGAAAGGAGGGGCCGACAATGTATGATAAAAATGACTTTGATAGACAACATTAATTATCGCATGAAAACAAATCCTATGACTTGGTTGTCTTAAGATCCATACACGTTAGCAATATTGGGAAGCAAAAATATAATTTCATAAGCTCACAATAAGAAGATAAATTAATGTCGTAAATTGCATCCTATGCAATTTCACATTACATACACATTACCCTTTAGATAAATTAAGATAATTATGCTCTTGTTCAATCCAAACCATCTTTCACCACTTGGAATGCCTAGTCCTTGATTGTTGAATCTGATTTTCCCATGAATTGATGTGCACCGCAAAGACGTCCATGAGCCACACTCACATCCCATTAAAATCTATGAGTGAGTTGGTCGTTGAGACATTACACCTATCATGTTTTGGAAATTTAATGCCTCTACCAACTTGCAACCCCGTCGAGAATCAATCGAGCATGTTGTTTAGACCAAAAATTCCCTCTTTATTGAGAATGAATGGATTCAATCTTCATCTTTGGGGGGAAACACACACAACTCTCTCTTTTTCTCTCATTCTTCAACATTCTACAAAAATTCTTGAGCATTCACAACATTCTCCATCTCTCTCTACACATATCTTTCAAAGAACTCTCCTACATCTTCTAGAGTAAAATATATTGTTGTAAACAAAAGATTATCTTGCAAAGAGGCCATTGTCACCATGGAGGTTCTCATTACTTCTTCACTAGACCAACAAGTTACCTAGCTTTTTTGTTTGGGAATGGTAACTATTCAAGTCTTTTAATTAAAGCATATTATCTATTTTGTTAGCATATTGTTCCCTTTATCATTTTTATGTCTATTTCCATTATCTTGTCTAAGGTTTTATGTGGAGGTAGAAACACCAATAGGGGGGTTTGACTAAGGAAAAATCCTATATAGCCACCCAAAGCTTTCTCTTTGGTCTTGAGTGTGTAGGCGCAAGTGGAAGAACTATTTGGAGAAAGCTTGGGTTTCTTCAAATATTTTTGGTGATGTCTTAAACCTTTCTTTCTCATTTCCATTTAATTTTCACTCACTATCTTTATTTCTATTATTTTATATATGTTGTGCATTTGTATTCCACACACTTTCATGCCAAAAAATCTATGCAAAGTATCTTGTGTTTAGTTTCTATTTTCTATCTATATGGGATGCAAGCATGATGCGTTGTTGTCTGATTGTTGCATGTTAGTGCTAGACAAAGATCTCAAGTCAAGTTGTCCAAAAAACCTCTATACCTTGCACTTTTAGTTTTTGATGTTTAAAGTGGTCTAGATAAGTTTTTTAATCTATTATAACTCACATTTCTCCATTTCCAATTTACTTGAGTCAAGCCAATTGAGGTAGTTGAGAGTTATTTTTTCCTTAAGGCCCCATCGTCTTAAGAGTAGAAAATTTCCTCTACATTTTGGTGAAACTGACATGAAACTCACCTTTCAAAAATATTTCCAAGCATCATTTCAAATCTTAAAATCCTTTTTTCCCTCTCTTAGATTATCTTCTCTCATTCTTTAGAGTTTGTGAGGTTGTGCATTGTGAATACTCTTCTATGAGCTTCATGACCCAATCCACAACTTTTGGCTACATAGTTAGAAGAAGCTTGAGAGTTACCATACCTCCAGACCAGCATAGTCCTACTAGACTCAACCCAATGTTTGTTGAAACTCTTGATCCTTTGGCCCCCAATTAGTCTACGAGGATTCTTCTCCTTCAAATTCTCCCTTGGAATCTCCTCCTTTGGTAGATTATGAAACTACTCTTAGGTTCCCCTTTGAGCAGGTCCAGTCCTTGGAGGAGAACCTAAAGAATTTTGAAGATTTCCTTAACCATGACAACTTGTTTTCTCAAGCTACTCCTATTGTTGGTACTCTAAGAAACCTACTAATCTCATATTGTAAGGGCCTTGAGTTTCTTCATACACTAACAAACATAGTCGAGACTCATGTACCTTTGTACATGTTAGTCTTGAGTCAACCTCATGATGCTCAATCGGATGTCACTAGCATCTAGTTAATATTCTGATGCATGAGGTGTCTATGCATATGGTGGTTACTAATGCTACAATACCCCCTATGTCTTCTACTAATAACACAAATACTATGTTTGTGTCTCCCATTATTCCTAGGGCTAATTATCTTAGACTAATTTGGGGTATAACATCTCTCCTCTACCCAGATCTGCAATTCAAACTCCCACAATGAAAGTTTCTAGACTACAATGGCTAATCTTCCTCCCCTGCCATCTAATCCCATTTTGAACACCCTGTTACAAAAATGGTTCAGATACAATCCCAACTCACCAATCTAACTAATGTTGCTACCAAATCCATCGTTACTCTGTACTATTGTCGTAGCCCTCTTGATTTGAAAATATTAAATGCTCCCATTCCCTAAGGGATCGAGGTACCAAAATTTGATAAGTACAATGGTAAGGTAGATTCGTAGACACATGCCAATTCCTTTATCGCTTTGTGTAGTCTTTTTACATCAGGATCATTTGTTATCAAAATTTTTCCCATGATCCCTTAAGGAGACTGTGTTGGAATGGTTTTTCTCGTTGCTTGACAAATCTATTTTTTCTTTTGATTAACTTATGAATCAATTCTTACAATGGTTCCAACAAGAAGCTAACTAATTTCATTTCTTGTTACCAATCTATCTCTTTCCAAATTCCCTATGCCCTTCTTGACCATGAAATTCAAAGAATGTTCATGGGAAGTCTCCAGCCTATATTAAGGGAATGAGTCTCCTTGATGAAATATCCTTCCTTTTCTTGTTTGTGTACTGCATTGCAATATTATCAGTAGATGTTATCTTTTATTGGGATTCTACCTCATCCTCACATCCTAATAATTTTGGGTCTACATCTTATTTTGGAGGGTTAAAGAGAAATAAATCAATAGCTAATGTGATAACTACCCCTCAAACAAATGAGAATAGTACACTTGGATCACAATGTAATCGGGTTTTTACAAAACTATCTAATTCTTATTCTAGTGTACGTCAAATATTATTACAAGACAATTTGATCACCCTTTCAAATATTAGACTGCCCCTTAACAAAAAACCATACCCTAGTTGGTATGATTCTTCTAAGTTCTTCCAATACTATTGAGTGCCCGAACATGACACCAAACATTGTGTGTACTTGAGACATGTGATTCAGGACCACATAGATAGTGGTAACATCCACCTTTATAGTAAAAAAAGAACTCCAATAAATTTGTTGTTAAATCCAACACCCAATTGCAGATCTACAAAGATCCATCATTTTGATCTCCCTGCCAAGTCATAAGATCAAGATACCAAACATATCTTTGACACCTTAATGACTTTCCTTATCATGGAGAGTACTCTCCCCTCTACATTCCTACTTAGGTCAATGGTAATATTGTCACTGACATTATGGTTGACCTTTCCAACAGGGTCAATGTTATAACTGAGGAGACACTCTTTATTAATGGCCTACATATGGAAATATATGATGAGTGTAAGGCTACCATTCACACACATGATGCTTTTTCTCTTTCCCCTCTAGGATCCATTTACTTGGTCTTTGTGGGGCCTAAAGCTATCTCTGCAACATTTGTTGTGATAGCAGATTCTAACTTATTCAGAGTGAAATTAAGCATTCCTTGACTAGTTTACATGAATATAGTTACTTTTTTTATCCACAAGTGTTTAAAGTTTCCTCATGAGGGTACCATGCAAGCTATCTTAGACACTAGATACAAGCCACTAGTATCACATGGGGTTTCTCTCTTGACCATTTCTGGCCTACTTCTGATGGGACCCATGCTACCGTGCAATAACTTGTATAAAAGATGTTATAAATATAAGATTGGGAATCTAGCATCTGATCTGGTTCCACCACCTTCTTCTGCAATCCACTTTCAACTGACTCTTTTGCAACAATGTGCTTTTTTCTCTAGGCCTTCTTCATTAGGGGTAAAGACAAGCACTATCCCCTAAGTAGACCTCCCCATTCTTCCAAGACCTTTCAACCTCCAGTAGTGCCTTCTATACCTTTGATTGTGTCTAGCACAAGAAAAGGAAAGGCCCTTACATTATTGAAGTCAAGATCCCATGTCTTTGAGTTTCCAATTCTTCCTAACATCCCTTGCCCTACTATGTATGGTAAGGGTGAGCAGTCTTCTTTGGTTGGTCCTTCGCATGTGGATCCTACATCTCAAACCACAAGGGTTCATTTTGTTCCTCCTCTTTCCCAAAAGGAACAAATAGGAAAGGAACTCATGGTTGAGGTTAAGGTTTTTGCACCCCTAACCTCTCTTTCCCCTCTTGTGGAGTCTATCCTTCTACTGGTGATGGATACAAAGATAACTCCAATGGTTACCTGACATCTTCTTAGGCTTTTTTTCATGGTCCCCATCTTTTTTGGAACTAGCTTGTGCACGAGTAAAAGTTCCATCAATGCATGATGGCAAGGGAATGTGATTCCGTGCAAAGGCCAAGGATAAGTCTTTTATTTCAACTCCTTGGTCTTCTTCTCTTTCTGCTACTATTTCTATCTTACTTTCAATCCCTTCAAGAGATGTGGATGAAACTCAACCCAAAAGGGTGTAGGTATTCATTTCCCCCTCTTTGGAACCACCTCTTATCACTTCTCTACCTAATGTTCCTCGACTCATGCAACCCATAGACATGCCCCATACAAAGTTCATGTCTAGTGTGGCCCTGTTTGCTCTTCATGCTTCTCAATGTTGAACACCCAAAATACTGAGAGGGGGGCTGAATTAGTATTCTCTAAACCACTTCAACATGTATTCAATACATTTCATCAAATTTAGAGAAATGAAAAGAAGCAATTAAAACATGCATCACATCACACAACACAAGAACACCAAATTTACATGGAAAAACCAAGAAGAGAAAAACCACAGTGAGTATTAGCTCATAATATGTTATAACTGGTTACAAGATATTACAAAAAGGTTCACTTCTAGGTGGACTCACTATCTGGAGGACTCACTATCTAAAGCACAAGAGAGGAAGAAGAAAGGGTGGCTCAATGCCAAGATTTGAACTGACACAATGCATCTATAATATGTTGGAGACAATTTCACTGAAGCTCAATATATTGACTTAACACACTTCATATTTCTCAACACTTACACCCACTCTACTCTTCTTCACATCACATTCACATGCTCTATTTTTGGAATTCGTATCCTCACTCTTTTCAACTGCTTACAACACTAAAATAATCTTACATTTATGTGCTTTACATTTGCAAACACCTACAACATTAATTAGGTCAACCTAATTAGATGAAAGATGTAATACATCAACCTTTCAGCTCAAGACCAACCACACACACCTCAAAACTTGTAACGCATCAAAATAGGTCAGTAGGGACCTATAATTACTCCCTTAAGTTCACTCAATTCATACTTTAACTCCGCACAACCCTAAATTTTTTAGGTTTGTATTGGATAGCAAAGACTAATGACATGAACCCTTTTTTCATTCACAACACAATGTGCGAACCACCAAAAAACTTCCCACTTGGAGCATAGACACTTCTAACACTTGTAAGCACTTCCTCAAATCTGCATAGGAAAATATTTATTTATGGTGGAATGTGGAGCATTCCAATCATGTACTTTGCATTAGTAACACTGTCACTGTTAAGTCTAATACTCTGTCATCATTATCTTTGACACTGGAGGACATCAAGACATAAAAATTTGGATCTCGATTCCTCCAACATACACCAAAATTTCCTTAGAACCACATATCCCGATTCTTCATGCCGGAGCAATGCGGACCTCACAACTGGTTCACTGTACACTAAAAATTGTACTCTAGGATAGAAAAATATCCAACACATCTGATCTACACCTCTATACTGGATTGAAATTACTGATAATACTATATTCAATCATGCTCATCAATCAACTATACATAATGTTAACTTCAATGTTGACATCAATGGAAACACTATACACTGTCATGCTCATGTTGCCAACAATCTGCTCAATGAAAAACCAACTTCCAACAATCTCCCCCTTTTGCATTAATGGAAACATGCCCAAAAAAATTCTACCCCTTTGACATCAAGGGTAATACTGCGCCTAAATTATATATGTATATATATACAAATATGAGATTGGCTCCCCCTTACTAACATACTTCTCCAACACTCGGGGTAACTCCCCCTAATAATGATATCCATCAAAAATGACCAAAACATGCACTGCTACACCATTCACAATCATTTGCATATATACAATGAAATCATAAACAAAATAAAATGTACACAATCAACTAGAAGGAAAAATGCTTTTGTAATACACCTGCAATTTTGTAAGGTGTTCCTCCCAATCCTTCTTCCCAATTTCCCAATCCTTCTTGAGTATGGATAACATGTTGCACTAAGTCTCAAACTACATAAAGTGTTCTTCACCTTCATCTGGAGAATTGGGTACCAGATTCAATATTACTACCTTCTCTACATTAGCCAGAGCACTGGTCAGGGATGTAAGTCTTGCACTTCTAGATCTCTAAGCCAATAGTAATTCATAATGATATTTTCTTTCTATTCTTACATATGGAAGAAATATCCATGCAAATTCTCTATTGCTAACCTTGTAGTTCCATCTACATCATTAGCTAGATCATATGCTCCAAAGACCTTATCAATTTGTGACTCAATAGAGTCCATTTCATCTCAGGATGGGACTCTAAAATGGGATAGGAAGGTTGAGGTGGGACTCTAGGATGGGATAGGATGGGACTATCAGGCTAAGATAGGACTCCAAGATGAGATTGTTAGGATGTGACATCATATATGGGACTCCAAGATGGGATGGGACTATCACAACGTGACAATATGAGAGTGTAGATGTAAGATAGAATTGGTTGGATGAGACTACATGAATGGTCATTGTGCCATCAATGTTTACTCCTAGATAGTGTGGTGACAAGATCATCACAATGCAATATAAGTGTGTTAGTGCATTGGATCCCATTGGAATTTTTCACTTAAGAATGCTTGGACTAAATTAGTATTGTGATGGATGACCTCCCGAGAAGTCTTGATGTTGCACGTATTTTAGTTTTTGGTTAGGCATTGTGATACTTTCACCCCTGAATCATTTTAGTCTTTGGTCAAGTGTTACAATACATACACCACCCAATATTTTTAGTCTTTGGTGTAGGCACCCCTATTCTCTAAGGCGGTCTAGTCATAGACCTCGACCTCGACTATGGGGTGGGACTCAGCTAGGGCTAGGATGAAACTTCTTGGATGGGACTCTAATACAAGAGAAGATGGTCGAGATGGGACTTTGGAACAATACTTCAAGATGAAACTTCCAAGATAGGATAAATCGTCAAGACCTAATTAGAAGGGATTCCAAGATGAGATGAAACCAATGGCATGTGATGACCAAGATGGGACTCCAAGACATGATGAGATAGTTTATATGGGACTCATGGATAGGATGAGATAGGACTATTGGGATGGGATGGGACTGTCAAGAGGTGATGTCATGGATGGGACCCCAAGACAAGATTGTAGATGCAGGATGGGATGGGTGGGATAAGACTGCACAGATGGTCATTGTGCCATCAAGGTTTACCCCAAGATAGCATGGAAACAAGCTCATCATGAGAGTGATCATACCAGAATTGGTACACTGAATCCAATTAGTACTATGTAGTTAAGTGCACTTAGGTTGGAGTAATACTAGAATGGGTGACCTCAGAATAAGTCTAATTGTTGCACCAATTTAAGTCTTTGGCTAGGAATTATGATACTTGCACCACTCTGTCCTTTTAGTATTTGGTCGGGCATTGTGATAATTACATTGCTCAGTATTTTTAATCCTTTTTCTAGGCACCCTTATTCTCTAAGGTGGCCCAATCATAGACTTTTTCCCTGAATATTGGACAAGACTCGATGAGGGTTGGGATAGGATTTCCTGGATGGTACTCCAATACAAGACAAGATGGTCAAGATAGGATTATGGGATGAGACTCTGGAATGAAATTTCCAAGTCAAGACAGGCCGTTAGGACCCAATCGAATGAGACTTCGAGAGAAGATGGTACTAACAACATGTGATGGTCAAGAGGGGACTTCAAGATGGGATAGGATGGTCAAGATGGAAATTTGGGATAAGATGGGATGGTACTATCAAGTTGGGATAGGACTCCAAGATGGGACTATTAGGAAGTGACATCATAAACGAGACTTCAAGATGATATGGGACTATCGAGATAGGATGGTATGGGATTGTAAATGCGAGACAAGATTGACAAGACAAGAATAGGATGGTCATTGTGGAATTAATATTTAACCCAAGATAGCATGGTGACAAGCTCATCACAGGTGTGATCATACCAATGTTAGTGCACTAGATCCCATCATAATTCTATAGCTAAGTACCCTTGGGCTAGAGTAGTATCAAGACATGTAACCTCTTGAGAAGTCTTGGTGTTTCACCCTTTTTTGTCTTTGGTTGTGAATTATGGTACTTGCATGAATTGTTCCTTTCATTTTTTGGTCCAATGTTGTGATACTTACACCAATCAATATTTTTAGTCTTTGTTCTAGGAACCCCTATTCTTTAAGGTGGCCTAGTCACAGACCTTGACCTCGACTATGGGATGAAACTACTTGGATGTGACTCAAATGTTGTATGGGATGGTTGAGATGATAATTTGGGATGAGACCCCAAGATGGAACTACTAGGATAGGAAATTTTGTTGGGATCATATTAGATGGGAATCCATGACAAGATGGTAGTATCAAGACGAGATTATTGGGAAAGGATGGGATGGTTAGGATGGGACTCCATGAAAAGACAAGATGGTAGAGGTAGGAATCTGAGATGGAATGGGATGGGACTCCAAGATGGGATTTCCAAGATGTGATATCACACATGGGACTTCAAGATGGGATGGGATTATTGGGATGAGACGTGACATGACAAGATTGCAGATGCGAGACATGGTGGGTGGGACGAGACTACACAGATGGTTACTATGTCGTCAATATTTACCCCAAGATAGTGTGGCAAAAAGCTCATCACAGCTGTGATCATACATGTGAGTGCACCAAATCCCATCAAAACTCTATAGTTAAGTGTGCTTGAGCCAGATTAGTACTAGGATGGGTGACCTCCTAAGAAGTCTCGATGTTGCACCCTTTTTGGTCTTTGGTCAGGCATTGCAATACTTTCACCACTTGGTCCTTTTAGTCTTTGGTCAAGCATTGTGATACTTACACCAATCAATCCTTTTAGCCTTTGTTCCAAAAACCCCTATTCTCTAAGGTGGACCAATCATGGACCTCAAGCCCAACCATGGGATTGGACTCAGAGAATGTCAGTATAGGACTGCTAGGATGAGACTCCAATGTGAGACAAAATGGTTGAGATGGGACTTTGGGATAGTACTGATGACATGGTATGGGACTCTCAAATGGGACGGTATGGTTGAGGTGGGACTCTAAGATGGTATGGGATGGGATTGTCGAGTTGGGATAGGACTCCAAGATGGGAATCCCAAGAGGTGACATCATAGATGGAACTCTGAGATGGGATGAGACTGTCAAGATTGGACTACAAATGCGAGATAGAATAGGTGATATAGGATTAAATGGATGGTCATTATACCATCAAGGTTTACCCCAAGATAGTGTGACAATAAGCTCATCAGTGGTGTGATCATACCAACATTCATGCACTAGATCCATTCAAAACTTCGTAGTCAAGCACGCTTGGGTGGGAGTAGTACTAGGATAGGTGACATCCTGAGAAGTCCTTGTTTTGCACCCTTTTTAGTCTTTGGTTAGGAATCGCGATACTTGCACCACTCTGTACTACCTATAATCTACTAATATACCAACTTTTACCAAAACTGTTGATAGTGCCAAGTCACAAAATCTCCATTAATTTCTATGATCTATATTTTGTGAGCACATATTAGGAAACCTTTACCATCCATAAGCTAGCCAAAACATGCCACATATTTTTAGCTTAAATTATGACATCTTAGTCCTTTAATTTTCAACCACAATCAACAATCCACATTCTTCTCCTTAACAATCAAAGGTTGTGATTGATCGATAAAATGTTACAATGACTATTGATTTGATCCATTGATTTAAATTTTTTACCAAAGTTGATCACATCACCCTTGATTTTTCCTTTAAAAAATAAAAATAATTCATCTTTTCCAACTATGCTTGTTGATGCATTCTAGATACTTTGATGGCCCAAAATTTTTTAGGGTATATTTAAGACTAGATATATTTTTTTAATTATTTATACAATTTCAATGAATTGATAGATTATTACATTACTAACCAGGTTGATCTATTAATCTAGAAAATTCCAATAACTAGTCACATTACTTGATAAATCAATTAAGGGTGTTGAAATAATGAACCTACAAGTACAACAATCTATTAGTAAAGCCACAAATCCTTCTACCAAATAGATTTACAATGAATAATTTCTATATTCCAACTAAAATAAATAAATTAGAGTATATTATAATGCAATAAGATGACCCTGATATAAGGGTAAGGATAAATCCCTAAGACATACTAAGATCACACGATGTTCCTAAATCTTATAAAATGAGATAAAAAGAATAAAAGACCTCGATAAGCTTAAGAGACAAGGTGTGAATAGGTAGTTGAGTCTAACTAGCTAGATAAAGTACCTTGTTCACATCAACACCCCCCTTAAGTACAACTCAATGAGGCACAAAATAATGTCTAAAAAGAAAATGTGGGTCCTAGAAGCAAGCCTTGATGAGGTACTCATGTATGAAACATATCTTTATAAATGGAGAAAAAGAGAAAACCCTATGGGAGGAAAATCCCCCCCAAAAGAGAAACAAACATGAAATAAAAATAAGAAAAATGTGAAGGAAGGAGTGAAGAATATCCCCCAAGGACAACTTCCTTCACCCCAAGAATTTACTGTAATTGAAGATAATGAGGCAATATCAAAGGTTTTGTTGTGTTTGTAATCTACTTCTCTAGATAGTAAAATAACCCAAGTTGAGGAAACACTCTTAGATGGGTTTTCATATGAAGAACTTGTGGATCTCAATATGCTTAGTTTATTAATGCTCCAATATGTTGTAAGAAATGTGTATGACACTCTAATAGTCATATTACCCCATTATCTATTGATATCCTCTTGATAAAAGCAACATATTGCTTCTCCATAAATTCTTATGTCCTAAAAGTATTAAATATTCTTATACTTAAGAAAGTGTAACCATGTATATTTGGATAATTCCTCAATAAAAGTGAGCACATACTTGGCCTCTAAAAATGAACTAGTTGAAAATTACATGAGATCATTGTGTACCAACTCTAAAGGCACCTTTGCTCATATGGCATTACCTTTAGAAAAATAATCCTATTGATGTTTTCCAAGTACACAACCTTGACACACTCCCTCAGTGCATGAAACTTTAGGTATACTTGTCACCAATTCCTATGTGCTCATCTATTACAGATACCTATAATTGACACGACCAAAGGTTTCATAATAAAAGCTTGATCACCTAATTTTTAATGGCTATAAGAGATGATATTGATGAGCTATCAGAACCATTAAACATATCTAAGAAAGATCTATTGTCAACAATCACTAAATCCACAATAATCTCAAGATCATGAAGCTCCCAAATAACATCATGAGGTGAGAACTCATCTATCCTATCAATACTAGTATAACGAATTTGATACAAATAAAGGAGGATATCTAAAATATTAGGAGCCAAAGTACATCTTGAATACGACCATCCTCTCTAAGCTAAATATATGATCTTAAAATTGAAAGCTATCTATAATATTCTATTGCAATATGTGAATTACTACAACTTTAAAGTGATGTGATAATGTACTAATAATTTTTTATATGCTGAGAAGCTCCTCATTCAAGTATCTAACTCATTGTAGAAGACATAGCCTATGCAAAAAGAGTTTAGCCTTTACTTGTAGTATTGGGAGGAAACTTAGAGGATGAAATATTATGGTGTTTCATGGCTTATTCTAAATCCTTTAGTTTCTTCCAACATCTAGTTATGTTATGAAAATTTTTTCCATAAAAGCTACAAGGATTTCTTAATTTATTCTTTGTTTTCGAGGAAGACTCACTAAACTTGGAAGAATTGTCATTCTTAGAAGGGGATTGGTTTTTCTATTTTGAATTCTATTTTTTCTTGGATAGATGCTCCCCACTTGATGAAGAATCTATCTTAGTCTACTATTTCTTCTTCCCTTCCACTTGATGAAGAATCTATCTTGTATTTTTGAACTAGAAATAGCATCTATCATACCAACTTATCTTGTTACTATGCCAGACAATCACAAAAAGAATCACAAGTAGGCATTATAAAAGTATCACCCAATGCATCCATAGAATAACTTTAGAAGAGAAGACTTGAAATGACCCTATGATTTTAGCTAAAATGAAGAAAACATATTTTATGTTAGTATTTCCCTTTCCACAATCCTACAATAGTCATCTATGACTTAAACTTGACCAAAAATTCCTTAGGGAGGAGATGGAATCAAGTACCAATGTAGTCAATTCTACCTCAATCTAAAGTACCTAAATCTCGTTAACTATACCAAAAATCTCTTTGTACTTATCCCAATTTTGTTTAGGATTTTTACAAGATTCAGTATGAGATAATAGGTTATTTGAAACATGTAGTGAAATTAGTCCCATGGCCTCATCCATATTGTTCATTTACACAAATATCTTATTTCTTGAGTAAGCTCAAGTGGTGTATCACCCAAAGTGGACCATAACCCATTAGACATGAATAATATAGTCATTTGAGGTTTCTAGGTGTAATAATTATATAGTGTAAGATGCTTAATGAAAGAGGTACCTACCATTTTGTATTAAAATTAAGTGTACAAAATTTGACTAATTTGTAAAAAAGAAATTGATACCTCAAATGGGTTTTAGGGAGAAAATTTAACCCCTCCACAATAAGAAAAATAACCATTTTTTATAATTTTAAAAAAAAAATTATAACAAACAGAAAGAGTTCACTTCAAACTAAAATCTTGTGTATTTACAAAAACCAATAAATTCTATGGAATTAGATTTTAAACACCTTAAATTTATAAAATTTCATCCCCATATTACAAATATATGTTCATTTTCATGAAGCTACTCCTTTAGGACCATAAGGAAAAAAAAATCCCCAAGTATATGCCCTAATAATGCACTTGACTAGATGTTTGGGTGTAAAGGGCTAATGGATTAAGACTTTACCTAATCACTAATATGACCATTGTCTAGTGATAGAGGGGCCTAAAGCAACAATGATGCATCTTGGAAAAGCCATAAAGGTGATGATATATGTTTAAAGCATCATTGATGTAAGGAAGCTAAGGTAGCAGAACAACTTCGTACACTAATCTTGAGAGGAGAATAATGAAAAAATTTAAGATCTTCAATAGTTACAAAAAATTAAATAGAAATAAACATAAATATCATCTGTACCACAACACAGTGATTTACGTGGGGAAAACCCTTTCTGGAGAAAAACTGCACACTCCAAAATCTACCCAATATATTATTCAGAAATCACAAAGATTATAATAGACTTGTAGAGCAAGATTCTCACAGGAGTATCACCAAGTAGAGATCCAGAGACAACACAACCGCTGTCAGACTCTTAGAATACATCACCATCTACAATTGTAGTACAATGCCCTCATAAAATAGGGTTACCTTCTAGGGAAAGACAAGCCAACAAAATATACATCATTAGATCTAAAACCTAATAATTAATGGTCTAGATTTATAATATATCATTTATTTAATGTATGTCGGCCATTTAGGAATTTTCTGAAAAATTTAACAAAAATTGTATACACGCATCCCACTCCCCCCTCCACCCCATGCTCCCATTGCATATTACACCTATCAGTGTAACTAGGAAATATATATATATATTCATATATATCCTATCAACAATAACCTTTATATAATTACAAGGTTGAGACACAATTTCCCAACAAATCTTCCACTTGTTGAACACCTTGCAAGAGCAACAGGAGGGAGTACACATTATCTCTTAATTGCTAGGGGCCAAAATGCCCATAGTCTCTTAACACCATCTGAACTTCTCTATTCTCACAGGCTTAGTTAAAGAATCAACAACATTCATCAAAGTCTCTATCTTAACCAGTTTCACCCTACCATCTTCAACCATATCTCGAACAAAATAATATTGTACATCAATGTGCTTGGTCCTAGCATGAAATGTCATGTTCTTGGCTAGACATATTGCACTCTGATTGTTGCAATAAATTGTCATTGTACCCTGTTTTATTCCAATATTTGAACACAGTCTCTTAAGCCAAATGGCTTCTTTACAAGCATGAGTAGCTACCATATACTCAGCTTCAATAGTGGACAAAGCAACCACAACCTATCGCTTACTCATCCAACTAATTTCACCATCAAATAATGTAAAAAAATAAGCACTAGTGGATCGTTTGCTATCAATATCACCTACCTAGTTTGAATCCACATAACCATGAATATCAAGGGAAATCTTATCTTCATTCAAATTACTATGATAGCACAAAGAATACTCTGAGGCACTTCACAAATATCTGAAAACTCTTTTAACTTCATCCCAATGAACTCTACCAGGGTTAGACATATATCTGGAAAGAGCTCCCACTACTTGGGCAATGTCTAGTCTAGTACAAACCATAACATACATCAAACTTCCAACTGCACTCTAGTAAGGTACTCTTCTCATTTCTTCCATCTTTGATGGATATTGTGGACAATTTGAAATAGATAACTTTGTTCCAACTAAAAAGGGAACACACAATGGTCTACAATATTGCATGTTAAATATTTGTAAAATTGAATTGACATACTTTGGCCAAGCCATAGATTTCTGTTCACTCCATCTCTTTTAATTTCCATCCTAAGAATGTGTCTAGTTGCACCAAGGTCTTTCATTTCAAATCTAGCAGCAAGTTGAGATTTCAGTTATGAAATCATACCTTTCCCTTTTCCAATAAATAACATATCGTCATGTAATGCAATAAACAGGAAACGATCACCAACAATTTTATAATAAACATAATGATTTGATTTAGAATGCTCAAATCCCAAACTCAACAAATATGTATCAAATTTATGGTACCACATCTTAGGACTTTGTTTTAATCCATACAAAGACTTCTTCAATTTGCAAACCAACTTAATTTTACCTTTCACCATGTAGTGCTCAAGCCATGTCATATAAATATCCTCCTCCAAGTCACCATGAAGGAAAGGAGTTTTCACATCCATTTACTCAACCTCTAAATCATAAGAAACAACAATAGAAAGAAAAAATCTAATGGATGTCATTTTTGCAATAGGAGAAAATATCTCACCATAATCAACACCCTCAACTTGAGAGTAACCTTTCGTAACCAACCTTGCTTCGTACTTCTCAATCCTTCCATCTAAACCAATATTTTTCTTGAACACCCATTTACAACCATCAGGTTCATCCTTCAAGCAATGGTACCAAATCCAATGCATCATTCTTTTTCAATTATGTCATTTCTTCATCCATAGCAATCTTCTAGGATTCTACATCATTCATACCTAATGCCTCTTCTATAGATCTAGGTTCATCCATGTTAGTATTCAAAGCAAAACTACATCTCCAAACATCAAGTGAATAATTTTTAGGTGGTTGTCTATGCCTTGTAGACCTACAAACAAGTTGAGTTGGAGATTCTTCCTCCTCTTCTAAAGATTTAAAGCTAGATGAACTCTCCTCAACTTCTTGTCTATCCATGGGCCTCAATTCAACTTTCTTAGGTGTAGAAGGAAATTGAATCAAATCTTCCTGTTTACTTTGTTATGGTTGTAATGTAACAAAAGAAGGCTTAGTTTCTCTAAAAATAACACTTCTAATATATATTACATTTTGTGCAACATGATCCCAAAGCTTGTATCCTTTCACACTAGAACTATATCTGATGAAGATACATTTCATACCCTTTTTCTCCAACTTTGTTCACTTCTCCTTTAGCACATGTGCATATGCATCACAACCAAAAACTCTAAGATGTCTTAATGAAGGATTGTGACCCGACCATGCCTCTATAGGTGTCTTATCAACAAGATTTTATGTAGGAGACCTATTAATTAGGTAATAGGTAGTGGCAATAGCTTCAACCCAAAACCTTTGTTCTAGATCAGCACCAATCAACATACTCCTAGCCTTCTCCATCAATGTCATATTCATTCTTTCGACGACTTCATTTTTTTTGGAGAATACATAGTTTTCTTTTGTTTATGAATACCACAATATTTACAAAATCTATCAAAATAATTATAGAAAAATTCACCACTATTATCAATCGTCAAACATTTTATTTTCTTTCCAGTTCACAACTCAACCATTGCTTTAAATTCTTTAAATCAACTGAAAACTTTAGATTTACTCTTTAGAAAATATACCCATGTCCTACTAAAATCATCAATAAATGAAGCTTAATATGTGGATTACCAATTGAAGGAACATCTACATGACCAAACACGTTAGAATGAATAAGATCCAATACACCACAAGATTTATGAGAACTCAAGTAAAACTGAATGCAATTTTGTTTTCCATAAATGCAATGCTCACAAAAATCAAATTCAAGATTACAATTAGACAAACCTTCAACAAGGTTTTTATTTTTCAAGGTCCTTAGACCCTTTTCTCCAATGTGGCCAAGTCTCTAGTGCCATAACATAGTTTTCTATGTAGGTAACTTTGATTCAGAAGAAAGAGCACCCTTGGGTACCCATAAGCTTTGACCATCTGTTGAAGGTGAAACCATCACCTCTTCCACAAACTTAATTTTCATAGTACTATTACACTCAACAATGCATGCATCAAGCTTATACAATTTTCCATATCTGACATCTCTAGAAAACACCATAGCACCTCTAACTATCTTACATACTGCATCAAAAAATACTACCTGTACACCTACATCTATTAGTTTGCTCATAGATAATAGATTTCATGCTAATATGAGGATATGCAACACACCTTTAATCCTTTTTATTCTACCATCAAGAAACTTGATTTTAACTTTACGAAGACCAACAATATTTAAATAAGAATCATCACCCAAGTACACCTTACCTCCATCAAATTCTTCATTTTCAAAAAACAAATCTCTATTAAAGGTCATATGAAAAGATGCACCTGAGTCAATTAACCATGCATCATTACCTGCACTAGTTTCCAAAGATGCAATGAATGAATCACCATCTTCCTTCTTAGACTCATAATCAGAATCAAATCTCTTCTTTTTCTTTTCTTCTTTGCATTCCTTATGAACATGTCTAGGCTTACCATAGTTCTAGCAAATAACTTTGAACTTTCCAGAAGATTTAGATCTCCTCTTAGACTTAGATTTGTCACTCTTCTCATTATCCTTTCACTTTTCCTTAGGTCTTCCACAAACATTTAGGGCCTCCTTGAAGTGATGGATACCTTCCTCCTCATCTCTTCAGAAAGAAAATAACCCACCACATATTTAGTCTTCAAAATAACTATAGTACTCCCAATAGCCACAATATGAGAATCCCACAAATTAAGCAAAGAAAAAAGCAAGATCTGATATTTCTCCCCTTCATCCATTTTGACACCAACTGATGCCAATTGAGCCACAAACATATTGAATGCTTCTAGGTGGTCTATAATTCATCCACCCTCTTCTATTCTTAAGGAATACAATTTCTTCCTCAAGAAAATATTCTTAACTAAAGATTTGGCTTGATACATCTCTCTAAGATTCTTCCATAGTTTATGTGCAACTTAGGTCTCCTCATGGACATTGATTAAAATAGAGTCTTCCAAGCACAATATGATTATACCCTTGGCTTTATGGTCCATAACATCATATTGAGCATCTCGAGTAGGATCTATAGGCCTTGAAACATTCTTATTAACAACATCCCATAGATCTCGATCTATCAACAAATCATCCATCTTCAACTTCCACATCTCAAAATTATTTACAAAAAAATTATCCACCTCTATTCTCCCTGATGAACTTGCCATATGAAAATTCCTGCAAATAGATCACAAAGTACCTTCTGCACAAGCTCCCACTCAAATCTGGATTAGTTAAAACAAACCCAAAAACCCACAACTGTTCAAACCAAAGGTGATCAGGTTCTGATACCACTTGTAAGGAAGCTAAGGTAGTGGAACAACTTCCTACACTAATCTTGAGAGGAGAATAATGCAAAACTTTACAAATCTTCAACAATTACAAAAACTCAAATAGAAATAAATATAAATATCATGCATATCACAACATAGTGATTTACGTGGGGAAAACCCTTTCAAGAGAAAAACCTCACACTCCAAAATCCACCCAATATATTATTCAAAAATCACAAATATTACAATATGCTTGCAGAGCAAGATTCTCGCAGGAGTATCACTAACCAGAGATCCAAAGACAACACGACCATTATCAAACTCTCAGAATACATCATCATCTACAATCATAGTACAACACCCTCATAAAATAGGGTTACCTTCTAGGACAAGACAAGCTAAGAAAATATCCACCATTAGATCTAAAACCTAATAATTAACAGTCTAGATTTACAATAATCATTTATTTAATGTATGTTAGACATTTAGAAGTTTTCTAAAAAAGTTAACAAAAATTGTTTACACGCATCCCACTCCTCCCCTCCACCCGTGCTCCCATTATATATTACACCTATCGGTGTAACTATATATATATTCATATATATATACTATCAACAACAACCTTTATATAATTGCAAGATTGAGACACAATTTCCCAACAATCGAGGCAATGGCATACCCTAGACAAAGAGTAGTCAAACAATGACAACCTGACTAGACATATCCAAATGGTGGTGTGTAGGAAATGACAAAATTTTAATCATTAGAAAAACCAATCATTGAATAAAAATACTTGTAAAGTGAAAACTATCATATGAAAGAATAAATTGTTATGCAAAAATAAAAACCATTGAATAAACTAGTGCACCTCTAAAAAGTGTAGAAGACTTGCCAAAATTGTAAAAGGAATACATAGTGACACCATATGATGTGTGCAATTGCACAAATTTGTATGAATATATATAGTCAAGTATATGTTTTTACACAAAAAATAAGAACACCAAAAAAATACCTTCAATATTTTTTTATCATTGATTTCAACATTTAGACACTCAAATTTGACAAACATATTCCTACCAAGAATGGAGCGGAGAAGGAGCGTGAAGAGGAGGGGGGGGGATTTGAAATATAGGGATGATTATGGAGAGGAAGGTGATGATTATGATTTATTGTTGGGATGGTTGTTAGTGTCGTTCTGTGGGGTTGTTGAGGAGTGGTGTTGGTTGTTGTCTCTGGCCTGGGATGCACTACTACAGATCTGTTTGCTGCTATCTTCCTTTTGGGATGTTTTGGTTGGGTGAAGGATGTTGTGGTTTGGTGCTGGTTGTTGTCTTTTTCCTGTTGGGGAGCTGTGTTTCAATTCTGGCTGTTACATTCGCGCAATGGGGGTTTTTCCTAGTTCTTTTTTGTTGGGTGTGCAGTTGGTTGCCTATGTGCTTCTTCCTGTGGGCTTGGTTGTCTCGATGCCTTTGGTACTAGAATTTTCTAAGGCTCTTGCTTTGGTGTTGGGTGTGGTTTTTGGGGTGCCTATAGTGGATTTGATTGTGGAGAGATTTTGGCATTTTTTAGACCCTGATTGGCATGTAGGGTCAGATATTGCATTTAATGGTTTTTCCTTCTCTCTACTATTTCCACTCATATCCTTGTCCTTTTTTTGGGTTCTAGTTCCTCTTTGTTGGAGCTTTCTTTCATTGTGGCTTTGGGGTTGTGCTTCAATGGGACTTCCTCATTGATGCAGGATGTGGGTTTTGGTTTGTCTTTGGTGGAGTTTTCTATGGAGAGGTTTTGACATGTTTTAGACCCTAACTGGCATGTAGGGTTAGAGGTTGTGCTCCATGGTCTTTCCTTCTCTCTACTCTCTCTGCTTAGGGGCTTTCCTTACCATGTCTTGCTTCTCTCGGGTCCTAGTGGCTTTTCTTTGGTGTTGTTTTCTTTGCTTGATCGTGAGGCTGCTCATGTTGTTGTTGATTATCCTTTGGTGCCTCTCTTGTTGTTTGGAATTTTCCTAGAGTTTTCCTTCTTGGTTGAGCTTTGGTTTTTAAGTCCCAGGTGTTCTTGGTGCAATTTAATGTTGTTGCTACTCTGGGTTTGGTTTTGAAGCTGCTGGCTAGTTTTTCTAGCAAGGTTTTTTTTTCTATCCCAGTTGTTCTCTGTGCCTAGGGGAGTCTTGGTTGCCCTTTCTTTTGATGGGTGTTCCTCTTTCAAGGTGGATAATGAGTTGTTTCGTTCATTGGTTTTTCTTCTTTCATGGGAATTTAAGGGTGTTGTTTCCACCCTTGGTTTGGATTTTATAGGGCTACTTACTTTGTTCATCCTAAATGCCTTGATGTTGTTAGTTCCCCTGGTTAGTATGTTAACTGTTATTGCTAGAGTGTTGGATTTCTTTTTTTTCCTATAATTGGTGTCTCCTATTGATGTGGAAACCTCTCCTATGGAGGTGGAGACCTATCATTCTGAGGTGGATATGGGTGTTGTTGGTGTGGTGGATTGTTCACACTTCTTATGCGAGTTTTCTCTAGTACAACTTCTATTAAGGAGGAGGCCATTCCTACAGAGGTGGAATGTAGATTGGTTGGAGTTCCTTTGTAGTGGAAGATTGGGTTTCGATGGTGACTACTCCTATAGAGTTGGAGAGGGGGTGTTGATGGGCTTTGATTTTTCTAATCATTTGGTTCTTTGTGAATTGGCTATTTTAGCCAGTGGCTTGGAGAGTTGGGTGGGTGTTGATGCTTTGTGTTATATTGTTGTCTCGCTGTTACACGTTGATGGTTGTATGGTTGTCTCAGATAGTTCTTTTGTCTTCTTGAGCGACTAGTTTATTGTTGCATGAATGATGTAGGAAATGTCTAAGGGTTCAAGTTCCCTACCAAAACCTGGTTGTAAAGGGTTTAAGGTCCCTTCAAAACCTTTGGGTTCAAGGTCCCTATAAAAACCTGGTTTTATTGGGTTTTCAGTTCCTTTCAAAAAAAAAAAAAAATTGCAGCTTGGTTTTGCTGCAAGTTTGGGTTGTCTTGATGATCCTTTGAAGTGTTGTTGTTTTGTTGCTAGCTATTCATTTCTTTTTCTTTTGGTATCATGATTGTCCATGTTCGGGTTTTGGGTCCCTTTAAAACATGTTTGTAAATGGTTTTGGGTCCATTCAAAACCTATTTTTCCCATATAATCAAAACATTTGGACAAGCAATGTTAAGGTTTTGATGCCTTTTGAATGCAACAATGAGGTCCAATTTTCTCCAAGAGGATTCCTATAAAAGTTAGTAGCAAAAACCCTTGAAAAATGATAAGGTGTTCACTAATTTAGAGCTTTGATACCATGTTAAATAATGGATATACCCACATGTACAACAATATATTATCAAAGCCAAAAAACCTTCTACCAAAGAGAGTTGCAATAAATAATTACTATATTTCCACTAAACAAAATAAATTGTAGTACATTATAATGCAATGAGATGACCTTGTTATAAATGCAAGGATAAAGCTATACAACATACTAAGATCACACAATGTGCTTAGATCTTATGAAATGAGACAAAAAGAAAAAAATAAGCTTAAGAGACAAGGTGTGAATAGGTCTGCAAGTCTAACTAGATAGATGAAGTCCCTTGTTCACAACAACAAAGGAAATAGTAACTATTGTTAGCCAATTAGTAACTAAACATGACAACAAAAGTATAATATAAAGTAGGCTTTTTTATTACTTGAATGTTGATAAATAAGTCCATCATAAAGGTAAAATGAAGAAATGACCATGGGAAATAATGAAAAAAATCTCGATGTAGTGAACATGACCAAGGAACCAATAATGCATGTTAACATAAGAAATAGACAAAGTCATAAAAGATAATCTTATATTAGTGGTCAATTAGGCCTAATTTTGTATTAATCCTTATTCATGTGGTTAATAAGATCAATGTATTTTTTTGTACTTGATATTATTTTAGGATATAATTATTCCAAACACTTCCATAATGGAGGCAAAGAGATTCAATGAAATAAATGTTGAGCTCTAGATGCTCAAGATGAAGTATTTTCTAATTGAATGTAATGAATGGATTGTGTCATACTATTGGAGTTAATCACATGATAACTCAAAGATCTTATTTGATGGTATGGGACTTATCACTAGTCATGTAGAGATTTTGGAGTTGGTCATATGGTTATTTGCAACTCTTATTTATTCCCCAATACTTTAGATGAATGTAGGTAATGGAAGTTGTGGAATTGATCAATGGTTATCTACAACTCATTTTTAATCCTTACTACTTTTTATTCATGTACTTGGATGTTATGGGTTCATGATATGTTGGATCTACACATTTCAAACTTATGATATTCAATCATCTAGAATGTAAATCTTAAGGTTGTTAATTTATGGCATTTTAGACGTGTTTCATTAGATCCATATTTTCATAGATGTTTTTGTTGGAGTATGGGAAACATTAAGAGGGGGGGTGAATTAGTGTTTCAATAACCAAAATTCAAATTCAATTATTATTCAAAATACAGACCTTCTTTATAATCATGAAAAGTTTAGTTTCAAGAATATACTCAAATGTGACAGCCAATATCAAATTTTTAAACCACATGAAAAATTAAAAAGAGGCATAACACAAAAGAACCATAACACAATATTTTCATGAGTGGAAAACCCTCATAGGGATGAAAAACCACTCAGTAAAATGCCTCACTGGCTTGATAAAAAAACAACTGATTACAAAGCCTTACTAGCTATAGAAATATACCTCACTGGCTTTTCAAGTTAACAACTGCCTCACTGGCATAAAGATGTCTCACTGACATTTATCAACAATCAAGATAAACTATAAAGGATAGATGGTTACGATGTTTCTCTAATGCTCATGGCAGTTTTTTGCCTTAATACATTTTGTGTCCTATAGGCTTCATTATACTTGAAACCCAAAACACATAAAACATATTAATTTTTCTTTATACAACCTTTCTTAAAAAATATATCCAATTCATTGTCCAACTACATTCAAAATTTACAAAATGCTCCTTTTATAAAACTAGGGTTTCGAGAGAAACCTCCACATTCAAATCATAATAATCATATAATAAAAAAAGAGCTAAAAAATAAAGATGATACTTGATATCTCAAGTTTTTCCAACTTACTATCTAACCAAAACCCGAACTTGAGCATGTCATATATATAGAAATCGTCAATCTGATAAAACTTGGTGGAGCCATACCTCAGTCAATTTTGGAATGTAACTAAAAACACTTACAAAACCTAACTGCACAAACCACCAAATCCTTTATCTGCTCCTAACCATCACAAGTTTTCTACTGTCAAAGCCTTGAAACATGTCATTGCATACCAAGCTTTGAAACTCTTTTTTTGTTGTCATATACAATAGTCTAAAACATTTTATATACCCAAATATACAACATTCACCTGCTTGGACAATAGCACTATAAGAAGGGCCAGTCTCTTAGTATAACTAAACCTCTCAATTGGTCACTTAAGTGACTCTTTGACTGGTGATATCAAGTCACTAATCAAACATCATAAAAATGACTTTGTTTCAAACTTTGCATAGAAATAATTATGCAGGGTTTTAGAATCAAGCTTTCAAACAAATGAAGGAACCCAAATGAATTGAAGACATGTGAATGAACCATGATTTCAGCCAGCCATCGAATAGCACCATCAATATTTTCTTTTCAACACCAATGAAAAAGCTTCACTTTGAATCCACCATGAGATGAATGAATCTTATCAACATCATGAAGCAATAACCTTGTAGCTTTTATGATCAAGGAGACAAACCACTAAGTATTGAAAGAGGAAACCATGAGCCACAATACTATCACATCAATGATACACTCCAACTTGCATCTTTCTAAAACAAATGTTCAATAATGTACACCACTTCTTGCACAAGGTCATGAAATTATCAAACTATGAATGAAGCAAGGATAAAATGTATGGACATGAACCAAGAAGTATGATGAAGTAACTTTTGTAACTTCGTATCAACATCATCCAATTCCACCAACACAACTCTTTCAATCAGCCAATCTATCCATTGTTGGCATTAATGAAAAACAATTCCAAAGTCAACAAACTCCCACTTTGGCATTGATGTCAGCACTTTTTCTCTTTCCCCCATGAAGATAAAATCTTCCTGTTCATGTTCACTAGTTCACAATTTCCCCAAACAATCCTTGCCACTTTGCAACCCACAGTCACTTTGTTGCCACCTGAAAATAAAATAGCTTGAACACTACACTTCTCCCCCTTTGACAACAATGCCAAAGGAATTGAGTCTCCAACAATGCCAAATGAACTGAGTCTCCAACAATACCAGTGGATTGTAGGCATGAAGAACACTGGACAATAAAAGGCATGAGAATGAATAGTAACAAGATCATTAAGCAATGTTTCACAAACTTCAAGAGTGCATGCATATCACAAGAAATATGAAAGAGAATATAAACCAATCAGATGGCATCAAGAATAAGTAGAAATCACCACTAAAACCACTTGGAAAGAGGTAATTGTGACTAAAAAATTACTATCACTGATAGCAAGAATGAAGACCATCTACTACACACTGCTTAACTTGCAGAATCACTGTCAACAGTCAATAACCACTATTAAGTGTTTTCAAAATATATTTGTCACCATGTCGCAGTCTCAATATCATGATATGAAGATCACTGTTAATATTGGCAACATCATCCTAGCACTATCAAATCAAGATCATGTGAATACCCTGTGATGGAGATCTATAGCACTAAAAATACGTACAAACTAGGACTGAGAAAACAGTCATTGAAATCACTGTTTAAACATCACAATATTGATTAATAGTAACTAAGATCACTAACAAACAATGAGGAAGAAAACATACATGAAGTTCATTGAAGTTTGACAAGAACACCTTGCAAAACATGAGGGACTATTAATAGTAATCATGGCATTTGTCACTGCAAATAACAACACCATCGCACTATCCATTATCAATTCAACATTGGACAACAACTACACTTCAAAAACTGAATCAAGCAACTAAAAGATATAAGTTCCCCCTATGATATTTTCTCTCTCACATATTAGCCTTTGACTTGCTACTAAGATAGCCTTTGTTTTATCATTTTCCAATCTAAGTTAGATGTCAACTCCCTATCCTCGATACCACTATAAATTTTCTATGACTACCCTTTGAAACTCCATTACTTTCATGCCTTCAAGATTATCCTTTTCATAGGTTCATCTTCTACATGGTAAAAACAAATTCATAAGCATTGTTCTTATATGGTAACTTCCACTAGATACTATCTTTGTATGCATGTTCTTGAATGATCCTTGTAATAGAAGATCTTAAGCCTTCATTATACATGTTCTTCTCATGGCATCCCCCTTTTATCCAATCCTGCTCAATAGAGTGCTAAACTAGGTATCCCCTTTTTCATGACAATTAAGGGTTTTTCCAGATCTAAAACCTTGTTTCTTGATTCTTTATTTTTCTTAAAGTCATAAAACTGTGACTGTCTTCATCATTGTTGTTTGAAGACTTCCTTTCTTCATGATAACTTTTAAAACTTGCTTATTACTACCCTTTATGTCTTACATTCTCATCTTATACTCAGAAATATCTACCCTCAATGTAACACTTACTGTCCTTATGAACAACTGACCATCATGAATCCTTTGCACAAGGTTTGTCACAATAATCAAAATATTGTCTGCAAGTCACTACATACCACTATCTCAAACCAAGCAACAAGAAATAAAAACTAACAAAGATGAAAGAAACCACATTCCTGCAAATTCACCCATGATTTAGGCAACTAAGAAACTACTGTGCCACATCCATTGGACAAATGAATAGGCCACATTCCACTGTACTATCATAGCATCAAGGTGTACAAATATCATAGAAAAGTGTACATCAAAGTTAGTTATCACAGTAGGGTGTACATCAAAGTGTACTCTCAATCCAAGGGGTATTGTCATTTCATCATTCAAAACATTGGAAAAGAGGCATAATATACTTGTCCACAAGACAATCAATATCAAAGTAGATCATAATGCATAGCATCTATGTATTGGCACTTTCTATTGAGAGAGGACTACTATACTATGAGGACTACATCAGGAGCATGAGGCATACAATCCATTGTAATGCATGAGCAAAGGTTGCAAGAACACTATTTATAAACAACTGTTGTCATCAAGCAACAACAACTACTGCCATCAAACCACTTCATTATATTTCACTAGATACTATCATCATCTACATACTTCCAAAAGGAATACCTCCATTGATAGCTTTGATAAAATGGTTTTGACTTGAAGCACCAAATTACACATCAACCACTACCAATGCAAGTAGCCTATCAAACTTGAATGAATTAACATGAACAAGACAAAACATGACTTCAAGATAGCATGACCTTGAAGCAATACTATGCCCAATTCTATGCCTTATACTGAAGCATTATCAAATAGAAATGACATCAACAACATGAAACTTTTGCATCAAAAAATGAACTACCATGAACACCAACAATGAGTGGCATTGACAACATGAATTTTTTGCATCATCAATTCGTGACATCATTGATTAAACACCACAAGACCACTTTGGAAGCATTATAAACCATAGCCATAAAGTGTAAGCAATATAAGAAAACATGACCAACTATATTACCAAAATGCATTACCAACTGTTAGTAGCATGAGACCATATCACCAATTTGAAATAAATTACCACAAGCTGTCAAAGTAAACCATTGCCATCATCAAGGTAGCATGACCAAAGCATATACTTGAAAAACCACTGTACTAAAAAGATATCACCATAAACACAATGTAACCAACAAAAACAGGGATATAAGATGATATTTGAAGCACACCTTGAAAAACACACATAAATGATTTAGTGAAGAGAAATAGGAGGAAGATCATCCAATATCTCCCTCAATTGATCAACCATACTCATGCATTTGGTTTCTTGTAGATTATAAATGTTTCCTTTGGTCCTCAAACCTGCTACAACAACTTCACCTGTTTTCTTTATAATCTCACATCCAAGAGCATCAAAAAGAATATAAAAACCCTAATCACAAATTTGAGTCACACTTAAGAGATTATGCCTGAGACTCTTTGCATAGTACACCTCATGAAAATATATGTTATCATCCAAAGACACAGTACCTTTTCCTATGATTTGAATACAATCATCATTTCCAAACCACACTAAACCACCATCACAATATTCAAATTTGATAAAGTTGCTTTTATCCCCTGTCATGTGGTGAGAGCATCCACTGTCTACAACCCACAAATCTTTCTTCTTGGCATATAGGGTTGTTTGATCAAGCATATTCTTGTCTTTTCATCAACCTCTTTGGGCTTCCAAATTAACTTTGTTTTATCAACATTTGTCTTGGAAAGAGTGTTAGTTTATTTTTGTTGTGTCTAAAATATTTTTTCATTTTGAGAGCTTGAGCTCCTTTTAGACATAACCCTACATTCACTTTCCTTATGCCTGTATTGTTTACAGTAGAAGCAATAGCCAAAGAAATGTAGATTACTTCTAAAGGGAATATACCTTTCCCCAATTGATGGTTTCAAAAACTTTTCATTTGTCACATTGGAATGTTGAGGTTCATTAGGATGAGAGCATTGACCTTCTTCTCGGCTGCAGTAGAGGGTGTTGCTATGGCAGTGTACTCAGTCTCAATTGCATGCCAAACTTCATAACCTAGAGAAGTTATATGACGCTGAATTCTATATCTCCAAAAAGAATAGCCAGTACCATCAAATAATGGTGCTTTGGAAGCAGAAAGACCTTCCTGATTTGCCATGGAAAGTACTCCACTAGGAATCCCCTAAGTTGGTTAAAATTTTTCCAAGGGTATGGCTCTGATACCACTTTTTGGAGCATGGGAAACACTAAGAGGGGGGGTGAATCAGTGTTTCAATAACCAAAATTCAAATTCAATTATTATTCAAAACACAAACCTTCTTTATAATCATGAAAATTTCAGTTTCAAGAATATACTCAAATGTGACAACCAATATCAAATTTTTAAACTACATGAAAAATTCAAAAGAGGCATAACACAAAAGAACCATAACATAGTATTTTCATGTGTGGAAAACCCTCATAGGGATGAAAAACCACTCGATAAAATGCCTCACTAGCTTAATAAAAAAAACACTGATTACAAAGCCTCATTGGCTATTATTTGTGCCTCATTGGATACAAAAATATGCCTCACTAGATTTTCAAGTTAACAATTGCCTCACTAGCATAAAGATATCTCACTAACATTTATCAACAATCAAGATTTAGAGTGTAAAGGATGGAGGGTTACTCTATTTCTCTAATGCTCATGGCAATTTTCTGCCTTAATACATTCTATGTCCTATAGGCTTCATTGCACTTGAAACCCAAAAAACACAAAACATATTAATTTATCTTTATACAACCTTTCTTAAAAAAATATATTTAGTTCACTGTCCAACTACATTCAGCATTTACAAAATGTTTCGTTCATAAAACTAGGGTTTCGAGAGAAACCTCCACATTCAAATCATAATAACCATATAATAAAAAAAGAGCTGAAAAAGAAATATGATACTTGATATCTCAAGTTTTCCAGCTTACTATCTAACCAAAACCTGAACTTGAGCATGTCATATATATAGCAATCATCATTCTGATAAAATTCGGTGAAGCCATACCTCAGTCAGTTTTGGAATGCAACTAAAAACACTTACAAAACCTAACTGCACAAACCACCAAATCCTTTATTTGCTCCTAACCATCACAAGTTTGCTACTATCAAATCATTGAAACATGTTGTTGCATACCAAACTTTGAAACCCTTGTTTTGTTGTCATATATAATAGTCTAAAACATTCAATATACCCAAATATACAACATTCACCTGTTTGGCTGGTAGCACTATAAGAAGGACCAGTCTCTTAGTATAAATAAACCCCTCAAGTGGTCACTTAAGTGACTCTTTGACTAGTGATATCAAGTCACTAATCAAACATCATAAAAATGAGTTTGCTTTAAACTTTGCATAGAAATCCTTATTTAGGGTTTTAGAATCAAGCTTTCAAAAAAATGAAGGAACCCAATGAATTGAAGACATGTGAATGAACCATGATTTCAGCTAGCCACCGAATAGCACCATCAATCTTTCCTTTTCAACACCAATGGAAAAAGCTTCACTTTGAATCCACCATGAGATGAATGAATCTTATCAACATCATGAAGCAATAACCCTGTATTTTTTATGATCAAGGAGCCAAACCACTTACTAAGTATTGAAAGAGGAAACCATGAGCCACAATACTGTCACATCAATGATACACTCCAACTTGCATCTTTCTAAAATAGATGTTCAATAATGTACACCACTTCTTGCACAATGCCATGAAATGATCAAACTATGAATGAAGCAAGGATAAAATGTATGAACATGAACCAAGAAGTATTATGAAGTAACTTTGTATCAACATAATCAAATTCCACCAACATAACTCATTCAATCAACCAATCTATCCACTATTGACATCAATGACAAACAATGCCAAAGTCAACAGTTTTGTGTGACTTGTTGCAACATGAAAGGCATTTATTTTTATTAAATGTTTCTTTTATAGATTTATGTTTAAAGTCTAGTATTTTTAAAGATTATGGAATAATTTATTTAGATTGTAATTTTTGAGAGTTTTTTGAATGATAAAGTTTTAGGTTTGTTTTCTTGCTTTTAAGTGTGATTGGAGGCTTGTTCATTAATATCTAGTTTGTGACTTAAAATTTTCCTATAGTTAATTTTTTTTGGAAATTTGGATCTAAGGGAGTTTTAGATTTTATTTCTATGTCATGAGAATAAATTACAAGAAGGATTGGCCTTCTTGTCACTAGTGGAGTTTTGAATTTGCATGTTTTGAGGTATACAAGTTTTAGTGGTTCCAACTTGTATTAGTTTTGGGAATCTATGAGTTTTTTTAATTTACTTTGGTTTCAATTTTGACTTATGAAAATGCTTCCATCACCTTTATTTTAACTTTCATGTGTGTAGAATGAGGCTATGATGCTATGTTAGTTTACCTACATGTTGCATGAATAACTTGAGAATATATTTGTGTAGTGATAGCGGTGTTTTGTATGTAGCAAAAATATCCACCATAAAAATTATGGTGGTGATTTCTAGTCTTTTGTATAACATCTTTTTCATTTATTGTATATTGTTTGGATGTAGTGGGGAAGCATAGTCTACTAGGAGTGTGTTGTAGTTTTGAATTTGTTGGCTTATGGCCATAAACGATCATTGGAATTTTGAGTAATATAAGGATAGTGTGATGGAACGTTGAGAATTTAAGGTATTTTAGACCACATAGAAAGAAGGAAGAGATGCATTTAGGGTTTTGAGGATGTAAATTATGTTGTTATGGGAGATTTGGATCATGGTTTTGTGGGAGCTTTGTGTTGGAGCATAGTTAGTTATGACAACTTATCTTCTAGGTTGAAGATGCTTACCACAATGTTATGGGAAGCTCCTAAGTACATAGTTTGAGTTTTGGAATGACATAATTGTGCTTCCAAAATTGCCACAAATTTGTTGAAATTTTTGCTGTGGGAAGATCTTAGTAAGCATGTAGCATGAGTTTTGGTAGAATTTAGTCACGTGTGATGTTTAAGGTTTTGAGGGTCTTTAATCGTGATGTCATCAAAAGATTTGGATCACTTTAGTGGGATTTTTAGTGGTGATGTGGATATGTTAGTTGGATATACATAATATTTTGTTATAAAGATGTAAGTCATGGTACCATAAGGGAATTCTTGGAGTCTATATTGATTGTGCATTCAAACATTGACTATGATTTAGACTTAAATTAAAAGTGACACTCTTGGATATTGCAATATTATATTTGGAGTTTAGTTTGCATGAGATGATCAAAGCCATGTTCTAAGGATAAATATATTTTGGTTGTTGGAGAGGATGTTTGGAATGGATTAATTCAATTAAATATTTTCAATAAAAAGTTTAGGGAGCCTACACCAAGGGTTGGAGATAGTTTGCTCATCATTGACCTAATGAGGAGATTATTTAGAGAGTGAATCAAACTAATATATAGGAGGAAGAACAAATATGATATTCCACACTTGAGGAGGTCCTCTTGGCAAAGAATGCAACTTAATAGTTGTAACCCTCCTATATTTTTAGATTTATTCTTGTTTTTTATTGATGTTCTAGTGTATGGGTATAAGAGTATGGAGAAGTTAGCTTTGATGATAAGTTTGAGAAGTATAGGGCATGATTAGTGGGTGAAGTGTGATGCCTTGGATGAGGTAATGAATGTTGGTCAAATATTCTCTCCTATTGTAAAGCTTCCATATTTTAGATCTTTGGTATGTTGTTATTGTGTTTTAACCTTAAGATTAAATGGTTGGGTGTGGAGAGAAAAAAAATTATGGGGATTTGAAGGAGGAGATTTACTATCATGTCCCCTTCCTAACCCATTCAACAGTTTGGCAGAGTTAGCCTATTCAGTACTTTCTATAGGCTAATGAGGTTATGGTTAGGGAACTTTGGTGACATTTTATCCAACATGATATGGTTGAGAGTTGTGTAACGCCCTTTTCTAGAATATTTTTGGTGATTTCTCCCATACTTACTATTTTTAGTAAGTCAATCTAGGGAACTAATGGAGCCAGTTGCCTATCTTGCTATTTTTAGAAATGTCTATGGGAGTAGTTGATATCAATATTTTAATATTTAAATGATTTGGTGCTTTTATTTTAAATAACATAAAAATATTAAAGTTGAATTAAATATTTAACTTTTGTTATTTATTTTATAAAGTTGCTTTATTAAAGGGGGTCAAGGGAGACTTACGAGAAAATATTAAAAAAATAAATATTTGTGCAACTTAAGTGGGACCTAAATTTATTAAAAAAGTGATTTTCCAAAAAATTAATGAAAAAGCAAAAAAATACTTTTTTGAAAAACATTAACAAAAAAGCAAAAAAATTGCTTTTTCAAAAAACTGTGAAAAAGCTATAAAAGAAGGTGTGGGCTCTCATTTGGTTATGCTAGTATTGGATATTTGGTTTTTCTTCAAGTTGGAGAAGAAATTTCTTTAGGAAGGTTTGTGAGGACGAAATCCCTTGTAGGCGACGTTCTATACATTGGTGAAAGATCTAATCTAGAGGATTTCTTGGTGGTTTCACACATGAATCATAGTTGAGCCATATTGTTGAGGATTTTCAATAGTTACAGGTTTGATTTTAGTGAGAAAATTGCATAAGGTGAAAAATAGATTTAAGATCATTACTTTCACCTCATATATTCCTTTCCCTTGATGGTTGTACACTTCTAGTTGGGTCATACAACTGCATAGGGAGGCATGCAGGATACGAACCCTAGTGCAGGGTTTTTTGGGCTACATATTGATCAATTTGAGGTGCCATAAGTTGGGAAACACTCAAAAATGTCAATAGGAGGTGTGACAACAAGTTTGGAGGTGGTTTCTAGCCATTTTCGAAGGTCCTAGCTAGCTAGTTGCAACTACAACCCTTTGTCAAAGTTGCCAACTCTTTCTGGGTATGTTGGATTTAGATATGTAGTGACATTTTATGATTTGGGTTGTTGTAATTTAGAAAAGCTCAATATTTTGATTGTAATTCAAATTTGGAATTTTATGTTCATTATAATTCCAAAAATTACAATTGGCGAGTTGTTATTCATTGCTACAAGTTACTTTATTTTCTATACTTTATTTATCATCTAAAACCATCACAAAACTATTACAAAATACATTTCAAGCACATCAGAAAGCACAAAAAAAAACAAGGGAAGATTGAGGGTGTATGGGTATAAGAGTATGGAGAAGTTAGCTTTGATGATAAAATTGAGAAGTATAGGGCATGATTAGTGGTTGAGGCTTAACGCCTTGGATGAGGTAACGAATGTTGGTCAAATCTTCTCTCCTATTGTAAAGCTTCCAAATTTTAGATCTTTGGTATGTTTTTATTGTGTTTTAACCTTAAGATTAAATGATTGGGGGTGGAGTCGGGTTTGAATGGCAAGGAATGCATTGATTGGTGAGGTGAAGGGAGATATTCCTATGGCGAGGTTGGTGGTGGGGCTTCGTCTGGAGAGGGTTTGACAAAATCTAGTACCTTTAAAATGCATAAGATAAATGGATGTCTGGAAAGGGCACAAGTTCGTCTTGTGTTGGTGATTCAATCAGAGGCGGTAGCTGAAGATCTGGATTACTACAGTAAGCATGTTTTGATTTGTAAGTTTATGGGGATGAGGGTTTCTCTTTCTTTCTTGGACACTTGGATCCGCAAGACATGGTCTCTAGAGGGTGACTTTGATGTTCTATTGGCTGCAAACAATTTCTTTCTGGTAGATTTCTCGTGCATTATTGATTGAAATAGGGCATTTGAAGGGGGGCCTTATTTTTATAATCAAGTAGGTCTTTTCATAAAACCATGGCATGTTGGCTTTAATTTGGTGGAAGAGTTGCCTTCTAGGGTTCCGGTTTGGGTTCGCCTTCCTCAGCTACCGCTTGAATGTTGGAGAACTGATATATTGCAATCAATTGCTTTATTGTTGGGTAAGCCTATTAGTCCTTCTCAACATACTTTAGATAAGAGGATCTTTTCTTATGCAAGGGTTTGTGTCGAGATTGATCTGAGTCAACCTCTACCTGATTTTATTGATTTGACTATTGGCTCTAATTCCTGGACTCAGCCTTTGGATTATGAAATGTTGCCTTTTTTCTATCGGTTATGCCATGAATATGGGCATCTGCAGCAGAGGTGTCCTCGGGCTTTTGGTGCGGGAGGTGCAAATAATGCGGGTTCCCAATCTAATCCTAGGGTGGAAAAGGGTAAGGATCCTATGCAGGGAATGGCAGCGGACAAAGATGGTTTTGTTCCAGTTAAACCTCGTAATCGTGGACGGGGCCAAAAGAGGCCTTTCCAGGATAGACAGGAAGGGGAGACTTTCAATAGATTTGAGGCTTTGGATGAGTTAGTTCAAGAGGAAGGGTTTACAGCTGACATGCAAATGGTGGATGGCTCTGGTTCTAAGGAGTTGGTTGAGGTACAGCCTTCGGTGATCCCTGGAGTGGATCAGCTTGGTGACCAGGATCCTCAGATGGTGTCTGTCTAGGTCCTTCCGCTCTAGCTCTTGGTGCAGGGGATGGGGGGGTTGTTGATTCTGGTGGCCCCTCTGGTGCTGGTAAGGTCTACTCGGAGGCTCGGGATAGCCCTGATTTAGGTAAGTTTAAACCTTCTTCCTCTATTCTGGGTGTGCAGCAAAAATCTTTTAAGAAAGGGATTCCTGAGAAATCAGTTAAGGTTGGTCGCAAAAAGGACCAAGAAAAGGTGAAGCTTGCTGGAGAGACATTGGTTGAGGCTGGTTCGGTGAAGACTATTGATGCTCACTTTTCCCAACCCCAACGATGATAGTTCTTTCTTGGAATGTGAGGGGTATGAATAGCATCCCTCGACAAAAGGCTATTCGAGATTTGATTCGCATTCATTCTCCGGATGTGATTTTCTTGCAGGAAACTAAGTTATCAGTGGATAGTATGTTAAGTGTGGCTCCTAAGATTTGGGGTCGTGGCCAATGTCAATGTGTGGGTGCTTTTGGTAATTCTGGTGGAGTGGCTTGTTTTTGGGATCCCCGAAAGGTTAGTCCAATTTGGTGGATCTCCTGTAAGAGTTCGATTTCTTGTGTTGCTTCTCATTTAGAGTCAGGGGAGAAAGTTATTTTCTCTAATATATATGCTCCGACTGATTTCCAAGGTAAAGCACAACTATGGGATCATGTTAGACATGTGAGGTCTTTGGATCCTTACCTGCCTTGGATCCTGGCTAGTGATTTTAATGCTGTCATTTCTTTAGAAGAGAAGAGAGGAGGTAGTGCTCATTTGGAGCCTTCCTCTAGGCTCTTGCAGGATAATATGGCTCTTTTGAGGTTAGTTGATGTCAAACCAACTAATGGAGTCTTCACATGGAATAATAGGAGAACTGGAGATGCTGCTATTTCTGAAAGACTAGATAGATTTTTGGTGTCTAGTTTTTGGATGGGGGATAGGTGGATGATTAGCTCTGAAATATTGGATTGTCGAGGCTCCGACCATTGGCCAATTAAGCTTGTGGTTGATGTGCCTCAATGATGTGCTAGATAGACTTTCAAGTTCCAACTCATGTGGCTCCGGGATGAGTCTCTTCATGATATGATTTCTGGCTGGTGGGATCTTGGGAAGCCAGCTTATGGCACTGCTATGTACTCATTCTCAAAGAGGTTACAGTACGTCAAATACAAGTTGAAAAGATGGAATAGGCAACATTTTGGTAATTTGTTTCATGAAAAACAGAAGGCTCAGGATAACTTGGACTTAATCACCAGGCAAATTCGTGATCAAGGCCTAACGGAAGAGTTGAGTTTGTCAGAGATTGCTGCAACAAAAGAGGTAGAGGAATGGGAGTTAAGAGAAGAAATTTTTTGGAAACAAAAGTCTCGTATTGAATGGCTCCAGGCTGGTGATAGGAATACTTCTTTTTTTCACAACTCAGTTAAAGACCGGAGGCAAGGTAATGTTATTTCTTCTCTTGTGTTGTCTGATGGGGAAATTTTGTCCTCTTCTGCTTCTATCTCTGCGGAATGCATTCGGTATTTCTCTTCATTATTTTCTGAGGATTCGCCTCCAGCTGAGGAGGCTGAAACAAGGATTTTGAATTGTATCCCGCAGCTAGTGTCTAATGAAATGAATGAATCATTGCTTTCTCCTATTACCTTGTTGGAGCTTGAGAACGTTGTGTTCCAGATGAAGAAAGGTAAAGCACCGGGGCCTGATGGATTCCCTGTTGAATTCTTTTAGGAGTTTTGGGAGGTGGTTAAGTTGGACCTCTTAGAGGTTGTTAAGGAATCTTTCATGAATAAACAAATGTTGAAGTCTCTGAATGCAACTTTTTTAGCTCTCATTCCAAAGAAGGAGGGGGCTAATTCTTTGGATCTTTTTCGGCCTATTGCATTATGTAATGTTGTTTATAAGATTATTACTAAGTTGATTGCTGAAAGGCTGAAACCTTGGCTTGGTGAGTTAATCTCTGAGGAGCAGGGGGGTTTTGTTGCTGGCAGACAGATCATGGATGGTGTTGTGATTGCAGCTGAGACCATCCATTCTATGGAATCCTCAAAAGAAAAATCTATGTTTATCAAGCTGGACATGGCAAAAGCGTATGATCGCGTTAAATGGAGCTTTCTATTCAAGATTCTTGGAGCTTTTGGCTTTGCTAGTGATTGGATTGAATGGGTTAGGAGTTGTGTTACTTCTTCCTCCTTCTCAGTGCTTCTCAATGGTGAGCCCACTGAGTTGTTTGGTGCTTCTAGAGGCCTCAGACAAGGAGATCCTTTGTCGCCCTACTTATTCATCCTACTTGCGGAAGGATTGGGAAGGCTTATTCGTGCTCAGGTAGCAAGTGGCTTGATTCAGGGTTGGAATTGGGGAAATGATCTTCCCCCTCAGACTCATCTTCAGTTTGTTGATGATACTGCCTTGATGGGTAGGGCAAGGGTTGAGGAGGCTTTGAACTGGCGCAATGTTTTGGACAGCTACTTGGCGGCCTCTGGGCAGCGCATTAATGAGGGGAAGTCTCTCATTTACTTCTTCCATACTCCTAAGGGTATCCAAAGGAGATTAGCAGGTATTCTTCATTTCCAGATCGGTTCGCTTCCTTTTCTCTATCTTGGAATCCCTCTTGCCATTCGTTCTCTCCCTAAAAGGTTTTGGCAAGAGACTCTTGACAAGTTTCAAAGTTTGGTCAGCCATTGGACTTGCAGGTGGCTTTCTTCAGCTGGAAGAGTGACTCTTCTTAAGTCTGTGATCCAGGCTCTCCCTCTTTATAAGTGCTTTGTTCTTTCTGCTCCATCAAGTTTTATTCAAGATTTCGAGAGACTGTCTCGTCAGTTCCTGTGGTCTGGCAACCTTCTTCATAGAAAGTGGAGCTTGGTGAAATGGGATGTTGTCTGTAGGCCGAAGCAGGAAGGGGGTCTTGGTCTACGACGAACTGATTTGAATGGGCAGGCCTTGGCTGCTAAGCTGTATTGGCGTTGGTGTTCACAACAGCATATGTGGTGGGCTAAAATTCTTACCCTCAAATATTTGGGTGCGGTGGAAAGCATGGAGGTTGTAAGATTCAGTCTGGAGGGGAAAGGTTCTATGATCTGGAGTACCCTCAAACGGGGTGCCAAGCTTGTGAAACAGGGCCTTTTTTGGATTTGTAATGGGGGTCGGGAAGCTCTCTTCTGGCATGACTCTTGGGATGGACATCCCCCTATTTTGTCTTCTCATCCCCACCTTCAGGACTTGTGCCAGATTTTTGAGGAGGCGGGTTGGTGTCATGTGGCCGACTTCAAATCTCAACATTCTTTGAGTCAGATTACTATGTCCAGGTGGAAGGACCCTCAGGATTGGCCTCCTGGGGGGGTTTTGGAGGATCGTCAAGTGCTTGCTAAGATTCTTTCGGATCGCACCTGCAACTCTCTTCTTGGGAGAGATGTGCTTGCTTGGGGTCCAGATTTGCGGGGTAAATTTTTGGTTGCCTCTGGTTATCAGGTTTTGGATAAACAGGTCTTTGGGAGCTCTGAGGTTCCTTGGTGGAAGCATGTTTGGAATAAATTTGCTTGGCCTAAGTGTAATTTTTTCTCTTGGCTTGTTGTCCAAGGTAAGTGTCTTACTTGGGACAATCTTTGGAAACGGGGGTTCCAGGGCCCTTCCATGTGTGTTTTGTGTGGTCAGCATGAAGAATGCCTCTCACATCTCTTTTTTCAGTGTTCCTTTGCTAAGGATATCTGGCATCACTGGTGGAATCTCTGGAGCTTACCGTGTTGCCATGTCTCTGCCTTGGATGATTTTTGGAGGAGACAGGGATCATCTCCTGCCAAAACCTCTTTTCTTAAAATTGCTTGGAGCATTGGCCCTAGTTTGATTGTTTGGCATCTTTGGTTGGAGCGCAACAGATGAATTTTCTTGGATAAAAAATTGATCTTGGAGCAACTTTGGAGGCGGATTCTTGGGGCTCTGCAGGAGACTTTGTCTGCAAAGTGTGATTTGTCTGTGCCAGTTGATCCTGGGGACTTGGGTGTTGTTAATTCCCTGGGTCTTGTTGCTGGGGATAGGAGAAATTTGGGCAGTGTGCATCGTAGGCGTGGGCGTGAGAGGGTGGCTCGTGATGGCTTCTGGTGTCCGCCTGCTCTAGGGGAGCTAAAAATCAATACAGATGGGTCATCTAGGGGTAATCCTGGGCATGCTGGAGTTGGTGGTATTGGTAGAGACAGCTTGGGAGTGGTGGTGTTTTTCTTTTCTATGTATCGTGGTTTGCATACCAATAATCTTATGGAGGCTAGTGCTATCCTTATGGCGATTGAGCGTGCGGTTGGCCTTGGGTGGCGGCGGATTGTTTGTGAGTCTGATTCTCAGGTGGTTATTGATATGTTGCATAAGCGACAGTTGGAGGATATGAATTGGCAGCTTGTTGTGGTTGTCAAGCAGATTATTTCTATGTGCTCTTCTCTGGAGTCCATTGTTTTTTGCCATATTCCGCGGGAGTGGAATAGGGTGGCTGATGGTTTGGCTAGATGGGCGTCGAGAGGACGGATTCTTGGTATGTGGATGGTTGGGGCAATCTTCCTAATGACATGGCCCATGTTCTTGAGGAGTGGGTTACGGAGGATATGAGATGCTTCTTGGGTGTGAATTAATTCTTGTTTTGTTGGGCCCCTTGTGGCTTCTTTCTTCTGACTTTGTAATGTTGTTCTGATTCAATAAAGTTTTTACTCTCTTTTATTTTAAAAATAAATAAATAAATAAAATAAAATAAAATGATTGGGTGTGGAGAGAAAAAAAAGTATGGGGATTTGAAGGAGGAGTTTTAAATATTGCATGACTAGTGAATTTTTTAGTGTTAATTGGTGAGTATATTGGTATTTACCATTTACCAATAGCCTTGGGATAAAATACCTCCTCAAAAATGGTGAATTTACCTTTATCGAAATCCAAAATTTCAAAATATGTGTAGCCATTACACTTTACAATTATTTTATGTAATGTTTTGGAATGATTACATAACTAAAAAAATATTTAAAAATGATACAATGATGTGTGAATCAAATTAAATAAAACATAATGATTGATTTAATTTAACTTAGGTGAGTGTGAGACTTTTGTGAAAATGAAAAATGAATACTTTAAGTAGATTTTCAAATGAAATATTCAATAAATGATAATTTTTAGTAGACATGAGAATGGTGCAAACCAAAAAATAAGACATTAGACACAAATTTCTTGTATGATTTCATTAATTTCCTAAAAACAACATCCAAAACATTTTTATTTGCAATCTCAACCGAAATTCTTCTAAAAGTTGTAGATAATGATTAAGCTTTACAATAAATAGGTGAAAGTTGTCCACCTTTCCAAATAGTCAATTAACTACTCACTTTAGACTTTATAAATATCAAAAGTAAAATATAAAATCCTAAAATGAGGTTATAATTGATCTCATTAAATATTAAATTGAAAAAATTAATAAAATTGATTATATAATAAAATCTTATATATCAAAATAAAACTGATCCCATCATTTGAATGTCTGGAGCATTTCTTCAACAAGCTCCTTCTTCTTGATTATCGTCAACATTGACATTTTATTTTCAAGGTTGTATTTTTATTGCTAATATATTCTAAATCTATCTACTCCTGCCTTGAATTCTTTTAGATTTGGACCATTAGAATATTTGTATTGTATGTCAAAAGATATGTGAATATCCTACATCTTAGAAGTCATCTTGTGATGTTTGTTTAATTTCTTCTCAATTTTTTTGCATAGGATCTCTAATTTCATGAGTTTATCAATTAATGTAGCATCAAACCTTAATTCCTTAGATGAATCACCTTTTATTACTTTTTCTAGTTTTTCTTTTAAGACACCTTCTAAGTTAAGACTTTAAAGTCACATTGGAATATTTTCAATAAATCCTCAAATACCATCTAATACATTATGAGCTAAAGTATTAGTCTCCTTGAATCTATCTTTTCTTTATTTTAGAATTTCAATCCTCCATTTAACAACCTTTTTACATTCAATATGAAAATTGAGCTTTTTCAATAAAAAATTCCCTCTAAAATGAGAACATCAAAATTAATTTTAATCATTTCTTAGATTTGAGAAAACTTTTGTTCCAATACTTGCAACTCTTCGTTAATTTTTTCCTCTAAATAATTTATGGAATTTAATTCATATTGGATATTATGATACAAAACAAAGATCTCATCAATGAGTTATAATCCAATAAAATCACATCTTCAATTGAAGATTTAATAGCTTTTATTGTATTGCCAATTTAATTAGTGGGTGGCATATCTTTATATACAATATTAATAAATGAAGGTTCTAACATTATAGACTTAGATTGGACAAGGCCCACTAAATACTTCACATAGGAAGTTAGTTGCTCCACCTTTTAATTTAGTTGCTCTTTAGTGTCTGTATCTTTATTGATACTTTGAAAAACAAGTTATTGCATATTTTACATTTTCTTTGACCTTCTCTTGTTTATTTTTTGAGTGTTACTTTAGAGACATGATAATCAAATATTTTCATTTCTCCTTTATCACACAATGAAGCAACATTTTTTGCACATATGGTATTGTGAGCATTAATGGCATTGGAAGATCTCAAAATTTCCTTTGGAGGTGGATAAGTAAAGAGAGATACTAGCTTTAAAAAATATTCTACCATTAGTGTAGTGACCCTTTTTATTTTCTTGGATCTTAGTTAAACCATGGTGGAGCATCAAGGGTAGAAGAATCTACTTGTGTATCTAACTCAATTTCAAATTGTTCCTTTAGAGGGGACTTTGGTGATAAATAGGACATCTGGGAAAGAGTTGTTTTTGGAGAATTTTGAGGTGGAGGAGATGGAGATTCTAAAGAGGTGGATTATGATAAGGGGATGGTTGCCTTGAAAGTGAAGTTTTGTATGGATGAGAGTTTTATGTGAGGAAAAGAGGGTTGAACTCTAGAAGATGAGGTTTTTTTGAGGATGAGATGAAGGTGACTTTTATAGATATGAAGAAAAATAAATTAGCTTTTACACATCTTCGCTCTCTTGCATGTTACCAAAAAAACTTAATCTTGATTTTGGTTTTCTTCTTCCTTACTAGTATTTGTATAACATCAAATGACTCATATTTTAAAACTTCAACAAGTATTGCTTTATCCAAATCCACCTGAGAAAATTAATTTGTAGAGACGAAAGAAACTTCCTTCTATGTAATGGGCTATTTTAGCTTTTTCTTCTTTTTGAGTAACTCTTCTATTATTTTATTTTTCTCATTGATCTTCCTTCCTAACCATGTCAAACTCCTTTTGAGGTCCTATCCTGGACTAATTTATATTCTAGAAATGACCAATTAATCCTTGAGATGGGTTTATCTAAACAAATTTAGTCTTCATATTCTAGATCTAAAACATTACCATGATATAATACTTCTTTTATTTCAAGATCCCGAACCTAAATAATTGTGAGCTTGAAAAAGTCTCTCCTATGAACTTTGTGCTCATGATTAGAGTCAATCTAGAGGTTTACAAGACTTGGCTTGTGTGCAAATGCTAAGCTCACTATATTCTCTATAAATTCTCATGAATCAAATACTTGTCTTGGTTCAAAAGGATGAAGAGTTATCACAAATAGCTCCATTTTTATGCTCTTAGCATTAATGAAGGATGGAAAAGTGTATTGGTATTTGTAATGATGTTATAGTTTGTGACATATTTCCTTGTATAATTAAGTATTAATTATTTCATGTTTCCCTAAAATGGTCCTCCTTGTTTGTTCATTTATTTACCTCCTATGTCCTTATAATTTGGCCCCTTTATATGTTTGATTTGTTTCAACTTTTCTATTCTCATTTGACCTTCTATATTATGAATCATAAATTATTTCCCTCACTTGAAGGGTACCTTTCTTATATTAATTTTCATGATTATATCCTATGCTTTATTATAATTTCCTAGCTTACTTATTTTCCCTTGTATACCTTACTTCACTCTTGTGTTTGCTCATGTTTAGCACCTTCATTTTTTTATCTCTTTACTATTTCCTAATTTAAAGATTATTTTTACCTTAGACATATACATGCTTCTCTTTTGCATGAAAATTGCTTACTTGTGCTCCTTATTCTATCTACTTATGGTTTCATATTTATGCCTCATTTTTACATTATCCACAATTCTTTCATGTTTACCCATAGTTGTATGGTCCATAACTTATCATCTTAATCACATTCTTACAATCATTATCATGCTTCTAGAATCATATTACTAAATAAAGGTCACCATGCATATCCCCATACCATTTTGTAATTGTATGTAATAAATTATATCTCAATCTAATATGATTACATTGAGGGAATCATGCCTTTTGCATATCATTTTATGCCTGCCTTACATGGACACAATTTTCTACTTCTAGTTGGAAATAATAAATTTCCTAAGATTCAATTTAGACGTTTTACATTGGTAAGTTTGTTTAATAGTGAGGTCACATGGGAACATTGTATTGTAAGATAATCATAGATTGGATTTCACTCCGCTATAGAATTTCCTAATAAGGCTAAACCATAGAATTTTTTCTTGCATTCACACACATTGAAAATTGTACTTGGGTATTATCTTAGTCTTCTTGGTCTTCTTGGTGGTCATCTCTGCAATATGATTCCACCATGGACTATTCTTTTGATTATAGTTGTTGCAAGTTTTATTGGGTATGGTGTAATCTGTCAGCCAAACTATCAGCAAAACTAACTATTTGTTTGAGTCAATTCTATTAATAAAGTCCACATTTAATTGACATGGTTAGGAATTGTTAGTCCTTTCGAGACTTGGCTCTTTGTAGGATTTGTACAATATATGTGACATCTTGCAGATTGTTATAATCTGTTGCAGAATGAATTCACAAAGAAAATAATAAACATCAACTCTTTGGCATCCATTTTTCTATACAAAAACAAAAATATAAATGGAATGGTATCACTAGTTAGAAGCAAGGAATAAAAAACAGTCAATAATGAAAGATATAGAATTGTTGAATGGAAAGTGAACTCATGATCTAGTCTTCTTGGTTACGGTCAAAATTTTATTCATATGCCAACTAAGAGATTTGTTATAGATGAAGGTTAAGTGAACATTAAATTACTAAAGCATGGGAGGGTGGCCACAACAATAGATTTTTATCCTTTTTTTTTTCTAGTGGAAATACATTAAAACATTAAACAATACTATTTAAATGACAAAAATATAGGAAATTGCAGCCAAAATTAATGCACCTATTTGATGTCAAAGCACAACAAGGCTTCTAACAAGCATTTGAACAATGATGATTAGATTGAGACAATAGACAAAAATCTAACAATTTGGTAAGAATCTTGAAGCACCTTTATCTTAAAATTCAGAGCAACTAGCTGCAATTCCTGTAACATAGCACAATACAAAAGGATCTATAAATCTAGGGTTATTCATAAGACAATTTTGTTTCATCTATAAAATCATTTATCAAAATGAACTCATATTTGCAAAGAAGTTAGCAGCTCACAAAAAAAATAGCAAATTAAAAAACTTACAAACTCTCATACACAGAAAGAAAACTTTGTAGAATTTTTTGAAAAAAAAAGTAGCTATTAAGAGAGATCAATACAAAGATATATAGCAAGAAAGCTTATGAAAAAACTAAAACAAACTAATAATATCCTTTCTTTTGACATCTAATAAAACTTATTAAAATAGGGAAACAATAAAAAAACTAAGTAAAACTAAAGAAATGAAGAAAACCGAGAAATAACATATTAAACAAGAGCTACAGAGCAGTGAAGTTTCTGCCAAAAAGTGCAAGAATAATCTTATTTTGACTTATTGTGTCTGCTATGTTTTAGTAACAGTGTTGATATTATAAAAACTTAATAGTAATCTTGAAATTTGTTCGATGGTGACATGTAATATTATAAACAAAAATACATAATGTGTTAGGCAATCTATTGATAGATCTAATCAAGGATACTTAAAAACATGATATAATAAATTTACTTGAAATGAGAAAAATGGCATGGGTACATTAGGTCACATCATCATTTGTAGCATGCTCATCTAGGATTGCATCAAAAACAAAGTCATGCTTTTATGCAGGTCTGTATTGATCTTTGATATTTAGAAAAGTGGAGAGCATCAATGAGAGATGGAATATTTTATGATTTTGTAAAGGCATGAAATATTTTATGATTTCATAATTTGTTATGAACTTTTTTTTATATGCATTTATAATTTTTGTGAAAATTTAAAAAGATAAGACTCAAATGAATGTGAAATCTATTAGAAACCATACAAAACTTAAGATAGGACTTCTAATATACAATCAATTTCTTTCTTTCTGACATTCACTTATGTATCCATATTTCATTGCAGTCATATGTGTATGACCTAGGTCAAGATAACTTGTGTGTGCTCAATCATCAAATGATTTCATTACCCTAAACAAAATTTGAGACCACTGTTCACCTAGATCATTGTTAAATTTCTACTAATATTACAATTCAAGACATCATGGTGATGAAGACCCGAGTTTGACCAAGAGTCACTGCTTGTTGGTTAATTTTTGTAGTTATCAAAAACATAAAATAAAATTTAATTAAAAATATAATGTTATGATCCTCACAATGAAATAGAAATAAACATTAAAATGTTAATTTGAGAAACAAACAAACAAATCCATCCTCACAGTTACCAAAAAATTCATGCCATCTTCCAAGGCCTACTTTAATCATAAGTTTGTTCATTTTAAATAGTCAATTATGGCATCCACAAAACCAAATACAACATCAAATTGTCCAAATACAAATCTCAAGTACGAAGCTATTTGCAAGGTTAAAAAGAGGGTGCCAACTGGAATCACTTCTATACCTTTTAGACAACTTCAAAAAAATTACTCATTCAAACCTTGAAGAAATCAAAGAGAAGCAATGAAAAAGGAAGTACACTAAAAAAAATAAAGATAGATTTATGAAATTAAGCCAACAAAGACTACAATATTTGCAGAATATTGAATAGAGTGTAACATAATTTTAGAATCAAAGTTACCTTTGCATACATAAAGTAAACCTATCTATCTAACATGCACAAGCATTCATTCAAGTTTATAGGAATCAAGTTCCCTTGGTATAAGATCACATAATCATATGTATTATTTTTTTGATCATTGTTGCATTAACCTCATAAAACAAAAGATGAGTGCATTTGCAAAGCAGGTAGAAATCCAAATAAGAACAGTGAAAAAAGGAGGGCATAGTAAAATAGTGTTACAAATTACAAGGAATTCATTCTTGGCTTATGATAGATCACAAAGTGTGTCCCAAAACATTTATTAAGTGGATGTACTTTCAAGCCCCATTGACTGACTTTGATCACAGCTAAACGATAGTACAATTTCTTGCTTTCTAGAAAAAATAATTTATGAGAAATGTAGAAAATAATTTGAGAAGGACCACTGATGAAAGAAAATTATAGAACAACGATACTAGAAATCACAACGAATTCTCAGTTGATAATGACAATTTGATTCCTCATGATAATATTACCTTATTTTTATTGGCAAAAATTTATTGTTGAATGTTGAACTATTTGATGTTTAAGAATAGTTTTTGAAAGCTAATGAATTTCATGGAATCAAGATTCAAGGAGATAAACCTCATTTCAGCCTAAGGGAGTTGATGGTAGGCAAGAAGTGGAATTTCTTATAGAAGGTAAATCAAGAAATATCAAAAAAATATGTCGGTTCCTCTTGAGACAAAATAAAATTGTCAATTATATTGGCTTTATAGGAAGAGACTGCCCATCTTGTTCTTATAGTACTCAAAACTGATTTTTTAAAGGAATAAGCAGTAAAAATAGCACTTTCAATCAACCCCATTTTAACAACTTGTCCCTTCTAGCCATTGTATACATTATTTGTTTATCCTATTTATGTTACTTATGAATATATATTATTTGTTTTTTTTGGGTGTTTTAAAATTTTAAAATATATTAGATGATATAATTTGACTTGTTATATTTTTATATAGCTCTCTATATAATATAATATTTTTATTTATAATAATATATCATCTTATTACAATATTTTGTTATAGAAATATTTAATTCTAATAGTAACCCACCATAATTTTAACCCTAATTCTAATAGGAATCCTTATCCTAACTCTTACCCTAACCTAATTATAATCATAACCTTGATTGTACTTGACTATAACCTTATTTTTAAGTCTAACAATAATTCTATTTCTAACCCTTACCTTAATCCTAATTCTAACTATGATTTTAACCCTAAACCTAACCCTAACTCTAGCCCTAACCCTAACCCTAACTATAATTCTAATGTTTATCGTAACTCTAATTCTTACCCTAATTCTAATAGTAACCTAATTAAAAGAATTTTGAACATTTTGAAATCCATATTTTTTTTTGATATTTTTTTTTACTCATGCTTTTAATTTAAAAATTAATTCTAACTATGATTTAACCCTAACATTATGTTTTATTTTCTAAGTTTATGAATGTTTTCTACCACTTACTTTACTAATATAGTAGTTTAAAAAAAAAAGATTTACATACCCATTTTTTATTTAAGAAAAAATGATGCCCATTTTAAAAACTTGTCCCTTCTAACCATTGTATACATTATTTTTTTATCCTATTTGTGTTACTTATGAATAGATATTATTTGTTTATTTTTTTGGGAGTTTTAATTTTTTTTTTTGGCAATAGTGGCAAGCCACTAATATTTTATTATATATTATAGTATAATTTTATAAAAACTGGTTCAAGGGAGCATACTGGTAGGAAAGAACCAGTAAGAAAACCTCCAGTTATCGCTCCAGTAACAATAGGATAGGTACGAAGACCAATTACATCGTTTATACAAAAATGTTGATGGTTCAAAATGTAGCATTAACCAAGACTAACCTGAAGTTGAACATATACCCAACCATTACAAAACAACTCAAAATGAGTTTTAACCCAACCCGTACATAGATGAAACGTTTAAAAGCCCAAATTAAACCCAGTACCCCTTACAAAACAACTCAAAATGAGTTTTAACTCAACCCATACAAAGATAATTCATTTAAAAGACCCAATTTAAGCCCAAAATATAACACAAAAATACTTGGGCATTATCAGAAAACCAGTGTGCTATTAGTGATTTCTGACATCAGTCGCTTGAACATTTGTTGAATTTTCATCCATGCTTTCTATATGAAAAGAATTTCTCGCCACAAACCTTCGAGCATTACCCCTAGGTTCCAAGTGTAATGGTAACCAAGACGTAGCCCTTACAGAAGAAGGCATACAAAACTGATGTGCATCGTGACTTTGATTCTAATCATTTTGATCACTATTCAATGGGAAGTTTGAAGAATTTACCCACAATTGAAGGTCTAACTGCAAGCCTTGATTAATAGGGCGCAAATTGTGTGAATGAAAGAAGGACAAGGCATAGAATTTGTCTTTAATTTCCACCTCCATTAGTCTACAAAATCTTATGTTGTTTTTCCTTAGAGCCCGCAATAAAATGTTTTCATTTGAATATAGCAAGCCAAAAGGCATCAAAGATTTCCTCAAAACCCTAGAATTTTGTACCCATTTTCTAGGGAGGAGACCCCCAATAAAACCTTCTCCTTCATAAAATTTATATTGTTGTACTACTCGAAGAACGACATTATCAATGTGAAACTGAAACTTAACATACTTTCTAGCCAACTCTTCAATATCATTCAAAGATTGAAACATGTCCAGATCATTTGAAAGAAAGATAGAAATCACTTGTGAGGGAAAGAGGAGATGACGAGCATGAGGACTGGTTACCTCAATGCCAAGCACAATTCAAATACTCTCCTCCACTTGAACACAATCGATTCTAAACATGGAATTGATAATCTCTTGCGTAATATATTCTTCAATGGGATTTTCCCAAAACTTAACTGGCAATAACATTCTATAATTCCAGGGGCAAAACACCATTATTCTTTCAACTCAATGAAAATACAACCACCAACAAATTAAATCCAGAGCCTTCACAACCAAAATGAAAATTAAAGCCAGAGCAAAGAAATGTGAGGTCGATTAGTAATAATAGCCTATTTTTAAAGAGGAGCTATCATTAAAATGCAAGGAGCAATGTACTGGGAGCATAATTTTCCTTAAATTCTCATACATGCCAATAGATAGCCAGAGAAATTAATATCAAATATGGAAAATCCAAATATGATTATCCTGTACCCATAGGCTGCTGCCAAATTTGAAAAAACATAATAAAATAAGGTAATAAGACCCATTTTGAATGTTTAAAAGAATGCCATCATCACCAGGTTAAATTTAACTATCCTTTTAGAGATATACAAATGTTTAAAATAAGGCCATCGTCACCAGGTGACATGTAACCATCCTTTCAGAGGTACCCAAATCATAATTATTGGATATGAATTCATTTGCTTATCCTCATACAAATTCAATGAATAGAACACAAAAAGCTTGATGACAATGGCATCAATTTAAACAAAAACAAACATATCTTATGTAAGTGGTACGAAATGATCATGACAAAGAATACGCTGCCTCAATTATGTGTTTCAAATTGGCCAGCTCCTTAGCCGATAAGGATCAATACTACAAAAAATTTCATAACAGATATGCTATGTACTTAAATGCCATGATATCCCCTTTAACACATGTGTTTACCTTAGCCGATAAGAATTAAATTCTGCAAAATTTTCATAACAAATATGCTTTGTACATAATTTCCAATTCATGCATGCAAGCAATGTACTTGGATGCCACAGTTCCCCGAATCCTGCAGACTTCATAATAAAACATTAGAAGCACATGTGAAATAAAATCATGTTACCATATGATGATGAAACCATACGTTAACAGATTCAGGAGTAAAGAAACTTTGAAATTCTTTTCTACATCATGGTCTTTTCAACCATGCATCAGCAAATGAAGGAGTAATAAGTTTTGAAACTTTTCCTACATGGCCTTCACATCTTGCTCAATTAACTCTACCAGTTGAGGGAATGCATTTAAAACATTTAAGTCATGAATTTCCCTTAACTTTGTTTTACCACTTCCCAACCCTGCTAGTAAATCTGCTACCTTATTCCCTTCTCTGTAAGTATGTGAAATAACTGAAGACTCAAGCTTATCTAGGAGTGACCAAAATTTGTTTAGCACATAATTCAAATTCCAGTTTTATACTTTCCTTGCACTAATTGCATTAATAATTATTAATGAATCCCCCTCTATATGAAGCTCTGAGAAACCCATTTGAATTGCCAATTCCAAACCTAATAAAAGAGCTTGTGCCTCTACATAATTATTTGTACCAAACTACAAATGGGAAGAAGAAGCTGCCAATACTACCCCTGATGCATTTCTAATACAAACTCCTACCCCAGATAAGTCTGGATTACCTTTAGATGCCCTGTCGAAGTTCAGTTTAACAAAATCCTTTTGAGGGGAGACCATTTGACTATTGTTTTATCAATCTTTTTGTTGACATTTTTTAGAAGACTCCCATCAAAAGGTAATCTAATATGATTCCATTCTTTCATAATGGAACTATCCCAACTCGTAAAGGATGAATTAATAAGTTTCTCTCTTTGAACACACGAGTTGATCCCCTCTGAGATTGCCTTTTCAATTTTCAAGAGAACCAAATCCACTGAGGATTAGTTCTCCTAAAAATTCTCAAGTTTCATTCCCACCAAATATTCCAAATTACCAAAGCCAGAATGATGAACCAAATGCATGCAAAAAATGATGAATTATATATCACAGGCCAGGCTTGGAAAAGATCCCATATGGAATTTGGTAATGGGATGGAAAGGTGAAGTTTTCTTTTAATAAATTCCCAACATTGATTGGCTACTATGCATTGCATAAACAAATGGTCTACTGTTTCAAATTCCACTTCACATAATGGGCACTTGAAAGGATCAACAATCTTCAATTTAACTAGACGATCACTGGTTAGTATTCTTTTCTGCAAGGCAAGCCATGCAAAAGTCCTTGCCTTCGGAAGAACTTTATTGTTCCAACAAAAGTAAAATGCACGTTGGGTTTCAGAAGAATATTTAGATTGTGTAATACTGCATATCCTTCCTTAACCGAATATGAGCATGTTTTTGGAGCTGACCATATTATTTTGTCTGACTTTGATGACAAATAAACAATTCTTTCATCAAACATTTGTTAAAAAGGTCTAATTGTTGGTTGTTCAACAAGGTGGATGGGGGTTATTTTCAAGTTACTTTTCCCAATAATGTATTTGAAGAGTGAACATAATCTAATTTTTTTTTGCCCCAAGCTTGACATAAAATCGTTCTTACCTCTTGAAGCTCCTGATTAACTGCTAAAGGAGGTTTCCCAATCCATGAATCTGGCCAAAATTTAACACTTTTGCCATCATTTATTTCCTAGGAGGAATATTTGGTAATGAGGCTTCTACTATTTATGATGAAGTTCTAGATTGCAGACCCCTTTGGAGGATCTGCAACTGTAAATATTCTGGTTGGATTTGCATTGTCTAGGTATTTGGATTGCAATAATTTTTCCCATTTGGCATCTGGATTAGTATACATTTTCCATGCAAGTTTGGCACTGAATGCTTTATTTCTCCATGTGATATTTTGAACATCTGCCCCACCTTTTTTTTTTCCCTTTTGTCAACCCTTCTAAGGAGATTAGAGGAATTTTTTTTCTCATCAATATTTCCTTTCCATAGGAATGATCTTATTATCTTTTCAATTTCAAGAATAAAAGAGGCAGGTGCTTTAAGAACTACTAAAAGTTAATTGGGAATTCATGATAAGATTGATTTGATTAGAAGAATTTTGCTTGCTAGTGACAACCACCTAGCTTTCCAGATGAGAATTCTTGATTTTAATCTTTCAATGACCTTATCCCAATAGAAAGCTTTGTTTGACCCTTTAAAAAAGGGTATACCCAAATATGAACAAGGCAGTTCTGCCTCTTGAAAACCTAATGTCTTAACAATTTTCTTCCTCAAATATTCAAAAGTGTTTAAAACATATAAACTTTTGACTTAGCAGTGTTTATTTTTTGGCCAGAAGTTGATGAGTATTTATCCAAGACTTCTTTTACTTTCTTAGCTTTCGTTACTGATGATTTATTAAATAGTAGGGTATCATCTGCAAAAACATTGTGTGTTACTGAGATTGAAGTATTTGGAATTTGAACACCTTGCCAAAGATTCTGATTATGTCTCAAAAGAATGTATCTGCTTAAGGTTTCTGCCATAATTATGAAAAGGAAAGGAGAAAGAGGATCCCCTTGCCTTACACCTTGGGGGAACTGAAAAAACCCACTGGATTCCCATTTATTATTACTGAAAATTTAGCCCCAGAAAGACATGACATTATCCATCTTCACCATTGAGAAGAAAAACCAAATTTTGATAAGACCTTATTGAGGAACTCCCAATTTACCTTATCATAAGCCTTCATCATATCTAATTTGACAATAAAAGCTGGCAGTTTTGATATGGTTATTGAATGTAGCACTTCATGTGCTACAATTGCTCCTTCATGAGTTTCACTTCTGGGTACAAAACCTCCTTGTTCAAGGGAAATTATTTTTGGAATAAGAGATTGTAATATCAGATAAATTGCCTATGTAAAAATTTTATAAATTGTATTGCACAATGAGATAGGCCTAAATTCTGCAAATGTTTAAATAGGCTCTTTGACTTTGGGGAGAATGGCTATATTGGTGACATTAAAGTGCATGAACATATATCTTATTCTCCTAGACTCTTGAAGAGCCCATAAGAGTTCAAAACATATGAAGTCCCAACATTTCTGAAAGAATAAAGTTGTATAACCATCTGGGCCAGGAGCTTTTTTCTGGTGGAAGTGAGAAGACTACATATCTCAATTCCTCTAAGGTAAACAATCTCATCAATTGGTTATTATCTTCATTATTAATTAAATGAGGGATTGTGGCTAGTAGATAATTTTCATTATTGGCCTTATTAACATCAATTATTTGGGGAGATGAAAGAAGCTCTAAAAAGAATTTAATGCCCTCATTATTGATATCTTCTTCCTTTGTTAACTGGTTTCCTGAAGCCAATTCATGAATTGAATGAATTGATTTTTCTGCCTTTCTAATCTGTGCAGAAGCATGGAAAACTTTTGTGTTTCGATCCCCCTCTTTTAACCATAACTCACGAGACTTTTGTCTCTAATATGCTTCTTCCCTTGCACATAGTTTTTCCCATTCTGCCTACAATGCCTTCTGTTTTTCATATAAATCTGCATTTAGTCCATTTTGAATTATGCAATCATGCAGAGCTGTAATTTCTTTAAATACTAAGTCTTTCTGATGGAAAATATTTTTGAAAACTTGCTTGTTCCAAGTCTTTATTTGATGTTTAATATAAACCAATTTCTTATCAAATTGGAACATTTTAGTCCCCTCCTCATATGGAGCATTCTCCCACCATTGTTTTAGTAGATCAAGAAATTGAGGGTGCCTAAACCACATACTCTCAAACTTAAAAGAAAATTTTACCCTTGGAATAGTTATGTCTGAGATGTCTAAACAAATTGCATAATGATCAGATTTTGGATAACGGAGAATATCATAGTTTAGCTTATGTAGAGAAGTGAACCAGTTGGGGGACACCAAAAATCTATCTAGCCTCTCTGCTATTTGTATGAAACCCTTTCTTTTGTTAGTCCAAGTGAATTTTCCAGATTTTGGTTGAATGTCTCTCAAAGCATTTGAAAGGATGAAATGACTAAAATCAGCCATAACCGTGGATGGAGGAATAACACCACCACTTTTTTCTTCCAATGAAGTTATTGCATTGAAATCTCCTGCAATGATAAAATTATCATTATGAATTACATCAATTTGCCTGGAAATTTCATCCCACAAATTTGTCTTTTCTATTGTGGAGGTAGGTCCATAAACATTTAATAACCAAAAATGAAGATGAAATTTTGTAACTTCTACTAGCTGCCATAAGTACTGGTTTTTATGAGATTTAACTTGCACTGATTTTGGGTTCCACAATACTAATAGCCCTCCTGAAGCCCCTTGAGCTGGAGAATGTGTAGATGCCCATCTTTTCCATTTCATTATTGAGGATTCAAACATTTCTTCTGAGGTTTTGGTTTCTTGAAGAAGAAAAACATCTGCTCCACAAGCATCTATAATATATCATCTTATTACAATAGTTTGTTATAGAAATATTTATTAATTTAGAATATTTTAAAATATAAATATAAAAGATATTTTTAGAATTTTTATCATCAAATATTTATAGAAATCAATTTAGATTAAGATATTGAAAATCTTCTCATCATAAACATAAAGTAAATTTATACTTAAAAGTAAATTTGTAGCTATTAATTTTCATGATATTTTTACTTTTCAAATTTGTTGATTCAAATAACTAAATTAATTTACATGTTTGTTTTGGGAATCTATATAATTTCATTTTTATTTATTCTTATAAAAACTTTAAATATTAGTTTTAAATTTTTTATAAAAGCATTTGTTAATGATCATTCTTTAAATTGTTTTAAAAATTCTTCAAAAAATAACTCGTCAAATGTAAATTAAATTTATAATATTCTGAACATTTGAGAGAAATATTGTATGCTATATTTAAATAAATTTACATATTACTGTGGGAATCTATTGTTGAACCCAAAACTTTAGGTTATAACTGCATGAATCTATTACTTAACCTAATAAAATTCAACAAAAAATGAATTTGTATATTGTATTTTTTCCAACTATACTTAACCCTAAAATGATTTTAACTTTGTTATAAAAGTTAAAAAAAACTCTATTACCAACAAGAAATTTTATTTAAATCCATTTAATGGGAAATATTTATGTATCTAATAAAGAAGATACAACTTTATATAAAGAAAGGGTTAGAATTGTATAACTAACTGAATAATTTAAAATTAATAATGCTTCCTCTTAGACTATGAAAGAAATAGAAGAAATAAATACAATTGAAAACAAGAGCTGCAGGGCAGCGAAGTTCCTGCCAAATAGTAATAGAATTGTTATATTTTAATTAGTTGTGTTTGATAAATTTTAGTAATGTCACAAATGATAAGTAACATGAAATTTACTCTGTTTTCCAGTTTACCTAAAGCCAAAAATGAGATTCCAGCATTACGTTTGAGAATATTACATTAAAAACAAATAACTTATTTTGGCTCTATTTGAACTACTTAACTTATCGCAATATTACAATTTTGACAGAAACTGCCTCCAAAAAATGGAAGTACACCATAGACACAGTGATGCCAAGAGACTGTCGATATCGATAGTGGAGTTGCATAAAGAGTTAGCATGTTGTAATTAGATTGCTTGGCTGTTTAGGATAAAGGCTAGCTTCAACATATATTGTAATTAACTTACTAACTATTGTTGATTTTTATCAGTGTAAACCCTTCTATGTTGTGATTAGCTTACTAATTGTTTATGATAAAAGATAGATTTAACATAGAAAGCCTATATTTTAATCACAATAGATCTTCTTTCAACT